>JANBXF010000004.1:0-525943 GCA_024271885.1 Wenyingozyma ramenticola
CCCACACCCACACACCCACACCCACACCCACACCCACACCCACACCCACACCCACACCCACACACACCACACCCACACCCACACCCACACCCACACCCACACCCACACCCACACCCACACACCCACACCCACACACCCACACCCACACCCACACCCACACACCCACACCCACACCCACACCCACACACACACACACCTCACACCCCACACCCACACCCACACACACACACACACCACACAACGCTGCTCGCTCTCCTGCTCACTTTTTTCTTTCCTTGCCCCTCACTCTTCTTCTGCCCTACCTATTTCAATCAAAAAAAACTACTTTGTTTTCTGTTACCAACAACTGCCCTTCTCTAATACTGTCCTTTTAAATATTTTAATTATTAATTATACTTGCAATGTGATACAAGAATTTAATATTCCAAGTAACATATTAAATTTACACTTATTATCTGCCACATCTTCAATCGTTACAAAACATCTTAACACCACAAAAGTAAACTAAATCCCCACCACTAAATATTCTAATCTTTTCTATTACCTAACTCTTCAATTCTGCTCTGATATTGATCATTATATACTATATTTTCTTCATTAGCTACCGCTAATATTTTTAACTTTTTCAACTCAATCATTGATAAATCTGTGAAATCATCATAATAATATATCCTTACTATTTCATCTACATAGCTTTACAAACTTATTGCCACTACTATTTTCCCATCCGCCTTATTAATCTATAACTCAACTACTTGACTCTATTTTTATCCTTTCCGTAAAACTGGAATATTTTCATCAATTTGCATTGTTATTTACAATTTCTGTACCACAAAGGTTGTAGTACTTTCAAAAAATGTATATGCGTGTATTGATCAAAAAAACGCGAGACAAAAAAAATCAGGATTTTTCGCCCCGAGGAAAAAAAAAAGTTACAGTTTGAAACCTTGGGAGTAATTCAGAAATTTAGGAGAGTGTGTGTCACGTGCACTTGATTGATTGTTTTTCTGCTTGCTCATCAACAGCTCAGCTTATCAGAGAAAGCCGCTCAATTTTCATCCTTATCTGAAGCGCGTCGGGATGAATATAAAGCCCGAGGCCAAAATTTCAGAGATAGAAAAGAAAATAAGTTCTTATCTAGATCTAAATTCCTTATCGGACATTGTGTTTTACTGGTATGAATCTTGTATAAATGAGCACGCTTTCGGTGATTTCACTTCGAATTGACTTGATGTTCTGACTGAAGTACTTATGACAACCAAGTGTATTTGCGAATGAAAAATCTAACAACAATTAAATCAAATATTAAAGCTAAAGCCACATCAATAGATGCTTGGAAATTGAAAAAAGAGGAGTCATCTTGTGCTCCAGAAGGCGTCTCTACAAATAAGGACAATGATGTGACTCCTCCTGATCGTAGAACATGGACTATGTTGGTCATCGCTGGATTTTGGGCATCTGACTATCTCTCTCAACAATCAGTCGAAGGTGCTGCAAATTCAATTGAATATGGTATGACGTGGAGAACTTCTTTGATTATTAGTATTGTTGGGATGGTTATTATTGGTCTCCCTCTGATATTGAATGGTGCTATCGGTGCCAAATTGCATGTTCCATTTCCCGTGCTTGTCAGATCCTCATTTGGGTATCATTTAGCCAAATTTGCGGTCATAACCAGATGTGTTACAGCGGTATTTTGGCATTCAACGCAAACATTTTCTGGTTCCTTATCTATGGCAAGATGTATTGCAGCAATATGGCCACAATTTGACAAAATTCATAATTCGATTCCTGCTTCAATGGGTGTTACTTCATCTCAGATGGTTGCTCATTTTATTTTTTGGACTATTCAACTACCTTTCCTAATGATTCCACCTCATAAGCTTAGATGGTTTTTTGTTATGAAAACTATTGTTGTCTCTGGTGCATTAATTGGTACTGCTGCTGGTATGGCTACATTAGTACATGGAGATGGAGATATATGGGATCAGAAGTATACACTTCATGGAGCCGAAAGATCATGGGAGTTTATGACGCTTCTAAACTCGGGCATAGCTGGTTGGGCCACAATGGCTACCAATATTTCAGATTTTACAAGATATATGAAGGATGGTTCTAAAGGTCAATATGCTCAGGTAGTAGTGATTCCCCTTTGGGCAACTTTCGTTACTATGATGGCAATTATAGCTACATCTGCTAGTAAGTTAGCTTATGGAAGTTATCTTTGGGATCCAGTAGATTTTGCCCTTGAATGGACTGTAAGAGGATCGAAAGGACGTGCCGCTGCATTTTTTGTTAGTGCAGCTTGGTGTATTGCTCAGATTGGAACAAACTTATCTGCAAATGTTATCACTGGTGCCAACGATTTGACTTCATTATTTCCTCGATATATTAACATTAAAAGGGGGTCTATTTTGATTACAATTGTTTCTGGATGGATCTTACAGGCTTGGAAAATTGAAAACTCTGCCGGTCAGCTCATCAATTTTATATCCGGACTTTCTTGTTTTCTTGCTCCTATCACAGGAATTATTATAACTGATTACTGGTTGATCAAGAAAAGACAAATCGACGTTCCTGGTTTATATGACCCTTTTGGTAGATATAGATATTATAAAGGATTTAACTGGCGTGCAGCATTGGCATTTATTTGTGGAAATGTTCCTACATTGCCTGGTTTAGCTGCCGCTGTGAATACGAATATCTCCTTGGTCAAAGGAATGTCACATCTTTGGAATATGAGTTATTTCTATGGTTTCTTCTCAGCAAGCGTGGTTTACTTTTTGAGTAGCACTCTATTTCCTGTACCAGATTCAATTATTGAAGATACCATTTATTACGTTTATGATGTTGAAGACGAATCAACTTCTCATAGTTTTGAAGAGATTTTGGTTGATGGATCAAAAGAGAAAACTTTTGAATAATTATGAACTTTCAATAAATTCCATAATATATAAGAGAAGTGCTTTATTTTATTTTATCATATTTAGTCATTTGTTAAACAATCATAGTCTTAGTAAATGGGAGGTTTTTTTTTTCTATTAGAAAGCGATTGTTAGCATAAGCTCATTAAACTTTAGGTTAGCAACGCTTTCTCTATCATTTGGTAAATTTTGCTTATACACCGGCAATATATAAATATATATTCTACTTACTCATTGACACCAGTCTCCTCTAGAACTTTCTTATATTCTTCTTTTTCAAGTCTGCTCTTTGCCAATCTTTTAAAGACATAGTCACCGGCTTTTACGGGTAAATATTTTTTACCTTCTTTTCCAATACACGTTTCCAGTGGTTCGATTATTGTCTCATAATGAACTCCGATAAAAACTGGAATAGAGTACCTTTCGATACCCGTTAAATTTTGAACTCTGTGAACCGTTGAAAGAAAAGTATCGTTAGACCAGCGAGCAAGCATATCACCTATATTTATGACAAAAGTTTCTGGGATTGGGGTAGCAAGAATCCATTCCCCATCATTATTTAAAACTTGTAATGCGGGAACCATGCTAGCATAAAGAATGGTAAAACACTCAATATCAGTATGAGCACCAATACCAACTCTGTTGGTTTCATCAACTGTTTGAGGAAAATAGTGTATAATTCTACCCATTGCTCCTGGAATTTCTAGCATTGGTGCAAAGTAATCTTCAGGAAGGTCGAGCGCTAATGCAAATAAACCCATTATCTTTCTTGCAAGAACCAATATCTTCATGTAGTAATTCTTGACTACTTGATATAATTCGGGACATTTTGATGGCCAGCAATTTGAACCAAGCATAATATTTTTACTTAGGGTTTTCTGATACTCTTGTACGTCCCTTTCACTTTTAGTTGGGTCCATCCTTGGTTCATACCCCCAATTGAACTGCTCATTAAAATCTGGGAGTCTTCCATTCTCTGTTTTATTGTCACCTATACCTTCATACCCTCTAAAATGTTTTGACTGTTTAAAATGAACTTCGTTTTTATCCTCTAATGGTAAGTCGAAGAACTTTTGAGCAGCTTCCATAAGATTATCAATACATTCTTGGGGAACACCATGATCTTTGATATAAAAAAATCCAATATTGGTACAGGCGTGCCTAATTTCACTTACTAATTGCCCTTTTTCTTGTTTCAAAGAGATTATAGGAATTTCTGTAAAAGAGGCAGCTCTGGCTTCTTCACTAATAACCTTACGCTGATTACCAGTGAATGAAGTAAACTGAAATATCTTGCTGTCAACCTTGGTCTCAATGCTCGTCATAATTTTTCACTGCAACGCCAAGTTGAACATGGAAATAATATCAAGCAAGAAAAAGACGCATTATGTGATGAACAGGCAACTATATACCATGTAGGAGAAATAATTATAGGCTCATTAAAAAGGAACTTCAATATGTCATTGTGATCAGTAGATCGCTTTCCAAAGTATTTTTCACTGCCCCGCGGCTTGTCAATTTTTTGTTTTCGCCCGTCGGGGCTCTTATCTCTTCTTTGAGTGGGATCAATTTCCATTTTGGTTCGATTACAGTTAATGAATAAATATAGTATTTACCGTGATTGGGTATTTACTTCCAAGAAGTTCATGGAAATCTATCTTAGAACTCTTTGACGTTTCACTAAGATGACAGAAACCTTTTAGTGATATGAACACCTTATCATCATATGTCTTACCCAGCGCAAAGCCCGCACCGTTTCCTCTCCCCGTGGGAAGAACTGCTATTCTGATGATAGATATGCAAAGGGATTTTGTGATGAAAGGTGGTTATGGTTATTTACAATGTAACTCGGATGAGCTATTCAACGAAGTTTCCAAAATTATTGAACCGTGTGTGAAAGTATTATCAGCAGCAAGAAAGCTAGGGATGACTGTAATTCATACGCGTGAAGGACATAAACCGGACCTTTCAGACTGTCCCCCATCAAAGATGTACAGACAATATTATGCAAACTCAGCAAACTATCCACTTCTTATTGGGGATAAAGGTCCGATGGGGAAGCTTCTTGTGCGTGGTGAATATGGGCATGACATAATAAATGAACTAAAACCTTTGAAAGCAGAAATTGTCGTAGATAAACCAGGTAAGGGAACATTTTACAATACTGATATCCATCAAATTCTTGTCACAAGAGGATTGACGCACTTGTTGATTTGCGGTGTGACTACTGAGTGCTGTGTTGCTACGACTTTTCGAGAAGCTAACGATCGTGGATTTGATTGTTGTGTACTCGCAGATTGTACAGGCGGTTTTGATTTCAATATTGTCAAAGAGACTTTGAACGTATCTTGCGCTTACGATGGTTTACTTGGCTCTTTAGGTCTAGGGAATGATCTAATTGAAATAGAAAAATCTACCACAAAATGGTCTCTTCTAAGTTCAAATATTGGGGATTTTGAAAAGAAGGTTGGAACAATAATTGAAAGGAATGATCGATTGTTTGAAGGCATAAACTTCTGTATCACAACAGATTTGGCTCCATCAGAATCATCATTGGTTAAATTTCTATTGAATGAAGGTGCCACACTCCTAGAAGACATGTCTGAAAATGTTGATTTTATACTTGGAATTGATTATGGTTTGATGCTAAAGCATCAAGAATTGGCATTTTCTATGTCTTTTAGTAGCGGAATGCTCTCTTTGAAAGGTGACAAGTCACCATCACGCTTTAATTCGATTTCAATTCAAAGTAATTCAATATATATTATAAGGTATGCTTATTCAAATTTGAGATTCTATGATTGTAGTGACCCATATTCAAAAGAGTTCTATGAATTTCCAATTTCGCATATTGATTATAGAGGAGTAGCTTTAGGCGGATTTACTTTTTCCACTCCAGATGAAGCCGTTTTGAAAACACTCAACAATGTTGATGACTCTTTTTTTGGAAAACATTTGTCAAGGTTTGGAGGATCTTACACAGACTTCAAGTGGGAAACCTTAGTCGACGTTGCTTTCTTAGCCATTGAGGGAACTGAAAAATTTCCTATCGGACCTTTATCATTGGAGTCACAATCACACCTTAAGGATCTAAAGGGAGGAAGTTACTTTGATAATGCTATGAAATCCTTAGACTATCTTCATTACCAGGAAGCACTGAACATACTCTCCCAAAAAAAACGACAAATAGAAAATCAGATGCACAATATAGATCTATTGGTACTACCGTCTTCCTTAACTAGATATTTTGAGGAGAATATTCAAATTTGTCTACCAGGCATTATATCAAGGATAATGGGCTGGCCTTGTATCACCACGGATTTGGGAGTATACATCTCAAAATTTGGTTTGGATGGGAGGCTTTTAGATATTCTCGAATATATTGATAGGTGTATGTAAACTATGTAACTAATATACAAAATCAGAACACCGACCTTTTTTATATAACTAGGTATTCGAATTTATCTATTTTTTGTTCTTTGGAAAGGAAATCTTAGATATGATATGACACAGAAAGTCATTCAGATATCCTTTCACCCCAAAAAACTACCACTTCAAACTGTAGTCACCACTAAGTAAATTCTCCAAGCTCATAGATTGTGAAGTTAGATGTTGTAACATCGTATCATTCGAAGATATCATGTTTTGAGAAGGATCAGCGTCATAATTCTCACTGGCGTTATAATTAGCACGAGAAGAGTCGTTTGGTAGCCCAGAGGATACTCGGAATGGCTTAAACGAATCAATCGTGAGATGCATGGGAAGCAGTTTTTTCAGTTGTTCGATCCAAACTCTAGAGAAAAACAAAAACTCAGCATTTTTGGAGTTGACTTTCAGTTTCCAGGCATACTCTGCTAATCGGTCAAGACAAGAACAGAATTGTTCTCTTGTGCTAGAAGCCAAGGCAATCAATATTCCAAATGTGCCACTAAAAGCGAAGCTGGTTTTAGCAAACGAGTACCAAAATGTTTGTAAGTGTTCAGCTTTCATTCCACTAAGAAAATTCAGTGCAGACTCAAAATCAGAATACGCTTTTGCTAGTACTAAATTCAGGAGTTGCAAAAAATCTTCATCAACTTCTGTATCATCTGTTTTGAGCTGAACTATATAGCTCAACACCGGTTTGAAGAGCCCAATCTTCACCGAAAAAATTGCTGTATGAAGATTCGGCGTTCCCGAGATTTGTCCACGCTTGATATCTTCCATCAGAAGACATCCAGGGAGTCTTGATTCCCATTCGTTTAATCTCTGCTGAAGAGGCTTGATTAGATTCAAGAGTGCTTCAAGTTTTTCATTCACCTTTTCTCCAGAAAAAGATTTTATCAAACGTTTTGCTTTAAAGCCATAAATTTCCTTCAATACAGTTGAAAGAATTATAGACAGCTTCACCATCTCTATGAAAAGTAATTTACCTTGCTCAAAATCAATGATTCCATCTTGAAAATCACTAAGAATGTCAGAGGAAATGTTATTGTCATCTTCAAAAAAATCACATTCATCAAGTTTTTGGATAGACCAGTTATCATCCTGAATATGGGAGGTTCTGCCCAAAGAAAATGATAACCATTTTTCATGTACAAATAAAGCCCAAGCCAATCTTTTCCTTAGAGATTTCTCTCTTTGTGATAAAGACCATTCACTACAATCCTGATCCAGTCCAAGCTCTTGAGCAACTGCAAGAATACTACTTTGCATCACCCAAACATGACTCTTGTTTCCGTACTGATTTTTAAAATTCTGGTGCTGTATAAGAAGCAGTCCTGCTTGTACAGTAGATATAGTGGGAAAATCTAGCTCAGCAGTAAATGCTTCTTCCGCAGCTTCTTCTAATTTAACTTGAGAAGGTTTTGTCTCTGTGGACAGATGGGAGTCAAAGGACCACCAATTCAGAGCAAAAAGATACAAGCATGCAAGAAGGCAAGAAGGAACTCTTTTGATATCTCTCTCATATTGGTCCATGAATAATCTTTTGTCAATGATTGGAAACGATGGGTGAACGATTCTGAAATATAATAGGACTAATATTGGTCCGCACTTGCCTACAATATCTTCAATCTTCTTCACTTGTTCAGAGTTATTTTCACAGTGATTTTCTGTCAATTCTGTCAGCTTTATAAACGATTCATCTTTGGATATTTTCTGTAGTTCACATTCTATGCTTCCTTTCTGATCCAAAAATTGTGATTGAATACTGAACAGCTTACATGGTTCAAATAGCTGAATCAGAGACCTATCCCACTCACAGGAAGAACCAATATACGACAATACCGAATTGCCAGCTTGTGTAACCTGGGCAGTTGACTCGGATGGGTTGGCTATATATTCTGATATTGGTGAGGATTTCATAAATTCGTCGGCGGATCTCGATTCAATTGAATGATTATTTTCCTTGACTCCTCCTAAGATTTGCTCCAAATTATTCGATTTATCTGCAGACGGCGAAGGAGTCATCAGAGAGTCAAAACAATGTTCCTTGTTGCTGTTTTCTCTACTTATTGTTTTCAGTACCTTTCTCTTCTTCTGGGCGGGTTTCAGAAAGGTGCAATCACATTTATGAAATCTACAGAGAACACATGTATTTGAATTTTCTTCCATGACACATTTGGATTTTCTTTTACGACATGAATCACAAGGGCGTGTCCTTTTAGGAGGAGGATTTGCAGCTGGTTTAGACATTGCAAGTAAAACATATACACCAATCCGTAGTCAATAAAAGCCCCATAATACGGTATATATCCATATATACACTGGGATCGGAGTCAAGATGTTTTGAAAATGCCCCTTTCCTTATCTAAGAGATAAGATACAGTTCCTTGAAAAAGTGCTCGTAACCCTCGCAACAGATATACGTAAAAGGCTCTACTCTCCAAGACTTTTCCTTTGCACTAGTTCATTACAGTTATTGCATTTACGATCGTAAGAAAATATCTAATAAGGAAATAACTAACTAACTTCATTCTTTTTTGTAAGAAAAATCATAAATAAATAAGAACATTGAAAATCTGTCACCTGTGAGAGATATACATATAAATATAATTCGAAAGCAAAAAATTCGTAACTATAATGGTAAACTTATTTTCTTACAGCCTCCCAGAGCTCAATTGCTTCGGCTGGTGCAAGTGTCAATACATCGTCAACATATTTTTGAGAATCCAACTCTCTCTCAGCAGACCAATTTTTGTACTCCTCTTCACTATTGACAGGTCTTTCAGCTTGTGGAGTTATTCTGAAACAGTGTCTTGCTTGTGGTTGATCCCAATCAATAGTTGCGGAGTGGAAAACTCTTCTGTTATCCCAAATGACAACTGTACCATCTTCCCATTTGGCTCTCAATTGCATATCCAAAGAGGATTCAATATGATTGATTAAAAATGTTAACAAAGCATCACTTTCTTCTTGTTTCATACCAATAATTCTTCTAGAAAAAGAACGTTGGACAAACAACATTTTCTTTTTCAAAACGGGATGCCATCTTACTAGAGGATGGATATTATCAACTGGTTCTCTTCTTTGGATACCACCATGAAGAGCAGAATCAGATGCTTGGTCCCTGGATGTATGAGCAACTTGAAGACCATCGATCATTTTTTGCATAGTTGGAGATAATCTTTCGTAAGCTTCAATGGCATCCGAGAAAATAGTATCACCACCACTTGGAGGAGTTTGTAACATAGTAAAGACAGTCAAACCAGGTGGTTGTAATTCGTAAGTGACATCAGAATGATAAGTGATATTGTTTATTCTGTGAGCAAAAGACTTTTTGTACTCTTCAGGGTCAGATCTTCTGTAAGTAATATGAAATTCTGGAAAACCTGTTGGAGCACCAGAAGTTGGGTGAACATGTAAGGGACCAAAATAGGAACCCCATTGCTTAGCAAATGCGGGACCTTTATCTTTGAAATCTTGATTCCTAAAAATAACAACACCACGTTGAGCCACAAGCAAAGCTAAATCATCTTTTGCTTTAGGAGACAATTGAGAGAGATTAATACCTGATCTAATTTCAGTTCCTAATTTTGGAGTAACTTGATTGTACTCAACGGGTCCAACAGATTCTTCAAATAAATTCTTGAATTCACTATCAGCAAATAAACCACGATCAACATGCTTGAATGGCACTAACTTAGGATACTTCTGAGATGGATCCCATGCTGGAAGGAATTCCGGATATTTTGCTTCTTCTCTTTCTTTCTTTGAAACAGTATAAACCTCACCTTCAACAGCATCCTTATCCTTGTGGAAATGGATATCCGTATTTCTACTTTCTAAGATAGGCATAATTGATTATTTAGTTGGTAACACAAAACACACAAATTGAATTATAGACTTTAAGTTCTGTACCTTGTGAGCACATTCTTCATCATGATATTTTTGAACTTTCAACCGCATAGGAAATTAATCAAATCTTATACCTATCTGTGGAGACCTCAATAGCTAGAAATGGGATGATCATTGAGTTGGCATGATGCAATTTCTCCTGAAGATCCACACTTTCTTCAACTGTGTGTGTTTCGGGTTCTGAAGCTTTCACTCAATCATTCCGATGAATTGTATCAG
Source organism: Wenyingozyma ramenticola (assembly GCA_024271885.1). Taxonomy (NCBI): domain Eukaryota; kingdom Fungi; phylum Ascomycota; class Pichiomycetes; order Pichiales; family Pichiaceae; genus Wenyingozyma; species Wenyingozyma ramenticola. The sequence goes on from JANBXF010000004.1 coordinate 10,482, forward strand.
GGGCGCCACATATGTACAAAAGATATGAATAAAAGATAAGAATACGCAGCCCAACTAATTTTTGAGTGCTCGATTTTACCCTAGTGCACGTGATTTTGGCTGTTTTTCCCTTATTTATTTATTTTCCATAGGATCCACATTTCGTAATATCCCAATGTTGATACCACAGCGACCCTTAATGTTCGCCTAGATAGTAGAAAGAACCCAATTCAAGCAAGCTTTTCAACATGCCAATGAGGATATGGCATCATTTTGCTTATTGTGCTTTAGGGATATGAACACTTTAATCTGACATGAAAAGTTTTCAGGGTTCTTCACTGTGACAGCTATATATAATGTTACCTAAATTCCCTTGATGTTCAGCTGGTTAGAGTTAAGTTCATAGCTTGATATTGAAAACTGTGAAGCAAAATTGCTATAGACAATGGGGCAAGATTCTGTTAAATCTGCTGAAGTGGTCCACGTCCATGGTGCTAGCTCAAAGAGTGATGGAGAAAGTATAATCTCCGAGACTGTTACCTTAAATTCTACAAATCCTTTTCTAGATCCTGCTGTTGCAAAACATTATAGAGATTTGTATGAAAGTACTCAATACGAATGTCGTGAAAAATTTGACCCTGATTTTACTTGGGAACCTGAAGAGGAAAAACGTATTGTGAGAAAGCTTGAATGGAGAGTTACATTCTTGGCTTGTTTAATGTTTATTGCTTTACAAATTGATAGAGGTAATTTAGGGCAAGCCGTTGCTGATAATATGTTGAAAGATCTTGGAATGACCACTAAGAACTACAATTATGGTAATACCATTTTTTATGTTTGTTTCTTATCAGCTGAACTTCCATCGCAATTGGTTTCCAAAAAACTTGGTCCTGATGTTTGGATTCCAATTCAAATGATTTTATGGTCTGTGGTTACTATGACACAAGCTTCTTTGAAGGGAAAATCTGGTTTCTATGCAACCAGAGCTTTCTTAGGTCTTTTGGAAGGTGGTTTCATTCCAGACTTGGTCTTATGGATGTCTTACTTCTATACTAGTGCAGAATTATCTATTAGACTTTCATTTTTCTGGACTTCTTTGTCTATTGCTACTATTTCAACATCTATTGCTGCTTATGGTTTGTTGCACATGAGAGGTATTAACGGCATGACAGGTTGGGCTTGGTTATTTTTGATTGAAGGTTTATTTACTTTGCTTATTGGTATAAGTGCTGCATTCCTCATGGTTCCTTCTGCTGTTCAAACCAAAAAACCTTGGAACAAAAAAGGTTGGTTTACCGAACGCGAGGAAAAAATTGTTGTTAACAGAGTTTTGAGAGATGATCCAACTAAAGGTGATATGCACAATAGACAAGGTTTAACTCTTCGTATGCTTTGGGACGCACTACGTGATTACCATTTGTGGCCGATTTATATTATCGGTCTTGTAGCTTATATTCCAACAGGGGTTCTTTCTGCCTATCTTACATTGGTTTTGAAGAGTATGGGATTCAGTACATTCCATGTTAACTTACTTGCTATTCCTTCAAATGTTCTCCACATCATCTTGTTACTCATTATAACGAAGGCCAGTGAGGTTATCAACGAAAGATCTTATATCTGTTTGTTCCAACCCTTTTATACTATTCCTCTATTATTCATTCTTAGATATTGGTCAGGTGCTATGGTTAACAAATGGGGTACTTGGGTCGTTGTTTCTTTGATTTTGGGTAACCCATATATTCACGCCATTTGTGTCTCATGGTGTTCACGTAATTCTAAGAGTATTAAAACCAGAACGGTGAGTGCATCTGTCTATAACATGTTCGTCCAAGGTGGTTCAATTATTTCTTCGAACTTATACCAACCATCAGATTCTCCTTTATATCACAGAGGTAATACTATTTTGATTGGGCTTGCATGTGCTATGATTCCAATAATGTTTCTTACCAAATGGTTTTATGTCACCGTTAACAAGAGGAGAGAAGAAAAATGGAGTAAAATGACTTCTGAAGAGAAGCAAAATTATATCTTGAACACTAAAGATGTAGGTGCTAATAGATTAGACTATAGGTATGCTCATTGATTGGGTCCATAGAATATGTGCTATGTCTCTCTGTTTTATGATTTGGGTAGCTGTTTTAAATTTAATTTGTTTATACTCTTTGTAAGTGCGATTAGTGTTTTTAGTTCTCTTCAATTTTATATCTGCTATTTCTTTATGAATAGGGTTTACTCTTTCTCAAAATAATATTATTGTAATCGATCACGTGTTACTAGTTTCAGGAAAGATTTCCTTACTTGAAAAGCATGTATTCTTCATGTTTTAGTGTTTTAGTAATCAAAGAACCTAATACATTAAGGGATAATATATAGTTATGATGAATAATTATCTATGCTGCAAATCGATTACAACATAGAAACACATAAAGAGCAAAGTAAGTGGACAGAACATATAAATAAGAATATAAATAATTAAGTTAATTAATTGTCATAATAGACTTCTTCATTAGCAATATCAACAATTGCTTTCGAAAACATACGTGCTGGAACTTTATTTTTGAACAAAATATCCATCTCAGCAAAAGTTCTGTTTCTTGTTTCTGGTAGTCTAAAGAAAACCCATATAAAGGTGAAAAAGAGAATTCCACCCCAGAAAAAGCCAGACTTGGCACCCCAATTCCATGCTGCAACTTGGATCATTCTTGGGGTAAGTTGACCAACAACTATACAAAGGACGTTGTAAAGGGCTCTACCAAGAACCACTGACTTGGTTCTGAGTTTATTTGATGGGATTTCAGTAACAATTGTGTAACATAATGGCCCAATAGTAATAAAGAAAAGGAAATATTCAACTAAAAGGATGACTCCGATACCATAAGCAACAGAAGAGTGTTTCTTAGTATCTGCAATACCTAAAAATCCGATGACGAACATACTTGTTACATTGATAGCAGTACCCCATAAGTATAGAGTACGTCTACCAACACGACTGACAAGATACCAAGCAATGAACACACCGATAATAGCTAAAGCATATTGAATACAAGAGAAATCAAAAGCTAAAGTTGTAGCCATACCTGCCTGTTCTAAGAAATAGACCGAATTACCTAACAATGGAGAACAGAGTTCTTGAATAGAGTATGTCATGAGAACAATTTCCGTACGACGTAAGTCGACACCTTTGAAGCAATCCATATACATAGAATTCTTATTCATTTCCATTTCAATTTGATTGGTGTAGACCATTTCAGCTACCTGTTGATCTACTTCTTCTTCAGATGATTCACTTGGAAGAAGAAGACGACTAACAACTTTTTTAGCCTTCTCAATCTTGTTTTTTCTAACTAACCACCATGGTGACTCAGGAGCAAAATATATACCAATCATTAAAGGAACGGGCCATACCCATTGAAGTGCAAACGGAATTCTGTAAGCCCACTGACTGTCCATTTGCAAAAATCCACGAAGCGTACCAGAACCTACCAAATAACCAATACTCCAACATAGACTGACTAACATTGTTAAATAGGGTCTCAAGACAAGAGGACAAACTTCTGCAGCATACGTTGTGGTTAAAGTTTGAAAAACTCCCCATGGAATACCTAAAAGGATCTCTGCGCCTAAATACATGTTAAGATTTTTGGCAAAAAATTGCAAAAAGACAAAACCAGTCATCATGATCAAAGAAGCAATCATAACATATCTATATCCAAATTTATCTGAACAATAACCATTCAAAATTAAACCCACAACCTCACCAGCATTGATACCATTACCAATAGCAGATTGCATAGTTGCAGGAATTTGATATGTACCATCCTTTGTTAACGTACCGTATTTTTCTTTGAACTTTGGAAAAGCAAAGAAACCTGTGATAAAAGCATGATCAAAACCTTCCATAACTAAAGCAGTAGAAAACCAAATGGACCAAAATACAGCTTTAGGATACTTTCTTATACCTTCAATGAGACGAAGCTTGTGCTCCTCCATAGTAGCAATCTGAGCTTCTACAGCTGTTTCTCCAGCTTTGAAATCAATTTCATCTTTTTCTTGTTGAACTTCAACAACAGAAGTTGGATCTTCTATATCCTCAATATGTGTAGCCATTCTTTTGTGAAATGTTAGGTACTTTGAGTGTAAAATGTTACAGCTAGAGAAGTGGGTTCTCTTCAGTGGTGTATATTTCAAAATGAATTTATATCCTTATATATACCTTCATGATCAGTATAGAAATTACATTTTCCCCACAAAATAAAGGAGTCACGGCTCTATGGATTTTTGAAAATGTTGAGATGTAAACTGATGATCATGACTTTTTTTTTCCACGGATATAAGATGCTACTGAAATTATAACTATAGAGAACACATTGCATTTAGGATCTGACATTCATTCTGAAAATAATGCAGGGTCTGGTGGGGTCTATGGTGATCGTTTTGTGGGGATGAAGAGGGGCTGGTATATATTAGCTTATAAGCATTTCTTTGGTATCAATGATAATGTTTATTATTTGGTTGAGAAAGTTTAAAGTTGTATATATGTATATTTCTGCGTTTATTTTGTTTACTTTTTACCTTCGTATTCAATCAAGAATTCGCTTGAGGTGGCCCCCATCTTTATGAACAACAAACCTTGAGAAATCCTTCCAACCTTCCGGCCTTTTTCTCCTTATCGTCATCTTTGTTGGTCTACGGGCTTTGTTCATTTGGATATATATATTCCCCCTGTTAATCGGGTCTAAAATCGGTGATTCCCCACCTTTTTGGTGCAGGGGCGTTAAAAAGTGCATACTCTGCGGCGCCCACCCCGCTTTTTTTTAAGTTAAACAAAAGCGATATGCTTGTTTTTCTTCTTGGTAAACTAGGCAGGGACGCGATCAATTACAGGACAACAACCCTTGCTCTGTGTTGTAGAAAAAAGTTGTGAATAGTATTCAATTAGAAATATAGATATTTACTTCCAATATATAGCTTATAATACGATTCTTTTCACTCTATTGAGGTAAAGTTGGAGCAATAAATCGTAACTCAAATGCTCCTCATGACCATGTGTATATCCTTCATCAATATCCAATACAGAAGCAACACCATTATCTAGTAATTTTTGGTGGAAGCTTAATGTTTCATAGTAAAAAATATCAACTTCTCCAATATTGATATACGTGGTCGGCAAGATTGAGAAGTCTTCAAATAATGCTGGGGTAGCCCATGATTCAATCCCCTCGAGTTTGGATGTCTCAAATCCACTGACTTCAAAATTCTTGAATTTCTCTTCCCCAAACATACATGACCAACCAGTATAATTATTATTATAAGTCCAGTCGGCGTTTTTGTATATAAATTTATCAAATTCTGTTTCGGTTTTGGGCACTACAGACCTGGGATCAAGCATGGGATACAGTAAAACTTGCTTCTCCACTGGGATTCCATTTTTTGCTGCCCTCATACATGTTGACGCCGCCAGTGAAGCCCCAGCAGAACCACCCATGACTATGATTTTATCTTTGTTTATTTTTAGGGATTCTGAGTTATTAAAAGCATATTCCAAGCAATAGTAACAATCATCGTGAGGAAGGGGATATCTATACTCGGGTGCTTTTCGATAGTCACAGGCAATGATGGTATACCCAGTAGCTTCAGCATATGATAAAATTTTGTAATGATTCTTTTTCACACTTCCAGCAATGAACCCGCCTCCATGAATAAAGATAATCAAAGGTGGATTGTCATGACTGCTTCTGTAAGTCCTACATTCCACCTCGTATCCATCAGATGATCTGACTCTTAAGGAATCATCCCATTCAACCTTGTGGATGTTGATTCGGGGATCCTGAGACAATTGGTAACTTAATGTACCTTCTAAAGGTGGGTAGTTGGCAGAGTTTAGTTTCATTGTCATATATTCTCCCCTCGGAAATGAGTTGGGCTTGTATGAACCGTCATCATAATGTCGAGCAATGTCAGGATGAAGTTCAACCATGCTAGTAGTCTCAAGTGACGAAGAACTTTTCGTATATAAAGCAATGGTTTAATACATGGGCTTCTGGAAAAAATGTCTGAAATGTTATCCCTTCGGTAAGGGGTTTCTATATATAAACGAAACGCATGGTAGATAGTATGTCGGAGGTTCCAAAAATCCCCCACTAACTTCATTACGAATAGAGTAACCACAGTAGAATTGTTCGCGGTCAAACACAAATTGAATGGAGGCCACACATTTTCACCGATAACCTCTAAAAAACTTGATGGAAATGGTGCTGGTAAAAGCTTCAAGGAGTGATATATATTTATAATTTGGCTAAATTACATTAAAAGTCAAGACAAATTATGAACTCTGATTGTTACACGTAAATACATCTCTTTAATCACTCTTCAAGCAAAGTCTGCAGCCTTGGCAGAGATGCAGAAGGGGTATCTATGTCTCACGATAGACATTTATCACGTGCAAAAACATACAAATCTCCGATTGCTTATGTCAACTACAAAAATATATGCATAGATGTTATATACTAAATAAACTTTATCACTTGATGCCATTACCATCTGACATCTTTACTGTTCATATCTGATGAAAACATTGATGCAGTTGGGAATGCAATAGAGTGTCCGAGAACGGTTTCTTTGCAAGATCTGTTATATATCTTCTTTTGGACCAAAATGAGATATATTGCTTGATACCAGACTAGCTGATAGAAAACTAGACTAATAACCTATCGATAGGAAATTAAATAACCACATAGTAAAGAGAAGGAATATGATTGCTACTCAATCCAAACTTCTCACGAAAAATTAGTGCATGTTTCCTAGGATCAACTCTCAAAAGACCATATGACTTGGCAGTTATCATTTCGTTATAGTGCCCGTTAAAAACCTGCCAGCAATTACTCAATTCCTTCTTAGGTATTCCCTTGTTATGACTATCCGAAGTGTATATAAATGAGAATAGATTAGGAATACCTTTTAGTACATTAAGCATCTGTAAATTCTTAGACGACTTGATTGTCATGCTTCGAAGGGAATAATTTGAGGGAACCATAAAGGGAGAATTCTCAGGATCACTTGAAAGAAAATTGCATTCTTCAATCCATAAGCTTTCCAGCTCAACATTTGGGTTACAAAAATTCAATCGGCCTGAAATTTTCAATCCAGTTAGCTTCAGATATTTGAGGGAAGGAGGCAGCTGAAACCGTTCAGCTCTTAGGAGTCCCTCCGTCAGACACAACGTCTGCAGTGAGTCAATATTAGTGAAATCTGTCACAACCTCGCCTATCTTTGGTGACTGTAAAATTAGATGCGACAACGTCTTTGGGTAAGATCTCAACTCTAATTTTCCAATTTTAAGTTTCACATCTAATTTTTTCAACTTAGGCATGGACTTCCTCAAATCCAAGTTCACGTATTCTTTTGCTAGACCCAAGGAAAATGTTTCTAATGTTTCATATGTTCTACCTTTGTCAAATAGCAAATTTGTATTGAGATTTTTATTACCTTTAAGATTAAGACTTTCAATTCCACATTGAAGATTAAGAAGACATGTAAAGCTCGAACAGTTTTCGATAGTTAAACTCTTCAGACTATGTAGTGTAATAGCATCAAATTCTTCAATGAAAGAATTGCAAATGACAAGAGTTTCTAAAAGTGGAAGGTCAATGATATGTGTTCCTTCAAAATCAATCTTGTTCAATATCAGTCTTTTCAAAATCTTATAATTATTGATCACACTCCAAGGAACATAAACTTCAAGTGACAAACTTGTAATATTTGGGAAATTTTGAAAAGCAAATCCCCAGTCTTTTGATTCAGATTTACCCATCCGATTAGTTTCAATAGTCAGCTTTCCAATGGAAGAACCGATATGGTAACTTGAACCCCATAGCCATTCCATGAATCTGGAGATTTCTCTGAGAAAAGGATCAACATCCAATTCGTTATTGACTCTATACTTAATAGAATTCCTCGTAACATTAAATTCTTTTAGTCTTCCAATATACTCAGACCACTCACTTTCTTCTGTTCCAGATAGAATACTAATCAAGGGCCCATACTTGTCACATGGGAATTCAATAGATGATCCTCTATCCAAGAGTTCGATTCTAATGCTCCCAAAAGAGCTGTAGAATGAATTATTTATCTCTTCTGTATTTGAAAGCAAATGGTTCCTTTCCTGATGAATGTATTGTACATATAATACTAGTTGCTTGATGACTGGTAGTTTATTTGTGGTGCACCATTGAGCCAAGATGTTGCATGAGGTGGAATTGAAAAATATAGTATCCCTATGTAAAGCTCTCTGTTCTTTGTCGACTCCTAGAATAGATTGGCTATAGTCATATTCAAAGCTAGTAAGAGATATTTGCATCTGGTCTCTAGGAAATCTGTCCAAGACTAAACCATGATACTTTTCTATCTGAAGGAATGGAAGAACAAAAGTTAAAGGAAGACATTCAAATATGAAGGACTGAATTTCATATGGTAATCTATCAAACAATTCACACATCAACGGGAAACATTTCAAGAGCGCTGTACTTGCTATAGATTAACTTCCAGCCTGAATCAAAAATAAATAGTACGCCTTTCTTCGCTTCAACAGGAATATATTTAACAAATAAATTCATATATGGTAGAATATTTATGGGTTGACGGTAGGTAGTGTGGATCCTCCAATGCGACGCGTCGCTGGCCATTACGATAAATCAGCGATATATTTAGGTTGTAGGTACGAATATATATATATATAGCTGGGATCAAAGAAACATCCAAGAATATATGGTGTGCCTAATTGTGTAAAGAGTCTCTGAAGAACGAAACTCCAGCAGTTAAAGAGAAGACAAAAATCATTGTTGCAATTTTTTTCTATTCAGAGTCATAGATTTTATTTCCTTTTATTTTTACTTAAGAGAGAGATTTGAAAATCTAAATATTGAAAAAAATCCTTGTACTATTTATCTATCTAGTAAACATTACAGTTATGTGATATTTGGTGCTGTGAATTAAATTCTATAGTATATCTAACTACGCACACAAAGAAAGTAGGAAAATACTCAAAAGTTAGACCAATGGAAGTAGTTGTATCTAGTATTAAGAAGAAGGTTGGATTGACAAGAAGGGAAACTTATTTACACACGATCATAGTAACGAATGACTTCTAGCTTATTGAACAAAAATACTTGAAAACTTCACCGCTCAAATTATTTATTATGGATTAAGTCATTAGTTTCTGACTTCAGACAGATTTATAAATAAGCTGATAAATCGCCGTGAATTCTGTTAATTACCGGAATGGCTTCCTCAGATTTCCACCAAGTACCATTTGGATACTCATATTCATTCAGTGACGACTCTTTCAACTCAACAGAGTACCCATAGTCCGATGGACTGATAACATAACCTTTTCCATCAACCAAAGAAGGATAGACAAAGTGTTCATGTAAATGATCAACATATTCAAGGAGTGACTTTTTACCACCGATGGAGACATAATCAATGGTAGAAATATGTTGCGTAAATTCTGGAAGACCTACACCACCAGAGTGGGGAATCACTTGAACACCAAACTTTTTAGCCATTAACAAGACAGCAAGAACCTCATTGAGACCACCCATTCTACAAGCATCAACTTGAGCATAATCAATTGCTTCCAACTGGAACAATTGCTTCCAAATGACTCTATTCTGAGCCATTTCACCAGTTGCAACTTTGATACCGATTGGCTTCAAAGCCTTACGGATAGTAGAGTGACCAACAACATCATCTGGGGATGTTGGCTCTTCAATGAACCATGGTTTAAACTCTGCCAATTCATTAACCCAATCAATGGCCTCTTTGACATTCCAAACTTGATTGGCATCGATCATCAAAACAGCATCATCTCCCAAAATATCTCTTGCAATTTTCAATCTTCTCTTATCATCAACTAGATCTTTTCCAACTTTGAATTTGAAAATCTTGTAACCTTTTCCCAGATATTCATGCATCAGCTTTTTCATCTTTTCATCATCGTAACCTAACCAACCCGCTGTTGTGGTGTAGACAGGAACCGCATTGTTGGATAATGCATCGTCAATTCGGTCCTTTTTACCAACAGAACCTTCTTTAAGAATTGCTAATGCTTCTTCTGGGGTTAAAGCATCATCAATATGAGTGAAGTCAATACAATTAACAAGAGTTTGAGGATCCATTTCGGCAATAAGCTTCCAGACTGGCTTCTTTTCTATCTTGCCCCATAAATCCCACAAACCATTGATGATAGCAGCAGTTGCTAAATGTATAACTCCCTTTTCTGGTCCAATCCAACGAAGTGCCGGGTCAGATACCAACATTTTCCAAAATTTACCAAAGTTTTTGAAAATAACATCTAAGTCTTTACCAACACACAATTGTGCTAATTTATCTATACACAAGCATACGATATCATTACCAAAACCGTTGGTAAATGTCATTCCATAACCAATTAGATTGGAATCATCTGTGTAGATGTAAGCAAATGCCCCGGAGTAATCGCCGAAGTTGATTGCATCTGATCCAGTAGAATCCAAGGTTGTTGGGAATCTCACATCATGAGAGACTATCTTCGTAATTTTTGCCATATTAGTATTGTATATTATATTTGTGTATATATGCGTCTGTTTGCTTCAGTTTGAACAATTGAAAAGGAAGAAAGAGGAAGAAAGGCATACCAAGATATATAAAAGGATATATATCACCCGAAAGTCTCTTCCATAAGTCGTCAGTTATTCTTGTACAGCTCAATTCCCTTTGCGGTATTTTTCGGTTTTATCCTAAATCTGCACTTCCCCACAAAAAGCACGGGCCAATAGAAATTACAAAAAAATTAACATCTCATTTTGTGGAGTCGTTCTGTTTTCGACTTCAATTCGCGTCGCGAAATCGATCAAACCCCACCATAATTGACTTTTCAAGTGAAATTTACGGTGGGGGCGGAGGCAAATGACAACAAGGGATCAGCATTTCTACTACGGATAATCTTTCAAACGCTTCATTGTTGGTTTTAGAACATGAATTGCTTCGTTTGAAAATACCAGTGAAATAGATAATAGTTTAAATATCTTTCGAAAGCCAAACTGAGGAACGAATCTCCAAGTCACAGGGCAGCTTCAAGGAACAGCAAGAAAAAACAAGAAGCATAACACATTAAGAATATAACTGTACATACATACATCAACATGCCTGCAAAAGTATTTGATATCGAGTCGTCCAAAATCCACAAGGCTGTCGATTTATTGATTGACAATTTAGTTAACACAAAAGATGAAACAGGAGAATTTCTTTTGAAGCTGGATGATGGAAGAATTATCGATACTAAAGGTTGGAACGATTGGGAATGGACTCATGGTATTGGTCTTTATGGTTTATGGCATTATCATGTTTTGACAGGCAGTGAAAAAGCTATCAACACAGCTGAAAAATGGTTCGCAGATAGATTTGCAGAAGGAACCACTACCAAGAATATCAATACCATGGCAGTCTTCCTAACATTGGCCTGTATTTATGAACAGAACAAAAACTCTACTTACTTACCATATCTTGATTCCTGGTCAGAATGGACAATGAATGAATTACCTAAGACCAAACACGGTGGTATGCAACATATGACTTATCTCTCCGATCACAAAAACCAAATGTGGGATGATACACTAATGATGACTGTTGTACCATTAGCAAAAATCGGGAAAGTTTTGAATAGGCCTGAATATATCGAGGAGGCTAAGAAACAATTTTTACTTCATATTAGATACCTCTGTGACCCTAAGACTGGTTTATTTTTCCATGGATGGAAATTCAACGATGACACATTTGGAGGCCATAATTTTGCCGGTGCATTATGGGCTAGAGGTAACAGTTGGTTAACAATTGTTATTCCAGAACTTATTGACACTTTAGATTTGAAGAAAGGTGACTTTTTCAGAGAATATCTTTCTGAAGTCTTAGAATCACAAGTTGATGCATTACATACTTGTCAAGACAAAGAATCCGGTTTATGGCACACATTGTTAGATGATCCTTCCAGTTACTTAGAAGCTTCCGCATCCGCTGGATTTGCATTTGGTATTTTGAAAGGTATCAGACTTGGTTTATTATCCAAGGAGAAGTATTTGAATACCGCAGTAGCTGCCGTCAAAGGTGTTTTAACTAACATTGATGAGAAGGGTGAGTTATTGCAAACATCTTTTGGTACTGGTATGGGTGATACTTTACAATTCTACAAGGACATTCCATTGACCAGCATGCCTTATGGACAAGCCATGGCAATGATGGCTTTAGTCGAATTTTTAAGATTATATCTTTAGTCAAGTATCAATTATATACATATTCATAGTCTTAGTCTTTTAATCACATATCATTTTCATTAGGAGCAAAAATCACTAATCTATTAAATTGGTCTATATATATATATACGCTGAAGTAAATAAGATACGTAAATAGTTAAGTATATTATATCTCAACTATGAACTGAGGTTAAATAGATTATTTTCTTAAATGACTGGGTTGAAATTCACTAAGTCCTGTACTTGCACTGGCAATCCAGTTTTTAATGCCTTATTACAAGCAATACCAGTAAGAATACTCATAGCACCGTCAACATGAGATGCAGCTCTATTCAGTGGATCCTTAGGTTTATCATCAGGGCCAAAGAGATCTCTCAACAAAATAGGGTCACCACCACCGTGACCACCTTTTTCTTGAACAACTTCGGCAAAGTAAGGCTCTTCAAAATTTGGGCAGACTTTCAGCTCAATCTTTTGCAAGGCACCCTCCATTTCCTGTAATCCTCCGGAATTGACATATGAAATTTCACAAATTGTTGCCTCCAATCTTCCTTTGGATCCATTGAAAGAAACACGGAAACCTTCCCATGGAGAGTAAGCACTCAAACTGTAGGTTAAGAAAGCACCTGAGTTGTACTTGACCATAACTGCCAATGTATCTTCAATATCAATTCCTTCACCGAAAACATTCAAATCTCTATGATAACCATCTTCATGCTCAGCATCTAAATATAACTTTTTCAAAGCTTCACTAGAATTCAAATCAAGACTGAACTTATCATTTTCATCATTTGGGTCAATGTTTCCATAACTACGGTACGGAAATTTTGTTTCACCTCTTTTCTCTGCGTTGATTTTACCATAGAACTTCAAATCACCAAAAGCAAAAGCGGTTTCTGGTTTAGCACCAAGCCAGAAGTTAACCAAATCAAAATGATGAGTGGACTTGTGAACTAATAAACCACCACTGTTACATTTATTTCTGTGCCATCTTCTGAAATAATCGGCACCATGTTGAGTATTCAATAACCACTCAAAATGAACAGAATTTATGTTACCGATAACACCTGAATCTAAAAGCTCTTTGATTTTAGTATTATGCGGAGAGTATCTATAATTGAAAGTAACTCTCAAATTACGACCAGTTCTAGCCTGCGCATCAATAATAGCTTGACACTTCTTTTCATCGATTGTCATTGGTTTCTCAGAGATAACATCACATCCTAATTCCATTGCTTTAATCAAGTATTGATCATGAGTTCTATCAATAGTTGTGACCAAGACAATATCGGGTTTGGTTTCTTTGATCATCTTTTCGAAGTCAGCAGCTTTGTACGTTGGAACACCGCTATGACCCAAGCCCTTGATAGTTTCATTGGCAAAGTCCATTCTTGTTTGATTAGTATCACAGAATGCAACTAATTCTGTATTTTCTTTGAAAGTAGTAACAAGAGCGGAATAAAAAAACTGAGCTCTACCACCAGTTCCTATTTGAGCATATCTTTTCTTTTCAACCATTTTGTCTAGTTTGTCAATTTCAATTGTCGCTTAAAGAGCAGAAATATCATTGCTTCACTTAGGAAGAGCCATAAGTATGCAGATATTTATAATGGTATAGTTCAAATGAATATGAACATGTAGCTGCCATTGATAAAATACCGCAGTATTCGATTACTACATCCCCTATACATTTCCCCACATTCTTCTAAACTTTAAAAGTCTGGTTGCTCGATTTGGACGTCCGCTTCTGCTAGTGGTGGGGTGAAAACTGTACCCTTCACGCCCTTTTCTCGGGCTTTGGAGGGGTATCCACACCTAATTTGGTGGCTCCTTCTGAGCATGTGCGGCTCACTGTGGATTGGATAAGCTCATAGGCCGTAATTCTTTGCACCCACCAGGCACGAAAGTCCCTCAAAGACTGACTAACCAAGATAATTCATTGATGAAAGAGGAGTTGGATCAACATAATTCCGGAATGCTTACTATGAGTACTCCCACAAGTTTGACAATTGTGCCCCTGGATAACTAGATGTTGCCAGAGAAGAAGAAGTAAATTAGTAAAATATCAAGAAATATAACAGAATGTTGAGAAGAACATTTATAAAAAACGGAATTGAACACAAAACCTGGGGATGGTTCTGGTATAAGCCTTTTCCAAATTGAAAATTGATAAAGGGAAAAGGGAAATTGGACGAGACCTCAATGAAGTTTGTAGTTTTGTATGAGTAAAACTTTTACCTCAAAATTTATATATCTACCTGACCTCCTCGCTTACATATAAAAAAGCGACAAGTAGCTCTATTCTGAGGATTGGAACTCATTGTATCTCATTTGTTGTTCGTTGAAAAGGTTCCACTTGACTATAATTCGCTCCATGTCTGAGGTCATTGAATTAGCAGCTATCGATGTATCAACATCATTTCCAGGCTCATTTTCTGTTCCATGGAAAAGAGGTGTATTTACTTCTGCAGACTCTTGTGAGATATCAGTGGATGACGATTCGGAGTTTAAACCTATATCTTCAAAGCCAATTGCATATTGGGATGATGGATCAGTCAAATGGACTTCTCATACCTTGAATAAAGCTGACAAAGGAGCAATTCACATTAAAAAATCTATTATCAAGCACAATTCAAAAGCCACATTTCAGGTCGAAAATTCAGCAGGTTTTTTGTCAATTTCAAACTCTGTAGGGTTGAAGGTAGATTTTGTGAAAAGTGGAAGTAACAGTGTGATTGACTCTATAAAATTGAATGATGTTGTAATCTCATCTAAAGGTTCTATCGAAGCCACCACTTCGACTAAAGATGAAATTGAAAAATCGGTAGCACTTAAGTTATCAGTTGATAATGTATCTATCGAAAGCGAGAGCGACGAGAAAATTGTAGTGTTAACCACTGGTACACTTACTTCTTCAAGGTTTGACAACTCATTCATTGATTTCAAATTAAGAACCTATCTTTTTTCCAATAATGACATTGTTAAATTCACCTTTTCGATTATTTATAGTTTGGATGTAGACGAGAGATTAACCTCTTTAGGACTTTCGTTTGCGAAATCACTTTCCGAAACTCCCTTATATGATAGACATATCAAAATCACCGGTGCTAGTGGTTCTGTGATGAGTGAGTCGGCTCTTTCTATTACTGGTTTAAGACGGGCTGCATCTTCATCTTGTAGAACCAAACAGGCAGAAGGTGAGCTACTACCATCCCCAGAAGATTCGGAATGGGGCTGCGATGTGTCAATCTTATCACACGTACCTTCATTTGATGAATATTCCTTGACTCAATTATCCAGTAATGGGTTTGAGATTTCCAAGAAATTCAGAGATGGCTTTAGCAAAGTCAAAGTCGGAGGAGGTACTAGAAATGACGGATGTTTGTTTATTGGTTCTCCTCAACAGGGTGGTTTGAGTCTTGGGGTTTCCAAGTTCTGGGAAAAGTATCCTAGCGAGTTGAGTGTCGAAGGTTTTTCTGGAGAATCTACAAAAATCAACTTATGGCTTTATTCTCCTCAAGCTCAACCATTAGATGTATCCCCTTACTATGATGGTCTTGGACAAGACACATATGAGTCACAGCTTGATGGCTTATGGATTACTTATGAAGATTACGAGCCAGGATTTTGTGATCCGAAAGGTATCTCAAGAAGTTTTGAGGTTTTCTTGAAACCTACAATTCCTTCCAATCAAATCATTACTAAGGAGGAGTTTTCCAAGTTTGTATCAAGTGTCAGAAACCCACCACTTTACATTGCCAATCTACCCTATATTTATGCTACTGGAGTTCTACCTTTTTGGAAACCCAACTACAAAGTTGCTAATACAAAGCCGACTCCAAAAGAGGCTGAAATTGAAGATCATTTGAAGTTATTGTTTGACTACTACTCGGATCAAATCGATCTACATGATTGGTATGGATTTTGGGATTACGGGGATTTCCAGCATACTCCAGACACATTTAGACACCAATGGAGATACGATGTCGGGGGATTCGCCTGGGACAACTCAGAACTCAGTACAGATTTATGGTTATGGCTATACTTTTTGCATACCGGTGACTCTAAAGTATTTAGAGTAGCAGAAGCAATGACGAAACATACTGGTGAGGTTGATGTTTATCATATTGGAAGATTCAAAGGTTTTGGTACCAGACATGGAGTTCAACATTGGAGTGACTCATCAAAGCAACTGAGAATTTCAAATGTGTTGTTCAGAAGGTTCTATTATTATTTAAGTGGTGGTGACGAAAGAACTGGTGAATTAATGCAAGAATTAGCAAATGGACAGAAGGCCATGCTTGGCTTGGATTCTCACAGGAAAGTTCAAGAAAAGGACCCACACATTCCGGATGGATACGCTTTAGCCAACATTGGATTAGATTGGGGTTCAATTATTGGATCCTGGATGACTTGCTGGGAGAGAAGAACAAACGACTGGGAGAATGCCAAGAAAAGATTACTGAATTCTATAGAGTCTTTGACAAAGTTGAAACATGGATTAGCCAATAATGCTGTCTATATGAATGTTACAACAGGTGATTGTATAGGTGTTCCACCACCCACTCCAGATTGGGCTATTTCCCATTTGACAACCGTTTTTGGAATGAATGAATCAGTAACTGAGCTATTACAGATTGTAAAGCACGTTGATAGTTCATTGTACGAAAAGTTTCTGAAGTTTTGGACTGATTATGCTATATGTTTCAATGGATCCCCAGAATTGCAAAAGCAAAAATACGGCTTCGAATTTCCAAGGCAAAACATTTCCCTTCAGCAATCGCATGCCAGATGTACTGCACATGTTAGTTGGTTATTCAATGATAAAAAAATTTCAAAGGAAGCATGGGATCAATTCTTCAACTCCGATGGTTACACCATGAAAGATTGGTTGCTCACGAAATTGCAACCTTACGATAGTTTGAGTGGTGCAGTTGAGGAAGCTGAATGGAACTCCACCAATATCACTGCTCAATATGGAATTTCAGCTATATATATGTTAGCTTACATTGGCGAGTACCTTTGAATATAGTCTTTATTCTGAACAAGTTTCCTAAATAAATAATACAAAAAAATAGAGAATTAAATTAACCCCCGTATGTTTATGCCTGATAAGGCTAATTCTAATCGCTGTAATATTACTCCGCATTTAAAATCCTCGAAATGAAGACACCCACGAAAACTTCGAGAGAATATAAAAGAGCTCACTTCTCCAGATTTTGATGATTTACTGTGTCTTGGAAGGAGGAGAAGTGAGATTGAAAATTTTCATACCGAACAAATTAATCATAATTTGAAAAGCACACAACAAATAATGTCTGAAAAACACCCAGGAGTCCGTATTTGTCAAATCGTCAAATTGAAACCAGAATGTTTAGAGGAATATAAAAAGGTCCACCAAAATATCTGGAAACCAGTTGCGGATAATCTAAAAAAATATCATATCGAAGACTACTCAATCCATTATTCACCAGATTTTGATTTATTGATTGCAAATTTCAAATATACCGGTGATAACTGGGAAAGAGACAGCAAATTGAGTAGCGAAGATGAAGGAAACTTCGAATGGTGGGCAATGACCGACAAACTGCAAGAAACTTTGGTTGAAGGTTCTACTGGCTCAAGAGATAAGAAGGGTTGGTGGGTATCATTGGAAGAAGTGTTCAGATTTGATCATTGATGTTTCCACACGTATTGATCTTCTTTAGTTACTGATATGTATTACAAAAAGTTGAATAATAAAATTATTTGCCTATTTCACTTTTCTTTATTGCATTACTCTTTTCTTTTTATATAATAAACATATACAAATTCTCTTATAAGTCTTCTAGGAAAGCCTTGACCATGGCAATCAAATCTGGAACGGAATTTGGAGTTGATTGTGTACCAACATTATGAAGTGCCCCTTCAATAATTCCACTGTGATTAGACAGATATTTGGGATCCGTGGCCTTTTTGAATTTTTCAACGAGTGTCACCCTATCAATAAAGTCTGGGACAAACTCATCACATCCGCTAAAGGCAATCAAAAATGGTCTTTTGATTTTACCGAAAGTTTTTGCATTATCCTCACTGGTTAAGTCACTGGAAAAAAAATCATCGTCTCCCCTTACAGAAGCCAGAGAGTGCCATCTGTATGCATTGATCGGGGCTCCAAAGAATTTGTCTGTGTATTTTGTTGGCATCCATTCATTGGGTTTACCCGCATCAATCAAAGATTTGGCAAATTGAGCACTTTCTTCGACACCTTCTGCACTTCCAAAAATTTTGACCATTGCCTCACGGTCTGATACAGAAGCTTGAACTATTCCACCGTCTACGGAATCTCCAAATCCACTTTTGGTTAAATAGTGAACTGTATTTTGACAGCCTGTAGAATGTCCCATCAAAACAATTGTTTCTCTATTTCCACCAATATCGGATTTCAAGTATTCTACCAATTTGTTAATGTCCGAGGAGTCTCTTTCTAACGATCCACTACCCCAACCAATGTAAGAACTTTGAAACAAGATCTGAATCGTTGTCCAGCCCAACTTTTCCAACTCTTTGGCCATTGGAGGAACATAGGGAACAGTTAAAAAGCCATCCCCTAAACCACCAATAAAAATTAATACTTTCGTAGAATTCAAATGTCCAAACTCAAAGGCAGTTAATCTTGAAGCGTATTCGTGTAACGTACCAGAAACAGGTCTGGATAGATCTGATGGTGGAATCATTTTTGGGTATATATATACGACAATGAATTGATAACTTGATGAGCTATACTGTATAGATGTAACAAAAGTGGAATTGAGTATGGAAGTTAGTTCAAACTTTCTATAGGTAGATGCCCTTTGTTAGCTAGATTGGATTTTTGATATTAAAAATTATTCTTATCTTTTATCAGCCAATTTCGGCAAGTTAAAGCGGAAGGGTTGGATTTTATTTCACAGCCTCAAACTCACGTGCCATTCTCTTTCTCCATACATAGTGGGTCATTATTTCACCACACATCTTGTTCTCGCTTGATTATTGAAGTTTTAACTTCTAAGGTATATAATGGCGTCAATAACTTTGATACCTAAACATTGACGCAGTCATGTGTCATTTGATATTATACTCATGTATTGAACTTCAAGAGTTCTATAGAGACCTACGTGCTTTTTGATATGTCCTTCCAATTACCGAAATTTGATGAGTTGCCCAACAAAGCTCGTTACTGGAAATGGGGATCCCCTGGTTCTGTAGAGGAAGCTAAGGGAATGCTCAATTTGTTGACGGAAGACGTTGTTAAGGAAGCTTCCAAGGAGATAAAAACTGGTGAAAGAACATGTATAGGATGGGAGTTTGGTAAAATGGAGTACCCACCTTTCAAAAGAATCAGAGGCTCAGTTTCAATCAAGTACGTTAACCCTCCTACCTCTCTTGATGATGAATATCACTTCAATCCACAATCATCGTCTCAATGGGATGGATTTCGACATTTTGCTCAACCTATAAGAATGAATGACGATGATTCACTAGTTACTCAAGATGAAGAATCGAAATTGACAATTAACGACAGAGTTGTTTGGTATGGAGGTACCACCAATCAGGAGATTTTTGACCCCAATAACGATAGAATCTCAATCCACCATTGGGCCAAAGAAGGAATTGTCAGCAGAGGGGTTTTTATAGATTACAAGCTATGGGCAGAGAAACACGGGATCAACTACAGCTGTTTCTCTACTTATGAAATCTCATTAAAAGATATTCAAAAGATTGCAAAAGAGAACAATATCCGTTTTCGAACCGGAGATATCTTGTTCATCAGAACTGGAATGATTAAAGAGTGGGAAGAGTGGTCCGAGGCACGAAAGATCAAGTATAGTACCGAAGGACCCTGGCAACACGCGGGACTGGAAGCAACAGAAGAGGTATTGAGGTTCCTCTGGGATAATCAATTCGCCGCAGTAGCATCTGATTCTATTGGATTTGAAGTTTATCCTTGTAAGAATAACAAGTTCAGATTACACGCTCATTTACTTGCTGGCTGGGGTATGCCAATCGGTGAAATATTTGATCTGGAGAAATTGAGTGAAATTTGTCAAAGAACCAAGAGGTATACATTCTTCTTTTCATCCGTGCCATTCAATGCTGTGGGTGGGGTTTCTTCAGCTCCTAATGGTGTAGCTATTTTTTGATAATCCAATTTCATTTCTTGTTAATCATGGTTACTTTTTCAGAATTTGCTCCCCTTTTATGTATTCGACGTATTCCATTCGTCTATATAAACGTATATAACTATAAAATTGAAAAACGAAGAAATATGGTAGATAAGGCAAAAAAAACAAACGGAAAAAGCCGTCCCTGGCAGGGGTGAATTTTTCGATCGAGGCTATATTGACGTATATATCCGATAACAGATAAGTGTATAAAAGGTGAGTAGATTCCATGTAGGTACTTTCATATTGTACATTCGATTGTCTGGATACTAAAAGTATCTTACATTATGCCTCTTCTGACAGATGAATTGAAGGAAATCTATAGCCAACGATGGGAAGAAGCCTCAGGTCACCCATTGACGCAAGATTGGAATAAAGGTGATCTTCATCCATATATTCAGTATGTTTATCTTGCTCAAGAAATCAACTTTTCAGGTTCATTCTTCCCACTCATAAGAAAAGCAATTGAGTTATCCAAGGCCTATGATGATGAAGCAACTAAGATTTTGGAAAAGCAATGGGATTTTTTTATGATCGAGGAAGATCCTTACTGGAAGGAATCATTGGTTCAACTTGAAAAAGAGATTAATGATCCAATTAAAATTGGGGAATTGAAGAGTTTGCAATTGACTTCAGTCAATAAGTATTTGGCATTTTTGGATCATCAGAGATCAACATCTAATTATGTAGGAATTATGCTCATCTTATTTGTTATGGAGGAAATCTATCTGGACTGGGGGAAAAAGTTCTTAGCAATTCAAGACAAATTGGGGATTCCGTTATATGACAGATGGATCGAGTTACATTCAGGACCTGAATTCACTAAATGGTGTACGTTTATAGAAGACGAGATTAACACTAAAGCAGAAGAATCCGAAAAGGGAAAGTTGAAAGAAGTTTTCACTAATACTGTGAATCACGAGTTTTCTTTCTTTGAAGACTGTTACAAGATCAAAAAATAGACGGAAAAAAATTTAACAAATTAGGGAATTAATTGATTCTACTACTGTATTTGAATATTGATTATATATAAATGTAAACGCACATTCAAAAGTTTCTTATCTCTTTAGTAAAATTATGAGTAATCGGTATCATGAGTAAAGGTAATTAAACATTATCATTAGCAGTAGCTGCTTTTTGCATAGCAGCGAAACCAAATCTTGAATTCTTTCTCAAAGCAGGTCCATACTTGGTGAAGATCCAAGGGACAGGTAGTAAAGCTAAACCGATAAAACCTAATAAAGAAGAAGCCCACCCATTTCCAAGTTTTTCGTACATTTGAACGGTGAATAATGGAAAAATACAGGCCAATAGATATCTCAACAAGTTATTAGCGGCTAAGGCTGATGCGACAGATAAAGGAGGATAAGCCATGGCGAAGTAAGTTAAAATGGAAAAGAAAATTAAGATCAAAGCAAAACCGAATGGGACACCGGCTGCTAAAGGTGCCATCCAATGAACACTTGATCTAGCTGTCCAACCCAACCAGAATAAAGATGGACCAAAGGCTATTGAACCTATCTTACAGGTTAACAATCTTGATTCTGGAGTTGGAGGTAAGTTGTTACCATGTTTATCTCTTAACCCGATATAACCATCTGAATGTTTCTTGAAATAAATATATTTATCCACAAGAACATAGGTAACAGCACCAATTACCAATCCGACACCAACACCTAAAAATGTTAAACCGGAGATTCCTTGACTCATACCATAAGTACCTTCAAAAATAACAGGGAAAGCTTCAAAGAATCCAAATAAAACTGCAAAGATGAATGCAGCATAGATGGAAAAGACCAACACAATTGGTTCAAGAACTAACATTTGAGCTGGCTTCAGTAAAGTAATAAAGACAACAACCATTAAAAATTGACCCATTGGTAAACCTTTCTTTTCTTTCAAATTTCTTTCCTTGATTCTCTTTTTCATAATGATTGGTTTGTAAGTTTCAGGCATTAATAAGACAAAAGGTAAAAGGGCACCAGCAAACATCAAATTGACCCATAAAGTCCATCTCCATCCTTTGTTTTCAGCTACAAATCCACCAATGATTGGACCAACAACAGGACCCGCTAAAGGAGCTAAACAGAAGCATGTCATAGCAATACCAATTTCATGTGGTTTCCATACATCGGTGATGGAACCACCACCAACGGCTAAACAAGCAGCAGCGGTGAAACCTGCAAAAAATCTCAAGACTAAAACTTGTCCTATATTTTGTGATAAACCAACACCCATGATGAATAACATTGAGGTTGGTAAAGTCAAACAGTAAACAATTTTTCTTCCGAAGATTTCTGATAATGGAGCAGCAAGAACTGGACCAAACGCTAAACCAAGAACATAAAATGTCAATCCTGCAAGACCCATAGTCTCTGAAGTACCCCAATCTAACCTAAGTTGTGGGACACCAGCAACAAACATAGAAGAACCAATTGTCACAACCAAACAGATGGCAGCAACGGTCATTGTAGCATACCATTTTTTCCAAGAAGGCCAATTCACAGGATTTCCTGGATCTTCTGGAGAATCCCAATCCATGTCTTTGGGAGAAACTTCTTCTTGTCCTTCTACTTGGTCTTGTTCATCAGAGAATGATGTGGAAGGTGATTCCTTCTCTGTGCTTTCATCTTTAGTTATATCTTCTTTGTTTTTTGGGGTGGACTTATTTGATGCCTTCGAGAATAAGGAACTGTGATGACTTACGACTCTTTGAACCTCATCTTGCAAATCTCTTTCGTAATCTTCAGATTTTGTTCTTTCTAAATTGGCCATTTTATCATGATTGATGTCACTACCAGATGGGGTATAACCTTGAATATCACTTTCAACATCTCTTCCATCTTTTATGGTTTCATTAGTAGAAACATTGTCATCTAGATCTACTGCTGATTCCAAATTGTGTATAGAAGACTCAGCATCTGTGAAATGTTGATCGAGACCTGAATCTACAGACGATGACACAAATGAATGCCTGCTCTGACTACTACTCATTTCTGTATCTCTGTGTATATGAGGCTGAAAAATTATCTCTCAGCTGGTAACAATTGAGTGGGTATTAGGGAAGAAATTAAATGAAAAGAAGGGTCTATTGCAAAAAGACTGCCTGGGGGAGGAAAAAGGGAAACGAAAATTTATTAATTGAAGTAAACAAATGGATAAGCTTACTTTGACTATTTTTGTACCGATTTATATGTTCGTTGTCTAATTGTACAGGTAGAATAATTTCACTATTATTCTCTGTGAGTTTGTAGATCACAATTTTGTTATTTGATTTTTTTGTTCTTTTCCAACCATCTTTTAGCATGTGAGTAGGGACTTATTGGATATATATAATTATATATATGTTTCGGCTGGTGCAGATGGGGGATGATGGGCAAACAAGGTTTAGACTAGAAATTTCGGCATGAAAATAATGTGATAGCCACAAGACTCAACGCCGAGTTAATACCGAGCGCAGAGGACTCACCGCGAGCCTCGGTTCTTTTGCACACTTTTTCTCTTCTCTTCGTATCGTATCGCACACGTGATTTTCAAGATACGAAATTACTAAGCATGGCCTAAACTAGGCAATGCTGGTGCACGGGCGTAGAAAACGGTGACCACGTGACTATTTTCATAATTTTATTTCAGACACCCGTGCTTCATAACCTTCTGTTTCTTCCTTTGGTGGTCTAATAACTAGAAAATTGATATTGAAGATTTGCCTAGCCATAATAATTATATATCAGTGTTACCTTCCTCATATATAAGATTAGATTTATATCCCAAATTCAACTTATAGATTCTCACATTATGGCCTCTGGTTATCCATGGTACTCAAAACTTGCAGATATTGCTCATAGAACTACAGTCCTAGGTTTGATCGGATTCACTGGTATGTATTAATACTATCAAAAACTTATATCAATCAGTCAATCATTTTTACTAACTCTGATTTTACCAACAGTTTACATGTCCGCTAACGTTGGTTACACTTTATACGTCACAGGTAAGGAAAACGAAAGAAGATTACTCGCTCAAAAGCAATTACAGCTTCAACAAGACCAAGCTAAGGATGCTGATGCTTCAAACTAATTTAATTTAATATTTCACTTGATTGTCGAATGCGATCATAACGATATCAGACCACATCATATAATTTATTTTCCCCCTGTATATAAGCTCTCCAATTTCCCCAATAAGAAACAATATTCAAACTATTAATATAATTATCGTAATAGAGGATTATTTATTTTCTTTTTGTCATATTTTGATTCTTTTCAACTCGACTTTTCTATCATCTTCAGATTTTCTTTTCTTTGACTTTTTCTCCTTCTTGAGTGGTCTTAGAGAGTGACTCAACCCATTTTCTTTCAACCTATGTAATCTAGCTTCTAATGCTTTCACAACTTTCAGATCAGTTGGATTTATTTCGATGATATTCAGACTATTGAAATTCTCTTGACAAACTGGACACTCCATATCAACTTCGATAGATGAATCAACATCTTTCATACTCTCCAACTTCTTTTCACCTCCTTTCTTGGACGCCCTACTCTTTACCAATTCATACAAAATTTTTTTCCCCATAACACATCCACAAGGAACGACATATACAAAAGGAGGTATCCTTTTCTCATCAACAGCAACTTTTATTGATGAAAGGGGACAGACTATTCTCTTCTTCTCATCGTACTTGACTTTCAGCTCCACAATATCTCTTATAGATTTTAGATGTGCAAAACCAGGTTTTGTGTCCTGACTTAAAAGGTATTCAATTATTTTTTCTTTTGAATAAAGATCACCCCGGTAATCAGAAACTACTGGATCCCTTGCACTAGTGAAAATCCTTTCAAAACTTAATCTGCAATGATCCCAAGCATTTGACTGTTTTGAATATGCTAAATCTGAATTCGAAGCATTTATATCTTTAAGTGTGGACAATTTTTGTGTATTGTAGTTTAGAATCTCTGTTCTAGTCGGTATAGATCCTCCGTCATTCTAATAATATGTTAGTACCAATTCTGGAAAATGGTGTCAATGTGGTCATAGATACTTACACCCATATTGTAGGAACTTCTCTCGTTTACTAGTACTTAATTATTGGCAGAAGTAGTGACCCTTTTGTTTGCTTAGTCCTATACTCCCCTAGATAGATAAGAAGCTATTCAACTACTTCCAACTAATCCAAGTTACTACACTGGAATAGAGAGATAAATGTTAGAGAGAAGAGGCTCACTCGCGATTACCCGCCTCTACAATCTCTGCTCAAGAAAATTCCTCTTATTCAACAAAATCTTGAAATCTCACATTCAAATTCACCAGTTCAGAAAATCGAGTTGATTGAAGAAGCTAACAAGGCAATAACAAGAGCTTCAATTGATCAATTTTAGAACTAATACATATCAAAACTTCCAATCTCATACAAAACCCTTGAATTATAATTTACACACTTAGTTCTAATAGTGCTCATTATCAAAATCTCTATATTTCCACATCTTTTCACATATAGAGGATATTTTTAATATAAATCAATATACCTTGTTATTTAGTTCATCAATTTTTATACTAAGACGAGGACACTGATCAATCAATCAATCAATTCAAATCAAATCACTGATAATCTCACATTCTATTCACAATCACTTCAGAATATAAAATCGAAAAAGAATGGCCACTCAGGACTGGAAACAGGATTTAAACATTCCAACAAAAGATGGTCGTCCACAAACTGACGATGTTTTAGGTACAAAGGGTAACACATTCGAAAGTTTTCATTTGAAAAGAGAACTTTTGATGGGTATCTTTGAAGCAGGTTTCGAAAAGCCATCTCCAATTCAAGAAGAATCGATTCCCGTTGCCCTTATGGGTAGAGATATCTTAGCAAGAGCTAAAAATGGTACAGGTAAAACTGCTGCTTTTGTTATTCCAACATTAGAAAAGATAAAACCAAAGGTAAACAAGATTCAAGCCCTTATATTGGTTCCAACAAGAGAGTTGGCCCTACAAACATCTCAAGTTGTTAAAACTTTAGGTAATCATTTAGGTATACAAGTTATGGTTTCTACAGGTGGAACAAATTTGAGAGATGATATTATTAGATTACATGACCCAGTACATATTTTAGTTGGTACTCCAGGTAGAGTATTAGATTTAGCTTCAAGAAACATATTAGAATTGAATGAATGTAGAATGTTCGTCATGGATGAAGCTGATAAAATGTTAAGTCGTGAATTCAAGAATATTATTGAACAAATTTTAAAATTTTTCCCACAATCAGAAACTGGTAAAGGTAACGGTTATCAGTCTTTACTGTTCTCAGCTACATTCCCTTTGACGGTCAAAGAATTCATGGATCAACACTTATACAAACCCTATGAAATCAATTTGATGGATGAATTAACTTTGAAAGGTATAACACAATATTATGCATTCGTCGAAGAGAAACAAAAGTTACATTGTTTGAACACCTTGTTCTCAAAACTGCACATCAACCAATCTATTATTTTCTGTAACTCGACAAACAGAGTTGAATTATTGTCAAAGAAGATTACTGAATTGAATTACTCTTGTTATTACTCTCATGCTAGAATGCCACAAGCCGCTCGTAATAAGGTTTTCCACGAATTTAGACAAGGTAAGGTTAGAAATTTAGTCTGTTCAGATTTGTTAACAAGAGGTATTGATATTCAAGCCGTCAATGTTGTTATTAACTTTGATTTCCCAAAGACTGCTGAAACATATCTTCATAGAATTGGTAGATCTGGTAGATTTGGTCATTTTGGTATTGCCATTAATTTAATCAACTGGAATGATAGATTCAATTTATATAAGATCGAACAAGAATTAGGAACAGAGATCCAACCAATTCCTGCTGACATCGATCAGAAATTATACGTTGTTGGTGAACCTGACAATATTCCAAGACCATTCAAATTAGAGCAGTTGCCAAATGGTAATGAAAGATTTGGTAGAGGTCAATATACCGGTCAACCAATTCAACCAGGTGAACAAGAATCACAAGTACAACAACAACAGCAACAATAATTATAATAAGAATACTGTGGATGACTAAATGTTCAACTTTATTATATATTCAGTGCTTAAATATTGAGTACTTTTGATAATCTGAACATATGGTTAATTCATAGTAATAAGCACTTTTCTACCTTGACTGTCTTTTTGAGACCATTATATTATACCGATTCTAAAATCAGCATCTTATTCAATAGGAAATTTCAAGTAAACCCAAGAAAATAATATATTTAAAAAAAAAAAACAAAAAAATTAAAAAATAAAAACAAAACAAAAAAATTAAAACAACCAAAGCTACTGAGACTACCTCAAATTATATATCACCCAGCAAAAGAGAAAGGGAGCAACTATGGTACACACAAGACTCTTGACCATACTCTCAAACTATAAGTTTAAATCGACTGACCCATCAACTGGTTTTAGTTTTTCAAATCATTACCTTTTCTTCTAATTGTACAAATAACGTCGCAAATTGTTCAATGTACTAATAAATTATGACTTAATGACTTCTAGACTTATTTCTTTGCTTTGCGCTGCACTGGTTTATTCAATTCTTTTTTATACTCTTTCTCATTCATACATTTCAACAATAGCTATTCAATGTTTCTCTTCTTCATGTCAATTGCTGGTGTTCGGCTCCTTTCTTAAACGTATACTTTCATCAAAACAATTTTTTTTTTTTTTTTTTTTTTTTAAGTTTTATTTTTTCATTATTATACTTAGTTTACAAAAGAATTTCTGAACATTACATAAGTAGATAAAAATCAATAATAAGAACAAATAAAATTAACAATAAAAACAACTGTAAAATAATGATGGTACATTCCAAGGAGAACTAATTCAAGGATAAGGGTATCCAGTTATTCGCAAATTGATAAACTATGCAAAAATGTAGATTGTTGCAGCAGCTAAAATACCAGTTGCCCAACTATTGAAGTTGAAAGGCATGTAACTCAAGTTTGCTGCACTACCTGATGTACTATTGGTGCTTTCCTCATCATCAGTCATACCAGTATTGGTGAAGTTAACTTTAACATCATCAAGATCAGTATTTAAAGAACCATCCCAACAGTACTCGTCGAAACATCTTTGACATTGTTCACCCATGTCAAGACCCAATCTTTCTCTTTCTCTTTGGACAATAGCACAACCAACACATGCTCTCCATTCATCATCTAAAGTTAAATTCAATCTACTTGAAACTTCAAAACCATTTTGGATTATACCAAGTTTCTCATCGTCTTCATATGACATCTTGTATGTAGATGTGTTGGTGTAGTAAGAAAATGGTCTATTGGCCATATACACGACCAAAGGTGGAGCAAAGTCAGTTCCCACCTCTTCCATAAGACTTGTTAAATTATCTTTGTAACATCCGAAAAATGCTGGCTTAGCTGTTAAATTCAATGCTAGGAAGGTTGTTTGATCTGGGACATATGGGAAAGCAGTACCTTTACCTTGATCTGTAAATTGCCTCTGATAGGTGTAAACCATAGAAGTACCATTTGGCCACGTTTCATCGGTATCATAAGAGTTATCATAGGCAAACACAATGTCCATGTCCCTATCAGCTTGTAATAACGGAGATAGTGGAATATTTTGTAAATCCTCACCACCATCAACAAGGTATAATGTATCCGAATCTGCTAAATCATCAGAGGTACCCCATTCTGTAGCATAAAATGGGTTTGGTCTATAAACAGCAATATCGTCATATTCACTTGATAAATCTTGTAAGAAATCTTCAATTATATCATATAATAAACCTGAGACACCAGTGGTATTGAGCTGCAGTAAGAATTGATTAAATAAAGTCGAAGAAGTACCAAACATGAACCCAGTGTTATCAAAACCGGCGATACATTTACTTTCAACCGGGAAACCGTTCTTGACATCAGTTCCAATATATTCCATATCAGTGAAAGCATATAGTGATGGATCCCATGAACCGAGTTCGAATGGAGTTATTTCGAATAATGTTGAGTTACTAGAGATAATGGTAGTTCCTGGAGTTCTACCATCTGCAACAATAATTGGGAAAGGCATTTGATGTTCTTTGAAAACGGTAAAATTTCTCAAAGAGGAAAAAGTCATAGAAGCACCATGGTCATCTAAAGTTGGGAAAAATTGGTAAGACAATGTACGACCCCATGGATCAGTCAAACTGATATTGAAACCTGCATCTCTCTTGTTACTTAAATCATCGGAAATATCACTCCAATAACCTAAATCACCAAAAATGTTGAAACCTTCACTGGCAAATATACTGTCTGTTAAATCCCAAATTGCATCATCTTGACCATTTTGATCCACGATACTTTGAACACTGGTCCAGTTATTGAAGGCCAATGTAGAAAGGAACCAGGAACCACCGGATAAACCGGAGACGTATGATACTGCTGGTAATATAGGCAAACCATGTTCAAAACAGCCATCAGTTCTGTTATCAAGACCAGAAATTTGACCTGCGGCATTCAACATGGCTCTGTAACCACCACCGGAAAAGGCTAAACCAATATTGATAGATCTGTTCAATGATCCGAGGAAATCATCGGTATCGAAATCAGTCATGTTTGCCAAATTGAGGAACCATTTTAGGTTTTCATCTGTAATTTTATGACGTTCATCGACCCAGTCTTGTTCGTATTCAGAAAGACCAGAAGCAGCTCTTGTTAAACCTCTCAAATCAGAGCTATTGTAGCTACTATCTGACAAATAGTCGGGACAGCTCACCTCGCCAGGTGCATATGAATCAGTGGGACTCCAGGCAAGAGAGCTAGCCACAAAGCACGATAAGGCATACAATTTGGAAACACTCAATTGAACCATTTTCACGTATAAGCTTCAGTTCAAAGGCGATGCTAATATATAGATGGTGACACCCTAGGAAGAAGTGAGAAGTGTATTCATTCAAAGACTATGAAAAGGTATATATCCTTGAGGCTTTCTCATTATGAAATTGCAGCGCAAAAGGAAAGTGGCTTAGATTGTATACATTTTTTTTTCACATCCGCAATTTCAGGTCATCTCTAGAAGGAGTACAAATGCTTTTCGACGCGTTGCAAGACAAGATTTTTTTCATCACACTAGCTAATTTCGGAATTTACATAGATCACGTATACAGCTTACCTGTCTTCGATGACATTTCTGTGCCCAGACCATATGCCGGTGATTCAAGTCAATCGCTTTTTTGACTTGTCAAATAGTGAAGTGTCTTTCTCGATATTCCGGCTGTATTTCTTTTTTTCTTTTTGATTTTATGCAGGAAGTAAGCTTTTCCCGCCTGTGTATCCATTACATCCTCTAAAGCGGCTCAAACTGAGACTACACCTTAAGATCAGTTTTTAATATATAATTCTGTTAACAAACGTTGTATTTAAAGATCATATTATATAATAGATTTAGTTGAAAAGACTTCGAAAGGGGTCCATGTTAGGAACTCAAGTCTTCTGAAGAATAAAAAAATTATATAGGCTCTCCAATGTTGATATGAATGGCTTTGGTAGCTGTATACATATCAATGGCATAAGGTCCTAATTCCCTACCAATACCAGAAGCCTTGACACCACCGAATGGAATACCAATGTGGGAATCACCATTTGAGTTAACAAAGACCATACCGGCTTGTAACTTGTTGGCAACTCTGTGACATTTGGTGATATTATCAGAGAAGATGGCGGCAGCTAAACCATATTCGGTGTCATTGGCCTTGGTAATAGCTTCTTCAACAGTAGAGAATTTAGAAACGGCAACAACAGGACCGAATATTTCTTCCCTATTGATTCTCATTTCTTGAGTACAATCAGCAAATATAGCTGGGGTGACAAAATAACCTGGTCCTTCAGGAGAATCACCACCATATATAAGTTTAGCCCCTTCTTTTTTACCAATGTCAATGTATGATTTGACCTTATCATATTGCAAACTGGATACTAATGGACCGATGGTACATCCCTCTTTGAATGGACTAGAAACCTTGACAGTTTCTTCACAATACTTGACAAAGGCATCTAAAAATTTCTCATAAATAGTATCTTGGACGTAAATTCTGGAACAAGAAGTACAGACTTCACCCTTGTTGTAGAAAATACCAATGTAAGCCCACTTAACAGCTTGTTCCAAATCACAGTCTTCGAAGACGAGATATGGGGATTTACCACCACATTCCAATGTGACATTTTTTAAGTTAGACTTAGCAGCAGCTTCCATGATTTTCTTACCTGTCGCAGTAGAACCAGTAAATGCAACCTTGTCAACATCTTTATGAGATGCAAGGGCACTACCACAATCAGCACCTAAACCGGAGAGAAGGTTAACTACACCCTTTGGAAGACCAGCTTCAAGTACAACTTTACCAAAGTAAAGAGCAGTCAATGGGGTAATTTCAGATGACTTAATAACGACAGTATTACCACAAGCCAAAGCTGGTGCAACTTTCCATGCAAACATCATGATTGGGAAATTCCATGGAATGATTTGACCACAAACACCTAATGGTTCTGGTCTCATATACCCTAATTTACCTGGAAGTGGCTCAATGGTTTTACCAGTAATTTTATCTGAGAAACCAGCAAAATACTTGAAGACACCACATGCTTCAGCCATGTCACCTTCAAGACATTCATCCCATGGCTTACCATTATCAGTACACTCAATAGAAGCAAAAATTTCAGAATCTCTTTTCAAGATTTCATATATTTTATAGAGATAGTCACCTCTTACATCACCTGAGATTCCACTCCACTCCTCACTTTTGAAGGCAGCACGGGCTGCAGCAACAGCATCATCAACATGGCTTGGGCTGGCTGCATAGACTTCTGTGATAACTTCACCAGTACTTGGGTTGGTGGTTGCAATCTTTTTGTCGGTAGCAACCCATTCGTTGTTGATGAATAAACCAACTGGTTGCTCAACGGAGACTCCGTTTTCGAATGTTAGCTTGGTAAATAATTCAGCCATTATATCTTAGATCAATTGACTTCTTTCTTCAATTGAACAGCACACATTAGATGACTTCATTGTTCAGTTACTGCAAACTGGAAATACCTCGGTTTATGTATACAGCCCTGTCTGGGCAAGAATTTAGATAACGTTTTGCAACTTCCTAATTGGGAAGGCAAATCGGCCAACTCTCACTTGCAAGCCGCTAATGCTAGTTTTCTTAGCGTGATCTTTTTTTCAACTAATTAGGACAATAAACGAGGCAGATATGACTATAACAACCAACAAATGATTGCAAACACCGAATCTATACAAGTCAATTCATTATTTGTAATCATCCATACTTTATATACATTACCTGAATACTGGGACTAAGAACAAAATCTTGACAGCGCTAAATTTATGATTTCCCCAAATCAAGATTCTTTGCAGAGGTTGCAGAGATTTATAAAATTCATTATTCATTAGTATTAAAATTGCTATTTTTGTAGTACATATATACAGAAGAGCGAGAGTCTATTTACAAGTCAGCCAAGGTAACTCCTTGATCGACATTTTCACATAACAGAGTACATCTATCAACATGATAAAATGAAAGTTCAGCTTCAATCTTTCATGACTCAGGAACTCAATTTCCAGTCCTTGTATTCTCTATCTTTATCCCACAACCAACCTTGTCCACCTCTGCGTATACCGTTCAAAATCAAACCAGCACCTACAGCTCTTAGAAAATTTGTCCAAATAGGTCCATACATAACCTTCTGGTTGTTTCCCTTCGCAGGTGTCATGAGAATATAAGTACCAATACCCATGCTGGTCAAAGTTTGTATAAATTGACATGGTATACAGTCTTTTGATTCGTCTGGTGTCAAATCCCTTGGAGCAGGGGGGTTGAACACATCTGCAATGTTTGACATCATTTGGACTTTTGATTTTTCGCTGAAGCGAATCTTCGGTTGACGTTCAGGGTCCATGAGAAATGCTCTAGGATCAATCAATTATGTGGCAATCTCATGATGCTCACAGTTCCCCAGTCCCGAACTGAAAATTCTTTTCAAAGCTTACATCAGCTTTCGTCGATAGACGCATGCGAGATAAGAATCCGCGTAGCGTATCTTTTGTGAAAATGGTCGTACTTAGTTTCCTATTTGAGACGAGTCCCCCTAAGATTTTGATATGGCTTATTACCGTTTTGTGATATAAATACCCATGTGATACTCCCTTGGCAACAATTCAGACGATCAAAAATGATACGTGGGCCATTGTTCTCTCTCAACTCAAGTGAAGACTATCGATAGTAAAAAATGTCAACTGATAAAGCTATTTTCAAAAATTATTCAGGCGTTGGTCAAACCAACAAGGAATTATATTCTTATTCTCAGTCTGTGAAATTTGGCTCCACAATTAGACTATCTGGACAGGGAGGTTGGGATGAAAGTGGTGAGGTTCCATCCGATACAAGAAAGCAAATCGACAACGCATTTGAGAATATTTTGAAGTGTCTCAAATTATACGGTATTGAGAACTACGATCAAATTGCTAGCATTAGAAGTTATCATATAAATGTCGACGATACTTTCGAAATATTCGTTGAAAAATTCAAGGAACTTATGCCAAACCATCAGCCAGTTTGGACTTGTATCCAAGTTCCAAAGTTGGCCTTGCCAGGTATGCAAGTTGAAATTGAATGTGATGTTTACGATCCTTGATTACAGGCTAATTAAGGAACAAAACGTCTCTATGTTGATATATAGGATTGTACATCGCTACATATAAAAAACAAATATTGGTCTATATATCGTTACATCTATTTTTTCAGTAATTATATTGAGAAAACAAAAATGCCTTTCCACTCGCATTACCTCCTATTAACCAGTTTTCAGTTGGGTGGAACGAACAAACAGCAGGGACGGAGGTCATGAAACTGGAGCCTAGGTGTGCCAATTGGATCCCGTCCTTATTATAAACATCAAAGTAACGGTTCATATTACCGATCACAAACTTCTCGATCCCATCAGAAGGATCCATCTGCCATTTGGCTTTCAAAATAGAGACCCATCTACCAGTTTGACAGTTGTGTTTTAGAGTGTGATTAGGCTTCAAATTATTTGGAATCGTCTTGTTAAACTCTTCATCCTCTATATTAGCCACCTCTTCTTTCAATAAGGGGTATTGAAAATCCTTAGGATTTTTTGAAGTTTCCCCCAAATTGAAAATATTTACTGTATCATCATAACCATTGCACACTATGTCCCCTGATCGGTTCCAATCTGCAGCAGAAACACTTAACCTACTGCTGTACATTCCAATACAATGCGGAGAGTCTTCATCGGCAAATGCATCTGTCCAAGAATTTGATTTTTTGATCATCCTGAGATCCCATATTCTCATACTACGATCTAATGATGCAGTAACAATTTGATGTTCAAAACTGGGGTTAACTGCAAAAGATCCAATCTTTTTTTCATGCAATCTCAAAACACTCAATTGGTCTCTTTGAGTATTATTTTTCAGTCTTTGATCCAGTTTACCAAATTCACCTTGTAACGTAGTAAAATAGATGACATTAGCATCGATAGCCCTTATATCAGATATACCAGATGCGTTCCCATACGCATCATCGAATTCTAACACAGATTTAGAAATAAATTTGGTTAGATCCATTGATCTGATCGAACCGTCATACGAACAAGAGTAGATTTCATGCGAAGAGCCCATTGCAAACTCAAATCTCGGTATGTTCTTTCCATGCACTCTGAAGTGCATGATATTTGGCTCACTAGTCTCGTTCTCATCTGAATCTTTCTCTGGATCTACTGACCAAATACCCATTTCTCCATTAGTATCACCACCTATTATTAGTTTCTTTGTGTTATTAGGGTGAAATGTTATAGCAGTCATTCTTTGGGACGTCAATTTAACATCGTTTGGATGGAAATGAGGATACAGTTCTAGTTGATCGAGCTCAGAACGTATGTTATCGATATCTTTATCACCTTCTTTTTTAACTTTATCACTAGTTCCATTGGAATTTTTCATTGTTTCAAAAAAATCTCCGAATGAAAACCCCTTCCCAGATGCAAATTTTGCAATTGCAGTTTCATCTGTAACGACATCGGTAAGCTTTATATCACCAGTAAGTCTAATTCTTTTCAATCGTTCTTCTTCATCTTTCTTCTTTCTTTCTTCTTCCATTTTGGAAAGCAATTCGTTTTCCTCATTTGTATCAAGGGTAACACCTGCCAATCTAGAAGATCTACGAGTGGGAAGCACTGGCTCCCTAATTGTTCTCGTCCTTTTAGCAACACCTCTGGCCGGTGTTGCCTTTTTTCTCTTATTGCCATCTGAACTTAGAGGTGCATCGTTGTGAAAATCTCTGGAAGCACTATCAAGATTCAATTTCTTGAACAGTTCTTTGTTCCTAGAAATATTTAGTTGTCTCTGTTTCTCAAAATCGGTTAATTCTGCCATTTGCTACCCTATATACTCTAAATCAACTGAATTTTCTTTGAGTGGTAAAATCCGAACAAGAGATCATCACTGAAAAAGTGTCTAGATTTAGGGCAAAATATATATATAACCTGAAAGTTCGCGTCGCGTCTCTCTCTTACAACATTTAAACATTGTCAAGTTAGTTTTCTCTCATGTTTTCCATTCATTAATTCATTACGTATTGTTTATTAAAAGACCCCAGAATTGAGGAAAGAGTTATTCGTTAGCGCCCTCGGTATATACAGGTATCAAATGTTTCCCACTCTTGTGCTCAACAGCGTTAAATTTCATAGCTAATCGGCCACCAAATTCAGAGGGTTGACTCCAAGCAATTTGTGTCTTCTTCAAAGACATACCATAAATGGCATGATCCTTGATGATATTTAGCAATAAAAGCCCCAGCCCATTCCTACGAAACTCAGTACTGACGTATATCCTTGAAATTCCGATCTGAACGGGAAACTCTTGTTTTGGCACCAAATTTCCTGTCTCATATATTAACCAATGACCAGTGCTACATTCTTCTGTTGAGACTATTCCAATAACCCTGTTGACAGCAATGACCATGAATACCTTCCCCTTTCCCTTTTGCCACAATGAAGTCTCTCTGGGAGCGTTCAAACTAGTATTAACAATATTCAAAAAAGTGTTAGCTATCGAGACCTCTCTTGATTTCATTATATTAACTTCAACCACCTTGCACTTAGTTCTGGTCCCTTTGTATTTGAGTGGGATATTATCCTTGACCGATTTTGTAAAATTAAGAGTCGTCGGTATACCTTCCATTGATTGTGAGTGAAATTTTTCGTGCAACTTAACATCTTCTTGAACATGGGGTAAAAATGACATCTGACATTTTGAGCAAATCTTTTGTTTTCCAGTCGATTGGAAATGCATTTGAACCAGCTTAACTTTTTTCTTGGGTGGTATTTGATGAGATTCTTTTGGAAGCTTACACTTGTCAACTTCTGGTGAATCATCTTCGGCATCTTTATTACTATCTGCCTCACGTTTTCGATTCCCTAAGCTTTTGGATCCCATTGGAGCCAGCCGATCGTTATTCTTTCGAGATTCAAAATTGATCATCTGGTACTCATGATCTTTTTCTAGCATATCACCTTGGATCAATATAATCTAGAATTGTACAGACACCCATAAATCTATCGTCAAAAGATAAAAGATTATCTCACTGTAACTCTGTATATATGCTCCCTTCTCGCGTTACTCAATAGTAAAAAAAAACAATCGGCCGTTGTGGGGGACGCAACATGGCGAGATTTCTCCAACATAAATTTAGTGAGTCAGTGGGTTCATAATTTCTACCAATTGTTTTATTTTAGGGGTTGAGCATACAATATCATCCAGGAACAAAACAAGGAAGATAACAGTCTTATAGGTCAAATGTCAGAAACCAACTTCTCTAATCCAAACCCCAAATTTGCACATCTGCTTCCTCTAGCAGGTAAATGGAAAACCGACATTACAGAATGGATTTCTGAAGATATTCCATCATTTGATTATGGTGGATATGTTGTTGGTAATACTGAACAAACTGCCACATTATATATGAAAAGTGATGGTATTGTCAGTGGTGTACCATTTGTTAATGAAATAATGTCACAAATGGAGTTGAAGATTGAGTGGTTTTTCGAAGAAGGTATTTATTTAGAACCAAGTAAAGAGAAAACTGGTAAGATTGTAGTCGCCAAAGTACACGGTAAAGTACGTAACATCCTTGTTGCAGAAAGATTATCCCTGAATATTATGAGTAGAATGAGTGGTATTAGTACTCATAGTTTTCTAACTATTAAAAAAGCCCGTGAAGGTGGATATGAAGGTACTATTGCTGGTACAAGAAAGACCACACCAGGTTTAAGATTGTTAGAGAAATACGCTATGCTTGTAGGAGGATGTGACCCTCATAGATATGACTTGAGTTCAATGATCATGTTGAAAGACAACCATATTTGGTCTACTGGATCAATTACCAGAGCTGTTGAAAACTCTAGAAATGTAGGTGGATTTTCTGTTAAAATTGAAGTTGAAGTTCAAAGTGAAGAAGAGGCAGAAGAAGCAATCAACGCTGGTGCTGATATTATTATGTTGGATAATTTCACTGGTAATGAACTGAAGGTTGTTGCTCTGAGTCTCAAGTCGAAGTACCAGAATACAAACAAAAGTTTCTTATTAGAGTGTTCAGGTGGTTTAACATTGGAAAACTTAGCAACCTATTTATGTAATGATATTGACATTTACTCTACATCTTCAATTCACCAAGGTTGTAAAATTGTTGATTTTAGTTTAAAAATTGATAAATAGACAGTATGAAGGATGTGTACAAAAAAAATACAATTAGAGAATAATTTTCGATATTAATTGTCTGTTTCAGATATTAAAAAGACAAAATATTTATATTACATACAAGATATACCTTGATAAATCCGTATGATATGTAAAACTATATATAAATATATTGAATATTAAATGCATGATATATTGGCCTATTGTAGCGGTCGAATTCTTTTCTATCTGATGAAAATTGAATGAAATTTGACTATTATTCTATATATATATATCTCCTTCGTGCTACTTCCTCAATGAATCTATTTAGGTAAGGAATCTTTAGCCTTTTGTTGGTTTTGTTTAGCAACAGCGTATACAATACCAGCAGCAAAACCAATGAAAATAGAAGTGATTGAGAAGAAGTTGACAGCAGCATCGAAGAAAACTAAACCAGAAAGGGCAATTGGTAACTTGTTCAAAGCACCAACCATGGAGTAAGTAGTAGAAGAGGTAACTCTGATACACCAACCGGAACAGTAAGAGATACCGATAGAAGAGACACCTGAGAAAATCATAGCTGAGATAACAGCATTTCTTGAATCTTCTGGGAAATTTAAAGCTAAATTCTCTGAAGACCAGTCTTCGAAGAGTAAGGAAGCAATTAATAAGATTGGAATGGATAATAAGTTGTTGTAGTACATGGTATCAAAATCTTTGAAGTTTGTTAACTTGATTCTCTTTCTCATGAATAAAACAAAAGCAGCAGAGGTGAAACAGTTAAGGAACATCCATAAATAACCAATGTTTAAGTTGGAAACACCTTCGGAGTTTGTATCACCATAAGCAGCAACA
Organism: Wenyingozyma ramenticola; assembly: GCA_024271885.1. Taxonomy (NCBI): domain Eukaryota; kingdom Fungi; phylum Ascomycota; class Pichiomycetes; order Pichiales; family Pichiaceae; genus Wenyingozyma; species Wenyingozyma ramenticola. Next base: position 49,513 of record JANBXF010000004.1, read on the forward strand.
ACAGAAGATAAAACCATCAATAAGAAGGAACCTAAAGCCATAGAGGTAACGGAACCACCAAACCATAAGACTTCACCATAAGCAATTAAGATAATGGTTAAATTCTTGAAAATAGTATAAACAGGAATTGATAAGAATTGTAAAGCCTTTGAAGAAGTATAGATCATAACAACCAATAAAAAGGCAATTGGAGACCATTTTCTTGCTTCATTGTAGTTGAATTCTCTGAAGGTGATGACACCACCCGCTTTCAAGATTGAAATAGCAATGGTACAAACAACAGATTGAACTGCTAACATAAAAAAGTTCAAGTTAAAATCTAATCCTGAAACAACATACTTGTTGGAAACAGTCATAAGAATGGATGAAAGACAGTAGGCCAAGATAGAAACTGGACCAGAGTTGGCGAATTGTGAAATGATGTTTGAACCAGCAGCAACAGGGACAGCAGCAGAGACAGCTCCATTAATTGGAGGATCTTCTTTCTTTTCGATTGAGGACATTTTTTTTTCCTTTTTCGTGTTCTTAAAAAATTAAATGACTTGATATATATGAAATGTAAGAGAAAACAAATGAAGACTCTTGATAAGATATGATGAACCTAATTCAAACACACACACTAGCAGGGAGTTAATAGAGTTGGATAAGAACAAAAACAAGAAAGAGCTCAAGAAAAGATAAGAAAAACAAGGGTACATAAATAAATCAGTTTAGAAAAGTTGCAATTGAAACTGAAAATATCAACACCAAAAGAAAAGACGCCAGTCCTGTTGATCTCTCTCTCCCTCACATTCACCCAACTAACGCCAGGCGCTGGAACTGGAACATTTACTCTTGTCAATCCACTGTGTGCATGCACCAGCCACACAAGGAAATCCGCGTTTTGTTGCTTTTTGTGCTTGTTTCGTTGTTATCGTGCTGCATTAGTGAGTTTGAGCGTGCAGGCACGTGGCGCATATTTCTTCGACGGTACGCAAAATAAAATTACACAAAGAGAATTGGGCGCGCGTTAAGGGAATGGAACAGGAACAGGAATGGAACAGGAAAACAAGGAGGGAGGAAGGGGCTTTTCCGTGATTGTGGCGCGTGTTTTTTTTTTTTTTTTTTTTTTTGGTTTTTCCATTTTCTCTCTAATCGACCTGAAGCGACGGGACGCGTCTGAGAGAGGTCGATGACTGGGTGTACATCAAGATCAAGCTTGTGCTTGATGTTCATTTTATATATGTGTGTATATATATATACTCCGACTATTGTGTGATTCAAGGTGCATGCATTGTCTCAAACAGTGTCAATCATATCATGGTATCTTCTTCTGACACTATCCCCTTGGATAATGTTCATTCGGCTCAGGAACTGTTTGAAAAATATTCCATATCTCAATTAAGTGCAATTAAATTTCAACTTTCGAAAGATGTTTATAATAAGAAATTTGAATTACGTTCCTTGGTTGGAAGCAAGTATAGAGACTTGCTGAAAGTAGCGGATAACATTATTGATATGGGTCATCTGTCTGTAGATCAAAATAATGATCTTGTAGATTTAACGTTTTCCAAATCAAGATACATCAGCAATAATACAACTGCGATTGACTCAAATTTGAAGAAATTCCAAACATCTATACTCAATGAAAAATTGATCAAGCTAGAGAAATCAAACAATCCTATCATTCTTCGGAATTTAATTCATGACTTGAAAAAATCCATTTTAGAATTATCGCAAATCTTATCTGATATAAATAACAACACAGCTTCAAACCAAAATATCAGTCCTCAACTTAGCTCCAATCCCTCTAGCCAATCTCTTCAATTTTATGAGGACTCGACATTTGACACTATCTCTCACCATTTCCTAACGATCAGTAAAAAAATCTATCTTATAACTGATTTATTTCACTTAAATTCAACTACTGATTATCTTATTGAAGCCAAAAAATTGAATCAACTAAAAGCAGATTTCTTGAAATCACTGAAATCACAATTACTCCAACTTACAATTGATAACGAGTCCGATTTCTTACTGAACCTTATTATTTCCTATATTCTTATTACAAATTCATCTGTACATGATGCCTTTGAATTCTTTCTATCTACAAGATACGATTACTTGGCTCAAAATTCACCAGTTAGTATTGACAACGTTTCCACAGGTATCAATAATACCGATTTGAACACGAAGAGCTTATTCCAAGATAATTTAAGTTACATTTTCAATACTCTAAATTATACAGAAGTTTTCAAAAACAAATTATCAACTACATTGGTCAAATTATTCTATTCAAACAATGCAGCTTCGAACTGGTTATCGACTCTTCCAATTTTCAAAAAATGGGATAAATGGCTGAACTTGAATAAGTATGAACTGAAATTTAGTTATTCAATCAATGACATCAAAACTTCTTTGAACGCAAAACAAGTAGATTCTGAGATTAATAAATGGAAATTAATGATTGGTGATCTGTTCCATACCTTTTTCGATGTTGTTATCGAAAAAACTGACAATATCAATGAATTAACAATAGTGATCAATCAATTCCTAAGCTCTTTCAAGAAATTTACCTCATTGATAGACTTAACATATGGTGATTCTTCTACAAACCTTTTACAATCAGTCTTACAAACGTGGGAGTTGAAATTCAATCAATTGATCAAAGATGATCTATCAATCATCGATGAGACTTCTTCAGATATCTCCAGTTATTTGACAGAAACTAGTACTATCTCCCAAACTGCAGACGATAGTGACGACTTGTTGTTTAGATATAATGAAAACATTGACGATTATATCTTTAAGATTACCAACAACAAATACATAAACAATTCCATTTCCGGTACATTGCAAAAAATTGAGAGTTGTAATGACTTATTGCAAAGTATAACCAATTCTCTTGACTCTTTGAACAAGTTATCAACTCAACTAACTAAACCTATATTATCTGTTGATGATTATGAGGACGATGAGTTTTGGTTGGGATTCGCCAATGATTTGAACGAAAAAATCTCCAAGATTTCCGATTTTAAACTAGATCTGATCAAGAGATATTTGTCTGAATTCTTTGAGAAATCAAACTCCATGGTAGATAAATTACAAGAGCAACAATTAACGTCGTTGAATATATCAAATTTGGTGAAGTTTTTGAGAGTTTTAATTGAGTTAACTAACAGAGTTTCTTTGAACAGCGAAAAGAATGAAGGCTTCAAGTCCACAATCAAATCTTTCCAAGTCAGTGAAAATCTTTCTATTTTAGTCACGAAGATTTTACAATTTATAGTGAATGAATTGTCATCCAGTTCTATAGATGAATTCAAAAACTTATTCTCCTCAAGATATATCATCAATGAAGGAATAAATATGGATATAGAAGATCAATTTCCGGAAATACAAGTATGGGACTCATATGGAACAGACAACCTTCAAGTTCCAAAGTCATTGTCAATTGATTTCCAATTGATTTTATACAACCTTTGTAAGTCGTTAATCACTGGACATAACGGATCTGATTTTGTTACAAGTGATTATTCGGATATTTATTTGTTGAAAGAATTCAATTCAGTCAAATCAAATCTTATAGACAAATTGCTTTCTGAGACTATTTCATTTTTTAGAAATGTAGGCAAGGAGAAACTAACATCTGAAAAGGAAGAAGAATCAAAAGCTGAAGAAGTAATAGACGAAAAGGAAGAGACGGAAGAAAAGGAAGAAAGCAAGGTTGAAGGTGATGTAAATGAAGAGGAAAAAGAAGAAAAGAAAGAAGCAGAGCTTGAAGTTGAGGTTTCAAAAAGTAGTCTATCTGAAAATCCATTGGAAATCCCTACATTATTAACATACTCTGATGTAATTACTTTGGTCCTCTTGAAATACTCAATAACCGAGTCTATCAACGAGATAGATTTTACTAAACTGAATGATCCATTGTTATCAAAAACCATCTCTAAATTGAGCGAACTGAATGAAAATCTCAAATCTGAACAATATAGATCTGCCATCAATAGAGCATTACTTGAAAGTTTCAAATCGTCAACTTTAATGTACAATCCTTTATATAATTGAGCGTAAATATAGATGCGTGTATATTTCTAAATATATATAAAAAAAACCTCCGAAAGCAATAAAATCATAAAAGTATTTATAAGAAGCAGAAAGAAAAAAACCATAAATTATTTACCAATTGAATGTCTATCTTTCCAAAAACAATGTATTATACCCAACTCATATACCCCAACCCTTATAATTGCGCTAACCAAAAAGCTAACCCATTGTAAATCTAAACCTGTCAAAAATCCAGTTAATATAGGAGCTACCATTTGAGCTAATGTTCTAAATGAGTTTTGCATCGTCATAAGTGCGCTTCTTTCACTTTCATCTGCAACAGCAGCCATCATAAGTGCCTTTGACCCCATGTCCATATTGTTGAACATTGCTCTCACAAGTAAAACAATGACCATCAATGTCAGGTTATTTGCAAATGGGATCATGAAAACTGCTACAGAGCAGGGAAAATGAGTAGCAATCATAGTTATCACTGGACCCACTCGTTTACAAACAACAGTACCCAACAATGTTGTTATACTTGAGATAATATTACAAAACGAGAAAATCTTCCCCGTTGTTTCTGTATTAGTTCCGAATTTTTCAACCACATAGTATGCAACCCATGAATCTAAGACAGAAGCCTTTGAAAGTACATCGACAAAGAATAATATACAAATCTGTAGTAATGTGATAAAATTGGGAGATTTGTATAGATCTACAATGGTATATGGCTTTTTGTTGATATCGTTATTGTAATCTTTGATAGTACGAGAAGATTCTATATCATCGCTTTCAGACGGTGTATCCAATGAATCAACTTCATATTCATCTATGGAATTCAAACTCAATGATTTCTTTCTCTGATACATATCTGACTCGATTGCAAGAGATAATTGACTTTCTACTAGAACCATTAACCCCGAACAAATGGACATAGTCACAAAAACAACTTTATAAGCCTCCAAGGCAGACAACCCAACAGAGGTTTGTGAATAATAAGCCAATCGACTATTTATGTAGATTCCAATGGAAGTAGCCAATATTCCAAGAAATATATACCAATTATAGTAGTCAGAACGTTGCTTGTTATTTGATAATTGAGCTATTGATGAATACTCTGCAGCTCTGAAGATTCCAACTTCTGGTCCACCTGGTGTGATACAACCAAAAAACACTATAAACCATAGGCGAGTCACAGAAGTAGAAAAATAAAAGGCCAATCCAGTTAAAGCCATCCATATAGAGTTCAATATTATTGCATTTTTCCTTCCTATATAATCTAATCTGGCCCCGACAAAAGCTGTTTTCACCAAATCTCCTGCGAACCCAAATGTCATGAAAAATCCTATCTGATTTGCATCTAAGCCTGCTTCCTTTAGGTACAAGGCTAGAAGCAAAGTAATACCACTGTATGAAAATGCTCGTAGTGTTCTTGCCAATAGGATTAGTTTAATATCAGTTGGTGAATGGAGAATAGTAGTGAATCCGATTTCTCCACTGACAACGGCTAACTTCGGCTTTATATAGCTTAGAACCATTTTAATCGGATGGATAAAGAGTATGCAAAGTACCACAAATTTGTAATTGAACGTCTAAGAGAACCTGAAAACCAGAAAAGAACAGAGTAAGTTCAATTGTTTTACACAAGATCTTGTACATAAGTCGCAATATATTCCACTTTATTTGTCATAACTATTTTTACATTATTGTGCCTCACCCCCTATAAAATCGGGATCTGCCCGAATACGGTTATTTATAGCGCGCGGCTCGCAATATCAGTTAAGCTTATCTAAATCAGCTCTTTTTCTTTTTACCCGAAAGAAACTGATCTATACTCATCTGACCCTTGACGGGCTTTTTACCTTTCAGTGTAGACTGTGATGACCGTTTTCTGGGACTGCCAGAGTGACTTGAACGGCTTGGTATTGTTGGAGAAGATGGTTTTATTGGAGAAGAAAGAGGAGTTATATTCTCATTTTTCACTTCTGATTTCACCTTGGATTCGTCGAAGTTTATTTTATTATCCGATTCTATTGGTTTGTTCTCTTTCTTCGGAGATGTGAACCATTTTTTTATGCCATCTTCGTCTTTTATCTTTTGGTCTTCTTCTTTCACTTGTTCAGTGAGATATTTTCCCTCGTTCCTCACATTTCCAACATCTTTAGCGACCCGAAAACAGTTTAAAGTGTCCGATTCGTAAGGTTTCAAGCAATGTTCAAGAGTATCACTCCAGTGATCAATTTTGGGATCAAGCCAATTGTCAAATTCCTTTGTACCTGGTTCTAACACAATTGGCATTCTTGGATGAAGCCATTTCAATTGATTAGGAGCAGGCCCGGTGATTATTGTAAAACTACCCACTTTTTTGCTTGATTTTTCCCCAGTATCTGGATCAATATGCTTCATATCAATTATACTATATAATCCTGCCAGATACATAAACTTTCCATCTTTTCTAGAGATATAATATGGTATCTTGGTCTTATTGTCTAATGTATTCCACTCGTAATAGCCTTGAATAGGTACGACACATCTAGTTTTACCCCTCAAAGCCTTCCATAACCTATGGCCTTCTCTTATAGACTCTAGTTTTGCATTAAAAGTATTATATGAGCCAGAATTTGGGTTATTCTTGTTTGCCTCCCAAAAGGGTATTACTCCCCACTTCATGTACTGAATTATATGTGCTGGATTAGGGCTATCGGTCCTTCCGGTGAAATAATATACTGGGGCATTCTGTGTAGGTCCTATATTGTATCTTGGATTCGCTTGCTTACTATTTTCAACTTTATCCACGGGTAATCCATTTTGCCCGAATAGAAATGGTAACTCCGAGGGATCCTAGAGGCAAAAAAAAAAACAGCAAAATAGTTAGTCGCAAAAGCTCAGGTATAGTGAAGTTGATTGATACATACAACTGCCTGGGAATACCTCCCGCACATTTGCTATATAAGTAGATAGATGAAGTAATTATGAATAAGTGAACCATAAATGCTCTTGAGTTGTCTGTCACCTTTTCCCCAAGTATGGAATTTTACTTATATAAATGTGTAATCTTTGCAGGCTGTGCAACTATGGAAAAACATGGAGAAATCTCGCCTATTCTGAAACCAAAGGCAAGTAGCTTCCTGATTCTTTTTCCTCTCCAGCTATGGAGAGTCTTGGGGATTACATATTTTACAAATTGCAAGTGCTTTTGGTCGTATAAAGCCCAAGTGGATTGAATTGCCTTAGTATAAAGTTATGTTGGCCAGGAAATTGCTTCAGAATAGGCCCAGGAGTCATGCCTTGAGAATAGGGTCTTATGGATCTCATCTTCAATTGGTGATGAGCGTAAGACTCCGGTCTAATAATGCCAATTATACCGATTTGAACAATAACAACAACAACAATCAGCCAGAATTTGATCCATTGAATCAATTTCAGAACAAATTAAACCAGCCTCAACCTTTTCAACCACAATTGAATACTTCAACAAATATACCTCTAAATCGAATTAATAGATTTCCGCCAGATTCTAGGAATCCTTTGAACAAGAACGAATCTATAATAACAAAAAGCAGACCTTGGGCAAGGGCACTTGGGATTGTATTATTTGGGGCTTTGACGTATATAGGATTATCTTATTTCATTACAACTGAAGATCAGATAGAGGAGTATGTTTCAATTCGAACAAAATTAGCATCCGAAGAGCCTACTAAAGAAAATATTCAAAATCTTATAGAATATTTATCGAATACAGAAGAACCAGTCTCTGGACTTGCACGTCTTGAATATTACACTATTTTAGCCAACTCTGCTTTGCTTATGGGAAGAGGTGGTGATTTGGAAACTGCTGTGAAAATTTTTGAAACAGTATCATTTTATCTTTTGGAAACAATGTATTCGAATTCATTCCATCGTTTTGATAAAATGACTCAAATGGGTACAATTCAATTAAGTTTGGTAGTATCAACAGCATTATGTACTTTGAGAAGAGAGCAAATGGTTGAAACAAGAGAATCTGAATTTAATGAACAATTATTAATATTAAATATTGTCTTTGCAGAAAGATTTGCAGCATTAACTCATAGTGCTACGATATTGGGAAAGGCAATTGAACAAGATATTGCTTTGTTAACAGAAATGCAATCATTCAAGCATAATTTCACCAAGAATGGTCAATCTACATTAGAAGGTGATTGGATATTACCACCATTTATAGATCAAAAAGATGTTACTAAAAATCATTTGAAAGATTTTACTTTAGTTCCTGAAGTTTGGCCAACTTTTGTACCAGCAGCTTTACCTTTAGCAAAGATGGAATTAATTCGTACTTATATTTGGAAATCACATTATTCATTAGCTTTAAGAGAACTTTCTACATGTGAATCATATTTATCAATATCTCCATATGAAGATGTAGTAGTTGAGCATCATTTATACAAGTTAGGACTTTTAACAGCTTTGAAACTTACTAAAGAACAAAGACTTTCTAAACTCAAGGAATTAAAGGCTAAACAACAAGCATTTTTAGATGCAAATGTTTCAAAACTTCAAGAAATTAAAGGTATTGATGGATTACACAATTTACTTAAGAAACCATCAAACGATCCTACTCTTGAGAAAGTAGCTGCAGAGGAAGTAGTTGCAGATAAAATATCCGGCGCTTTGAGTAAAGTGACAAGTGGAAAGGATGTTTTATTATCTGTGAAAAGAGCTCAAGTGAATATGAAAACTTTTAATAAGACATTGAAATTTTATGATAATATTGAAGATGAGATTTCAATGGCTTATATAGAAGCATCTGATTATTTGGATAATGCAATTCCAATGAATACTCAAGAGCATAAACAATATAAATTACTCCTAGATCTTTTATATTTCTGTTCACAAGAAGATTCTAAATCATTTGGTGAATTATTCGAAAGAGAAGAACCATTATTGACTGAATTAAGATCAACTCATATTGGTCTTGCTGAAAATTTATCCAAACTTTTCCTCTTTAAGAGTTCGAATACTCCTGATTTGGAAGTATCTAAAGAGAATGAAATTGAAATCTCCCGAAGCACTTAAATAACTGTATATACTATAATATATTCAATAAAATAAAATTAAAATAACAAGACGCGACGCGATTAGTAGTAGGGGAAAAAAAATAAAAATATCCAATAAGGATCGTCCTCAACTTGCATCATATTTGTACCGGTATTCCTATATGAAAGAATGTAAATAAAAGCAATAAAATATTTCATCAGTGTATCAAGAAGAAAAGATAACAAGATGAGTACTGAGACTCAAATGGGTTCTCAAATGAGTTCTTCAATCTCTGGAGTGAAGGAGAAAACGAGTATACGAGAACTAGAAGAGTATTTAGATTCGATGAAAGCAGAGATCAAGACATGGGAGCATGATTTCATATCCACAAACAATGGTAATATGCCGACATCACGAGATATACGGTCGAATAAAGTCATAGCTGGGAAGTATAAGAAGTATCAGAAGTATAAAGATCGATTAGTTTTGATTAAAGAGCGGAAAAATAAGCATAAATTAGAGAAAAATAGTGAACGTAAGAGATTCACGAATGGTAAATTGAGTAATTATGATAAATCAAACGATGAAGAAAGAAGAGTGATACAAGGGTATAGTGATGGATCAAATAAGGAGAATCTTTTTGGCGATGATAATGATTTTGATGATAATTATAATAATGACGATGATCATGAAGTGGAAGAAAAAGAAGTTTTAGATGATGAAATTGGACCTACCCCACAGTTAAACGGTAGAGTATTGAGTATATTTGATATCAATGTGAAAATGACACCTGAAAGGCAACAACATACACCAAGTAAGACAAGAGGGGATAAAGAAGTGCTTACTATAGATTCACCACTTTCTCAGAAGAAGAAGTTTGTAAGACTTGAAGTTGAATCAACACAGAAACAAATAGAGACAACACCTTCTAAGCCTACAAGAAATCTGAATGAGTTTGATGATTTCAAGACACCTACAGGGAATAGAGTTGAAAGGAAGTTATTATTCTCACCAGCTAAGTCGAATGTGAATGTGAATTTGATGACACCAAGAAGAATTGATAGACCAATATTATCAGTTCAAGAAACGCCCAAATATCTTCGAAGTGAATCTCAAAGTGGTAATTTAGAGATGTTATTTGAACTATCACCTGAGAAGGCAGACAAGCAAGACTCTCCTATTGATACGATGATTATGACAACGACAACGACAACGACAACGCCAACAAAAAATACACCTAATACGACAACGTTATTCGAGACGCCTAAGGTGAACAATTCTATAAGTCCGAGTAAATTCACAGAACCAAGTCCATTTATGACAATACGACGTAAAGGGAAGTCATTATATCAATTAAGTCAAGATTTGAAAGAGATAATTCAACAGCGAGATCAGTGGATTGATCATGAAGATGAAGATATTAAGAGATTGATTGAAGATGAGAACAAAGCATTTATGAATAATAATGAGAAAGTAGAGGAAGAGGATGATAAAGTAGTAGAAGAAGAAGTAGATCAGAGGAAGAGAAAGCGGGCTAAGACGAATAAGAGAAGTACAAGACGTAGTAAAGTCACGAGTAATCCAGATATTGAGAATATTGACGATGATTATAAATTATACGATATTCGTAATAAGATCAATGAGATTCAAGGAGTTGTTACTAGTTCTAATAAAGGGATTGGTAGATTAGATGAATTAGACGAAGAAGATGAATTAGAGTTGATTGATGTAGTTGATTCCGGGGATGATTATAACAACACAAGTGATGAAGTGATGGATGAAAGTAGTAGTAGTGAAGGTGAACTAGATGAATTGGATGAAGAAAGAGAGAAGAGAAGAGAAAAACAATTAAAACAAGGAGTTATGAATTCTGTTTCTAATAATTATGTTAGATTAAAGATTAATAATAAGAAAAAGGGGGGTAATTTTAGAAAAAAAAGATGATAATTAATGTTAATGTACAAGATATGTATGTATATATTTATGTAATTATGAACTTAATAAATTAAGCATTCCTATAATTTTTTGAGATTCATTTGCTTTATAAATTTCCAAATCCAATTTTTTCCTTATATTAAGCAAAATCTCTAACAATACAGAATTATTTTCAATTAAATCTGAGTAAATTTCAATACAACAATTCAAGTAATCTGCAATAAGGTTTAAATTTCTAGAATCATCGATTTGTCTAAGACACCAAGAGAGCAATGGTTCTAAGGAGTTTTCATCACGATCCGAAAGACTGACTCTGATCTTACCCCTTTTCTTGATCTCTTCAAGACAAGTGATCGTGATTTCCTTGGAAACACCAGATATGAGTACTGTATCTAAAGCTTCTGAGAATTTAAAAGCATTTATATCTTTTTCAAATTGTTTTAATTTTTTATTGTTGTTATTATTCTCTGTATCTAATACTTGACGTTCGAATTCACCAGAGTATTCAGCACCTCTTAGCATTCTTTTGAAATTAGAACTCTTTGTAGAGACAACGGGGGATGAAGTGTTAGTAGAATCCAAGATATCGAATTCATCATTTGTTGTGGTTGTAGTTGTATTACTCTTTGGAGCAGTTTTTCTTGTCTTTATAGCCAATAAACCGGAATTCAAACCTACAACAAAATGTTTATGATTTGGAGAAACACCAACGGCCAATACACCCGATCCGAATTTCCAACCGAATTTAACATCGTAATTAATACTTGAAGTATCGAATACTTTAACATGACCATCAATTGAACCTGCTAATAAACCTCTTTCACCAGCGTTAGTCAAACAGGTGACTGTCTTTGAGAAATTAACCATTGTCTTTTGATTCTTACCTGCGGTTAAATCCCATGTCTTGATTGTATTACCACCACAAGATACTAAATTAGTCGAATTCAAAGAAATTATATCTTCAACTGGATTTAAATTATTGAATTTTAAAATTGGTTTAGGGGAAGAAGATCCACCACCAACTCTTGAATCGAAAATTCTTATGTAATTATCATAAGAACCTGTGACTATTAAATTAGGAGATGCAGTTGATGAATTTATAAAGCAACCTGATCTTATATAATCATTATGATCCCTTAATTCCAGTAATGGTTTTTTAGTATTTGATATATCATATAACCTTGCAATTCTATCATCTGAGCAAGTCAAGATTTGAGTCTGATTATAAGGATGGAATTTCGTGATATGGACAGGATGAGAAGTAGGTTGAAAGAAAATCAATAAATTTTTAGAATTTTGCTTAGTATCAAATATAGAAACATTACCCAATGCATCACCAGCAATTAATAATTTCCCATCTTGTCTAAATTCCCCTGAGTACACGGTATCTTTAAACCTAGTATAATTCTTAGCTACTTTTCTAGTCTTGCTTGAAAAAATTTGCACTCTAGTTGATGACGTGACGGCAAAATCATGTGGTGAATTTGAATCAAATGAAATATTCGTAACTGAATTATGTTCTTTAACTAATTGAGAATTCGTGAAACTTCTCCAATACCTTTGTTCAGGTGTGGTTTGTGAAGGTAGTGTAGGATTACGCTCATATACTATCCTCTGCCTACTTGCTGACATTTTTAATTACCTACTTACTTACTTACCTTGATTAAAAATAACCTATAAAAAAACCTAATTCAAATAATTTAAATTTACTTATGTGAAAAATAAATCTAAAATTTTTTTTTTATCATCGTGGTGTAAGGATTTATTTAATTTAATTTAAGTAACTAAAATAATGTAAGTATTATAGTGTAAGTCTATTAATGTATGTATGTAATTATGTAAATAAAGGTGATAGATAAGTAATTAAGTTACTCAGAACCACTCTTTTTAGCTTGTTCTTTTTTATATTTATGAACTAAAACTTTATTTGTATTTTTCAAAAATTCCAATTGTTCTTTTATAAAATCTGAACATAAAAGATTCCATGGAGCAGCATTAAAATGTTTAAATTCAATCATTTTATCACAAACATAATGATCAATTACTTCCCATATAAATTTTTCTAAATCAAATTGATTATCAAATGAAGGGAAATCTTCACCAAGATTTCTAATTTTATTATTTTCTAAATCAAAAGTATATCTTTTATCAACAATTTCAAAAGGATCCATTTTGGGGTCATGAACATGATAAAATAATGGTTTTGAATTACTTGGTTGAAAATAATTTTTAACTAAATCATCATAATTATATTCAAATTTATCAGGATCAAAATTTGATTCTTCAATTTTTTTATTAATTATACCAACTGATTCTTGTAATAAATCAAAATCTCTTAATGGATCATATTGAATAATTGAAGAATGTTCATAATTTAATTCTTTATTATACCAACCATAAGCTCTATCAGGATATTTATAAACTTGATAATAAGGTAAACCATAATAATGAGCTGCGGCAACAAAAGTTTCTTTATCACCTTCACCTGCACCACCTTGTGATAATAATGGATAATAACCATAAGGACCATCAAAATTATAATATAAAGATAATAATAATGTTTTAAAATGTAAAGTTTTATTAATTAACATTTCACCAGATTCAGTTGTCCAATCAGGTATTGTACCTTCTCTATCATGATATGGAATATCAATAAATGGATTATTATTTGGAAATTCTTTTGAATAATATTTTGGATCTGTATAAAAATCATTTAAATGTCTAATTTGTTCTTTACCTATATTAATACCTGCTATCTTATAATATAAAGGAGATGTAGTTCTTCTCCAAAAATCAGGCCATGTAATCATTTGATATTTTTCATATAAATCAGAAGTAAATAAATTATCAGGATTTGTTACTGGGAAAGTATCAGAATCTAATAAAAATGCATTTTCAAATGATGAACATAAAAGTGCAAAATTTTTATATTGATAACCTGAAATATCGAATTTTTTTAATACATGTTTACCAAATACTCTTGTCATTTCAACACATCTTGCATTTAAAGAAGGTAAAATTTGATCACAATATTCGAATTCATAATCTTCTTCATTTGGTAATATAACTTCAACAGGTAATTTTGAACCTAATTTTCTTAAAGTTTCAATACCTAATAATGCAAACCAAGAATATTTACCACCACCAACTATAACATAACCTGAACCTTTATATAAATTAGTTGGAATTTCATTTGGTAAACCTTGAGAAACTATTTCATGTTTAAGAGTTAAATCATTAACAAATTGAGGAGAAAATTTAACAAATTCACTTAAATCCTTTTCAGATAATCTATCATAAGATTGAGCAAAGAATAAAACATTTTCAATAAAAGGTTTACCATCTTTTAAAACCATTCTTTCTTCCAATGGGTAATTTAATTTATTTCTATTCATTAATTCAAAGATTTCATTAAAATAATTTTGAAAAGTAATATCACCTTTTAAGATATTAGCAGGATTGATTTTAGTTATATTTTCTTCTATAAATAATTGTTGATTTGAAACAGGTAAAGATCTATCATCTTGTAATTGACCTTTACCATGTTGAACTTTTGAAATGGAACCATCAGGTAGATTACCAGAAGCACCAATGATTTTATTTGAATTTGAATTTGAAGAAGGTAATTTATTAAGTAAATATAAATCAGTTAAATCTTGTAAATCTTGTGGAGTTGAAGAAGGTTGAATTAATTCAGAAGAGATTGATTGACTTGGAGAATTATTATTTTGTTTATATTTATTGATTAAGTTATAAGTCTTATCTTTTATATTGTTATTATTATTATTAGGAGTAGTGTCAAACCTTTGAGGAGAAAGAGATAAGGCAGATAAGATTATGATTATAAGTATGAAGAGTAAAAGGTAAAACCTTTTATTCCTTAAACCGAGTATCATAATATGTTTGATGAATTAAGGGGATGAGTGAATTAATGACGAGGTGAGGAGATATGATACTAATATGACAAAATGAAATGAATTAATGCGTGGAATGAGATAGAGATAGGAATGAATGAATAAATGAGAGAATGTAGTAATGTAGTATTGAATCAATCAATCAATCAATAATTAAAAGTCATTAATTAATCAAGATAAATCTAGTAGATGAATAAATCAGTAGAGAATTTTAATCAGACCAAATCAAATCAGAAGTGAATATTGTCCAGTAGAATGAGCCAGGCACGATTTTCTTAGTTACTTTTACTTTTACTTTTACTTTTACTTAGTTTCTTGTCTAGGTAAGTGAAATTTGTAAAATTGTGTTGCTTTCGCGTTTTTTAGTTTGTTTTATTTAGTTAAGGAAGTTAAAAGAGTAAGAAGATGGAATTCCATCACGTGATTTCTTTTATCTTATTGTTTTCAGCTGTGTTGGGCATCGCGATTTGTTTTATTTAAGGAAATGGATTTAAAGTGGGAGTGAGATTTAGTGAGATTTAGTGAGGGTATTATTTTTTATGGGTATGGGATGGTGGCACGTGATAGGTGCGTTGCGCGTTGGGCGTTGTTTGGGCAGGGAGGGTAATCTTTTTTATTTTTTGGTTTTGTTGTTTATTAGGGAGGGTAACAATAACTATTTTGTTTTGTTTCCTCTCCTCGTATCTGTCAATTCAGTCACGTGACGTGACTGTAGCTTATCATTTATCATTTCCTTTCCTTTTCTTTTCTTTCTCACTCTAAGAAACAAACAATCAAAAAAGCTGACGTAATTAGTAATTAACAATTAACATTCCCAGTAATCCTGCACCGCTAATCTTTCTCACTCTCTTTCTCTTTCTCACTAACAAACTAAACTAAACTAAACTAACACTTTCAGGGCACTTCCACTCACTCTGTCTAATTCTCACCTGTTTGTTCCTCACACTCTCAGATTCTCACTCACTAATTCTCACACGCTTCACGCTTCACGCTTATTTCACATCAACATTACATTTCATCCCTTTTAGTTTATCTTTCTTTATCTTTGTTTATCTCTTTACTAATTGTTATTAGTGTAATATATCAAAATGTATAAATCACTTAACAATATTGTTAATAACAATACTTTTTCAACTTCAAATTTAAAATTAATTTGGAAAAATTATAAATATGCTATAATTTCTTCAATTTCAATTTTTATATTATTAGATTTAACTTTACATGGTCAAGATTCTTTAATGTCTTCTTCTTTATCAAACATTAATGATCTATACAAATATGACCCTAATAATTCAACTTCAAGTTCCACTGGTTCTCCTTATTTACCAACTTTATCAAGACCTCCAAAGAAAAATGTTAAAGATATGTATACAATTGAATCAAGATTAAATTATTTCTTTCCTTATAATTCAAAATTAGAAATTGAAAATAATATTTATCAATTATGGAATGTTAAATTAGAAGATAAAACTTTCCCTTCTGATTGTAAAAATCATGTTGAAAGATGGAGAAATATCAACGATAATTATAATCATAATTTAATTACAATGGTTGAAGCTGAAGAAGTAATTGTTGATTATTTTAAACCACAAGTTCCAGAAATTGTTGAAGCTTTAAGGTTATTACCTAATGAAAGATTAAAATTCGAATTTTTAAAATATTTAATAATCTTTTTGAATGGTGGTTTATATGCAGATATTGATACTGCTTGTATTAAACCTTTAAAATATTGGTATGATTCAAGAATTATATCTGGTAAATTATTCGTTGGTATTACAACTGATTATAACGATATTAATTGGGAAAAATTATACAATAGAAGATTACAATTTTCAAATAATTTATTTAGAGCAAAAGCACATCATCCATTTTTAGCAAAATTAATTTCAAGAATTACATTTATTGCATTTAATCAAAAAGATTTAATTAAATCTTTAGATTGGGATGATGTATTCTCAAATGTTGATGCTAATGGTGAACCTTTAATTCAATTTACTGGTCCTTCTATATTCACAGATACTTTATTCGAATATTTTAACTTATTAAATAATGCTTTATTCGTTAGAGTTGCTAAAAATGATAGAGATAAAGATTTAAAACCAATTGTTGGTCCTGAAGTTAATCCAAATCAAAGATTCTCATATAGACAATTCTCAGGCTCTGTTGCTCCTTCTCAGGTAGATGATGTTATTATTTATCCTGCTATTTCATTCCAAGGTTCAATTACTAATTTACAAGATGCAAATAAAGATAATTCAATTGAAAATGAATATGATAATGATGATAAAAATCAAGGTTATGAAAAATTCTATTATGCTAGACCTTTAGCTTTGACTATTTGGTCTTCTAAAAAGAAATCTATTGGTCATTAGATCAATTCATTACTTAATTACATTACATTACATTACATTACATACATCCATAACCTTATTTACTTTAATTAATAAAAAAAATCTGAAACATATTCGCTAATTTTTTTTTTTCTCAACTACATGTTTCAAAGTTGTTTCAAGATTGTAACAGTTTGGGGATGTGATGTGAAACATTGTATGATATATACAATCAATATATAAACCCAGGGCAATCCCCCTGTTGATTCAATACCCTACCCTACCCTAACTCTTCTCTTCTATTCTTCTTTTCTTATCATCCATCAATCTTATAATTACTCAAATAATTAATTAATTAATTAATAATGATAATAGGTTCAGTTTCTGAATCACCTAAATCAATAGGATTGAAGGATACAGCAAAGAGGAGGAATTGCTCTTGGTAATTCTTTAAGAGATACATCACAAACAAAAAATACTTTATTTCATTAATTACAATACATTATAAAATTAAACTTACAATCTAGTCGGTTCTGAAAATTCAGAGTTTAATTTATAATATGATATTCAAAGTAATAAAATAACATTCACAATAATAATCAATTGAAGTGAGTCACAATTGGTTTTATTTTTTATTTTATATCGTCGTTGATATACATACGTTGGTTAATATAGGATATATAGTTAGTTACATATTCAATATATTCAATATAATTAATATAACTATTATAACTGTTGTAATCTGGTAACTTTTTTAACACATCACGTGGATTTACCCTATCCTATCAAAAAAAAACGCGAAATTGAGAATCAAATCCGAGTGAACAAAATTAGAAAATCAAATGAAGTAGTTACGTTACGTACCGGACCTGAAATTGTACATGAAGTTTATACTTTATTATTAATTTGTCCCTTTCTTGGGTTTATTAACTGATTGTTTATCTTATCTTATCTTATCTTATCTTATCTTATCTTAGTTGAATAAAAATGTTTTTCAACAAGAGGTTGTTAAGGGCAGGAGCACTTTTGCTCTTTGTTTTATCCCTTTTAACGATGATATCATTACAGTATTATGAAACAGGTACTTTACAAGATTATAAAACTTATACAAATACTCAAGTTAATTCAATTTATTCAAGTATTAAATCTTTCACTTCTTCTTCCGGGGATGAAACCGATAAGACTGATCTTTCAAATGAAGTTGATATCTTGAAACAAAAATTAATCGAAGGTGATGAACCTCTTGAGACTTTTACAGATACTGAGACTACTACTACCATTGGTGAAGAAGTTATTGAAACTAGTGCTCCAATCGAGTCAGCAACCAAAACCAAAACTAAATCAAAAACATTATTAACATTTCAACAAATAAAAGAAAAATTGAAATTTAAATCAATTTTTAAAAAAACATCAACTCCACAAGAAATAGTCGATGATAATTTTGCATTTTATGAAAAGACATACGAAAAGAAAATTGATGAACCAAAAGGTGGTATGAAATTAACATACAAATCTTCTAGTGATGACACAAATTATCAATTAGCTAATGCTACTTTGTTAACTTTAGTGAGAAATTCAGAATTAGAAGCTATTATTGGAACTATTAAACAAATCGAAACTACTTTTAATAAAGTTTACAACTACCCTTATCATTTCATAAGTGAAGAACCATTCACCAAAGAGTTTAAAAAAAGAGTTGAAGCTGAATGTTCTGGTGAAGTTTTTTATGTCTTAATTCCATCTGAAATTTGGAATATCCCCGACAATATTGATCCTGAATTACAAAAGAAAGGTGTTCAAAAACTTTTAGACAATAAGATTCAATACGCAGATATGGATTCTTATCATAATATGTGTAGATTTAATTCAGGTTATTTTTACAAATTAAAAGAATTAGAAAATTATAAATATTATTGGAGATTTGAACCAGGAACAAATTAT
Organism: Wenyingozyma ramenticola; assembly: GCA_024271885.1. Lineage (NCBI taxonomy): Eukaryota > Fungi > Ascomycota > Pichiomycetes > Pichiales > Pichiaceae > Wenyingozyma > Wenyingozyma ramenticola. Next base: position 68,678 of record JANBXF010000004.1, read on the forward strand.
TATTGTCAAGTTGATTATGATTTGTTTAAATTCATGGAAGATAATGATTTAACTTATGGTTTTACAATTGCTTTGTATGATAATCCATATACTGTTGAAACTTTATGGGAAAAGACTTTGAAATTCATTGAACAATACCCAGAATACGTTAACCCGAATGCTGCTTTCCAATGGTTGACTGAAAATGTTCAGAATCCACAACATGCAGATTTAACAAAAGGTTATTCAACTTGTCATTTTTGGTCTAATTTTGAAATTGGTGATATGGATTTTTATAGAGGTGAAGCTTATTCTAAATGGTTTGATATGTTAGAAAAAGATGGTGGGTTTTATTATGAAAGATGGGGGGATGCTCCTGTACATTCTATTGGTTTGGCTTTATTTGAAGATAAGAAGAAGATTCATTGGTTTAGAGATGTTTGTTACTTTCATTCACCTTATTTCAACTGTGCAAATTCTCCAAAAAATTTAGGTGGTTGTACTCCTGGTTATTTTGCACCAGAAGATGTATTAGATCAAAATTGTTTGTCTAATTGGATAAGATACGAAATGGACTCTGATGATTTGGCCAAATATTAACTTAAGAACAGTATATTAAATAAACTATATAATAAACAAACTAATTAACTAATTAATTAAATTAAAAAGCATCCATGGTATAATCATGTTCAATACCAGGTGTAACACTCGATATAAATTTCAAAAAAATAACTAAATATTGATCAACTCTAACTACTTGTTCTTCATCACTTTCATTATGATCAACAGTTTCCCAATCTTCATCATCTTCTTCTGTGTTTGTAGAATCAGCTAAACCTAATTTAGAAACACCTTTTATTAAATCATTATTAGATTCTTTTGAGTTTAATTTCTTTTTATTCTTAGCTGCTATATTCGCCCTTTTCATCAATACTTTCATAACATTAGAATGTTTACATGGATGTATTGAAACAGATGTTGTATCATTTAAAAAAGGTGCTTTTTCAATAGTTACAGTTTTATGCCTATAATCACTTGCAATATCTTCAAACATTTCATTTGGTTTTAATGGAACTCCATTGAAATCATATCCAACTAAATACATCTTTGGAACTCTATAAGATGTTGAATAAGTGATATATAAATCATAACTTCTTCTCTTAGATAAATCAATTGGTTCAATATTATTAATATCTTCATCGATAATTTCACCATCTTCATTGATTTTTAATTCTTGTGCTTCATTATCTATGATATCTTCAACATCATCTTGAATTAATTCATCAATATCGTTATTAATATCTATTTCATTGAATTTATTTTGTTCTTTCATATCAATATATTCCCTTGAATGTCTTCTTTCTTCAATTATTGAACAATGATGCTCATTTATCTGATTTTTCTTTGGGTGGATATCTGTCTTTGTCCAACCATCTTCCTCCTCATCATCTTTGTCACTACTACTACCACCAACTTCTTCATAATCAGATGCACGTATATATGAAGGAACATGTCTAGTTACTAAAAATTGTTTATCATCAGGTAAAAAATCTCTTTTTTTATTATCTGGTGCTGGTGACCATTGCCATGTTGGAAATTTATAAACTAAATAATCACCAGCTAATACAAATTCTTCTGGTGTAATTTCTCCTGTTTTATCAAATGTTGATACATGGGTAATAGGTGTTAAATATTCCCTCAATGAACTGAATGTTGATCTTAACATAATGAAACGCCTCTTGTCAATCTAATAATATATATCACTCACTTAATCTACTATAAATAGGCAAATCTTATCTCTACCTATACGCAATGACTTAACTAAGTTATATCGCTGTATACCACTTTATCACTTTAAACCAATCACTTGATGATAACTGATTACTTACTACAACTCTAACACACTAACCCACTTTAACCGTACTATCCCTCTTTCTTTCTTTCTTTATCTCAAATTGCCTATTTGGCAATCAATTGATAACATACAATCGACGCACACCGCAGAGCCGATAGACGCATGGAACTTTAATAAACAAAAAACTGAAATTCATTTTATTGATTGCAGCAGGGGTTTGTGGTTAAATGAATATGATTCCGAAATTGTTAGTTAATTCGTATTGAATACTTATACCGGATTAGACTAAAATCATTAATCATCATGGCTAGAACTAGAAGGACAGTGAAGGCTACTGAGGAATATGATCATGATTCACAAGGAGTTAAAAATTCTGTATCCGAGATTATTGAAGTATCCGATAATGAAGTAACCGATAAAGTTGAAGTTGAACATGCTCAAGAGACAATCAATGGTAGTCCAAAGGATAACAAGAAGTCTACAACAAATGTATCAAGATCATCATCATCTAAATCAAAAGCCCATTATACAAAAGCTTTATTAATGACAAAGAGGTTTACTTTTATATTTGGTGCTTTATTAGGTCTTGCAATTGCAATTTATTTTGGTGGTAAACATGCTAAAGATAATGATATCTTACCGGAATTAGATCAATTGATAAATTTCGATCATTTTAGTGGTTATTTAGATGAATGGAAGGATAAATTACCATTACAATTACAAGGTTTCTTAGAAACAACAAATGCCGATGAATTACATAATTCAGGTGAAGCATTTGCCGTTGGTAGAGCTTTGAAAAAAGATGATTTTGGATCTAAATTCCCTGTTATTTTAGTTCCTGGTGTTATTTCTACAGGTTTAGAATCTTGGTCTTTAGAAGGTACACCTGAATGTCCCTCAGCAAATCATTTTAGAAAAAGATTATGGGGTTCATTTTATATGTTACGTACAATGTTTCTTGATAAAAATTGTTGGTTAAAACATATAATGTTAGATGAAGAAACAGGTTTAGATCCTCCTGGTATTAAAATTAGAGCTGCTCAAGGTTTTGAAGCTGCAGATTTCTTCATTACTGGTTATTGGATTTGGAATAAAATTATTCAAAATTTAGCCGTTATTGGATATGGACCTGATAATATGCTTTCTGCTTCTTATGATTGGAGATTATCTTACCTTGATTTAGAAAGAAGAGATGGTTATTTCTCTAAATTGAAATCTCAAATTGAAGTTAATAAAAAATTAACTGGTGAAAAGACTGTTTTATATGGACATTCAATGGGTTCACAAGTTATATTTTATTTTCTTAAATGGGTTGAAGCAGAAGGTGAACATTTTGGTAATGGTGGTTCTAATTGGTGTAATGATTATATCGAAGCATTTGTTGATATTTCAGGTTGTGTATTAGGTACTCCAAAGGCAATTGTAGCTTTATTATCTGGTGAAATGAAAGATACAGTTCAATTAAATGCATTGGCAGTTCAAGGATTAGAGAAATTTTTCAGTAGAAGAGAAAGAGCAGATTTATTAAGATCATTTGGTGGTATTGCAAGTATGATTCCAAAAGGTGGTGAATTAATTTGGGGTGATCTTGAAAAATCTCCAGATGATTCAACAAGAATTGAGAAAAATCCTGAAACTTATAATGATACATCAAGTTTAGGTAATTTTATTAGATTTAGTGAAGAAATTGGTACTTTTTCAACTAAAAATCTTACCATAGATGAAAGTATTGAATTCTTATTATCTCAAACTCCAAAATGGTTTCAAGATAGAACAAAAGAACATTATTCATATGGTTATTCAACTAAAAAGGAAGAATTAGAAGCAAATGAAAAAGATTTCTCAAAATGGAGTAATCCATTAGAAGTTCCATTACCAAATGCTCCTGATATGAAAATTTTTTGTCTTTATGGTGTTGGTGCACCAACTGAAAGAGCTTATTATTATAGAGAAGAAAAAGAAAAAGATATTACTAAATTAAACGTTACAATTGATATCGAACATCCAGAATCTGTTTTGTTCTCAGATGGTGATGGTACTGTTTCTTTAATGACTCATTCAATGTGTCATAAATGGGCTCAAGGTAATGGTAAAAAAGAAGGAGAAGAACCATTTGAAAACATTTACAATCCAGGTAATTCTCAAGTAACTATAGTTGAAATTAAACATGAACCTGATAGATACGATATTAGAGGTGGTGCTAAAACTGCAGATCATGTTGATATCTTAGGTAGTTCCGCATTGAATGAATTAGTACTTAAAATTGCAGCTGGTCATGGGGACGATATCGAGGATAATATTATTACTTCTTTGAAAGAAATTGTTGCTGGATTAGACTTTTGAATATATACCTTACCTGTATATGACTAAGTGTTATTTATAACTGATACCATAAACAAACAAATTGAATAGATTATCTAAATAAGTAATTAGTAAATAAGAATAAAACACACACAGACTAAATTAGACTGTGCGTTTTGGAAATATATTTATAAAATATATATCAGAACTTACTTCTTCTGGTGAGTGCAAGATACAAAAGATACAAATCATACACATTGAAAGATGTTTATGTATTTCCCAATCCATGCTCCACACGCTCACGCTCACCGTGTCTCTTTCTTTCAACCTGCATTGTTAAGCCTTGTTTTTTCGCTTTCACTCGCTAACTTTTTTTGTTTTTGTTTCCCATTTAGGTCAATTGTAAACAAACCAAACCAAAACAAAAGCGAGCGCTAGACTTAATTCACAAAGGTGTTTTGTGTCACTTCTCCTTGGGGTTGGTTGGGTTGGTGTTTATATATTTCAATATCACCTCTATTTGGAAAACAACCTTCATCTCAAGTTCAACAGACTCGATCTTGCCATAGTTGTCAGTCAATTACATATATATCATCACCCCCATCCTACTCATCAGATTCATTGAAAGGTAATTAATTTTCAAGTCTCTTTAATTTAACACCCTGTTTTTTTTTTTGTCACTTTATTTCTCTCTTTTTGTCTTTCTTTTACGACTTTGTTTTTGTTTTTTTTGATAATTTCATTTCAAAAACAAACACACATTTGAATATCCTAGTTATTCATCATTTCACTTCGTTTTAATAATTAACATTCGCTTCACTTCTCTGCATATACAAAAGGAACCAAAACAATCAAAACAAACAAATAAATAAATAATGACAACTGCAACATCAAATATTTCATCTTCTCACCACCCTTCTTTGCAAAGGGTCCCATTAGCACCTATCTCCGATTTCTCTTTGAATATCTCTAAGAACTTGAATTCTACTCCGTATGCTTTGAAATCCAAATCTTTTAATTTACCTTCAATTTCAACTTCAACACCATACTCTAAATCATCATCATCATCTCAATTTAGTATTTATGATCAAAACAACAATACTCAACTTCTCACAAACTCAATTCAGAAAAGATCTTTAGCCTCACTAGAGTCTCAAGTTCAAAAAACACCTTCAAATAAACGTTCTAAGATTTCCATCTCTGCTAATAATGTCTCAAACGAAGATGGTGATATCTTTACATCACCAACTTTGGAAAAGGCTAGAATGCTAAAGGTTAAATTGCAATTGGCATATTACAAGGTCAAGACCAATCAAACCAAAGTTCTACTAAAGGACTTGCAACATGACGATGATGATGATGATGATGATGATGATGAAAAGAAGAACACTCACAATGATGATACCGATATCTTGAACGACAATTCAACTGTCTTTCAACAAGCTCCATCAAGAAATGCCCTTGAGGATTTACTAGCTGCTTCAACCCCAATCATTGGCAAGCAAAGAACTTTGCAAATGACTAATTCATTTAGTGAATCATCTTCAACCTCATTTGCTCCAACAACACGCGTTCCATCTATCTCTATTACTAGAAAGAGACCTTCTTTGAAGAGAGCAAACTCATCAATGGATGAAGTTGTTAAGAAAAGAGGTGTTTCTGCTAACCTTAAGAGAGCTTCTGTTGAATTCATGAAATCTATTCCTGATTTACAACATCCAGCAAGTATTCAAGATTCTACTAAACCTAAATTACCATCTTCTGAATCTCTTTCAAACACTCTCAACAAAAATCATCAACAACAACAACAACAATCATCTAACATAATTCCTGTACCTAGAATCAAAAATGTGACTGCTTTCACCATTTCAACTCATACCACTACCTCCCCATCGAAATTTGCTATTACTTCACCAACCGATGGTCACCATAATCAATCCAATTCTTCTATAACTAATACCAATAATAAATCTAGATTTAGATTACCACCTGTCCCATCATTTGCATTAGATATCCCACCAATCAAGCGTACTTTGAAAGTACCACAGGAAAGTTCTTTAAACAACATTTCCACATCTTCATCTTCAACTACATTGGCAGAAAACTCACAATCTTTACTCATAACACCAATTAGGAAAGCATCATCCGCTAATAGATCGATGAAGAAAAGTGAAGTAATTACTGAAGGAAGTAATGAAACCACTATAATTAATGATTCCGATACCACAAATACCAATGATAACGATGCCACTCAGTTGATGTCTTCTCCAACAAGACTCATGTCCACTCCTTCGTCAATTGGTGCTGCTCGTTGTCTATTGCAATTGGCACATAGATAGGTAGGTAGAACCTAACTTTCAAAATAAAAATAGAATAAGATGAAATAAAAAAATCGGGATACAAAGATCCAAAAACAACATACACCCATATACACAAGCTGATTTTTATTCAGCTTTAATAGAAATTTTTCTAAATTTTGCAATTTTGTAATATTAATATAATAATGACATACGTTTTTAAAAAAGACCGTGATATAAATAAATCTATAAACAATTAAAATGAAAATACTGAAAGGAAGAAAACAATAACTCAACTCTATTCTTCTTTGGTTACAACTTTCCCCTTTTTCTGTTTCTTCTCAACAACTTTATATACCGACTCAGCAATTACACCCATAAAAACTAAAAATACACCTAACCATTGAACAAATTTCAAAGAATGTCCAAATATGAAAACACTTAAACACATAGAAATCATCTTTCTAGTTACAGTCACAGTGATCAAGACAATTGAATCGAATTTTTCAAGTGTTGCAAAAATAAAGATTTGACCAATTGATCCACATAACCCAAATATGGTAACATCAATTAATGCACTATACCCATTAGTATCAACAAATTTCACAAGAGATTGAAGTTCATTTGTGAGTAATGCGGTATATCCAAAAGTTAAACACATATTCAACAAGTTTAAACCGCACATAAGATGAGCACCAGTTATCAAATTCTTGAAATCTGGATTGATAAATAATTGATCTTGAGTTGAGTTTGTCAAACCATCTAATAACAATGATATAATCAACAGTGATAATCCAAGTAGTAAGTTACCGTCTTCAGATACACTGCTACTACTCTTCTTTCCAGATTGGTTACCAAAAGTGAATGTAACAACACCTAGAGTAACAACAAGAGCTACAACATATTTATAAAGTGGGAATTTCTTTCTATACATTGCCCAATGTACAATCATAACAGGAATCAATTTACATGATTTTGCAAGTAAGAAAACTAAGTAATTGACATGTCCTAATGAACTGTATGATACAGGAGAGGAAATAGCTTGTGTGATGGCTATTATAAGGAACGACTTGAATAAGTTGAAATCATTGAATAAGAAACTAAATGGTGTTTGAAATTTCGAAGTCTTAAATGAAAGGTAAACAGATCCAACTATCATGGCAAAAAATGATTGTATTATATTTATAACTAAAGGTGATTTAAAATATACTGGTACTTCAGGATCTGAAGAGTAATTCTTAGTAGATATTTTCTCTTGAAAGTATCCCCATGATAAGAAAGCAGCGTAAATTCCAGAAACGTAAATGATCAAAGTCAAGACAGAAGATGATTTCTTCTGTTCAATGTGATTTTTCCCTACTTCTTTCTCATTTTTCGGACTCATTGTTCAAACAGGTAACTTAACGAGTGACGAAAACCTGGAATGGTATATGAATCTACGATATTGGTGAAACAGGATGGGATAAAGGTCCATAAATAGAGTTGAATTTTCAAGATCGGTGCTTCGGTGTAAATTGACAAGTGGCAGAGGAAAGAGCGCTTTTGGTGTATAGATGTAATCGGGGTATCTAAAAAAAATTGAACTTACTTTCAAAACGAGTAAGTATCTTGACCGTGATATAGATTTGATTTCAATATTATCCGAACCTGAATTGTACCAGGAAGTTGTAGTGTTCATTAATAAGGAATGGTATGTATCTAAACTTATAGGAATAGTTGAAAACTTGGAATAAAAAAAGCTTGTGTACTAACGGAGGATGATTTTTCATTTTGAATTTAATTAGGTCTTGCCCTTGATAGTAGCAGCTGGAGTAACGATAGCTGCATTGACCGCCAAATCTGCAATCGGTGCATACTCGATATACAGGACATTATCTCCATCACAAATAGCAAAACTGAATGGAATAGTATTGAAACCTGCCAAATATGCGAAGATAAATCCATTACAAATCAAATTCGCTGCTTATCCCGGGGGATTTAAGAAGGAGATGACAGAATCAGAAGCATTATTAATACTGGATATAGATACAAAAGCAGAGATTCTAAATTTGACACATGATTTGATAAGGAAGAAACATAGAAGGGCTATGTTCAATAATCATCCGGATAAAGGGGGAAGTAAGTTTCTTTCTATGAAAATTAATGAAGCTAAGGAAGTGTTAGAGAACAGTGCTCTTTTTAGGAAATGAGAACAAAACTAACGAACTAAATTGATTGCAAATTCGATATCCCACGAATGTAGATCAGGAATCTACATAGACTGAAGATTGAAGAATTTATGCAGAATCATATATTTGTGAGGGGTCACGAATTATTCAAAATAGAATTGTATATACCACCCAAAAATACACTGTAAAGATATCATTCAGGTCACTAACTTGAACATTATTTTGCTCTCGTAGTAATACTATAAATAAGCCGTAAATGTCGTGCTGTCTTGATTTTGATTGTGAATAATAATAACTCGATCTATTAAGATTTCTATTGTTATTTTATTCAACAATACATGTAAACTTATTTTCCATTATATATAATCTTTGAAAGGCGTAATAAATGATGAGTGGATATAGTTGATAATGACTTCTCTATTATGTAATTACTGTAAATCAATAGAAAATTCGTAATTAAATAATATATTTCTGAAGGTATCTATATAGTGGATAGAAAAAACAAGGCGTAGAATTGAATAAGCGAATAGTAAAAGCTCCCGAGACAACTTTTGAACTTAGGTATCATGAATAAGTATCAGTTGCTGATAAATACCGGTAATGATCGACTTAATAGTCGAAATCTATGAAATAACAAAACCGGAAAACGTTGTAAGAATGAATAAATAGAATGAATAAAGGAAAAAAAAAAATCGATGTTAACAAATGAAGGGGATCCTACCCTGAACCTATGCTTGTATGGAAGAAATAATTCTCTTCAAAGAAGTACACCAAGAGATGTTTCTGTTCTTCATCATGAATTCAACGACTTTGTCAAGTAGTAGTTCTCTGTCAAATTGATGGACATCAGCTAAAATGGTAGTTGCGACCTCGTTCAGAAACATTCTATTTTCTAACGAAGAGGACACGCTGTCAGAACTGAGCTTGTTAGAGTGCCATTGCAATTCTTTAGGAGATAAAGCTGTTGGTAAGTTTAACAATTTTTGCACAATAGCCTTGCAATCATTGATATCGTCGATATCATCACTATTAGAACAGGTTTCAGGGGCAACAACTTCTTGTTTGACTGCAACAGTGTTGTTTAAAGTAAAATATTCGGGAGGAACAGTACTTATTGGAGGAGTAACGGTAACATCTTTTGGATAGGTTGGACAGTATGAGGAATCTGGAGAATTCTCAGGAGATGTATTGGTAGAGCCTGGCGCATAACTTGGTGGTAAAGGACCGTTTAAAGCATTGTAAACAATGGACGAACCAGATGAAACCCTTTTCTTCATTTTGGTAGAAGAGTAAGATGGAGTTCTCTCTAAAAATGCAGGACAATCATTCCAACCTGAGTAAGAGTCTTTTCGAACGTTAAGAGAAGCCATTTTGTGAGACATAAGCTGAAGTTGAGATAGTCGTTCGTGAAACAGACGTCAAAGCAAGTGAATGATATACTTGTGTCAAAGAAAGGAGGGACCTGCAAGTTATTTATATAATTCGAATTCCTGTGTTTCAAAATTTCTAGATCGAGAAATAACTTTGTTTGCTGGCAATTAGTCGAGATATTTGAGTGCGCGCAGGGAAAAGTGCAGCTGCATGCTGTCAGAGAAGACCTTAATCTATGTTTCAAGACATAATTATGAGTTAAGGACAGGTCTCAACATTTTGATCAACTCTCGATAGCAAACTCGATTGCTGACCTCAGGTTTTCTTGTTGCCCAGTCTTTGAAAACTAAGGATTTTTTCAGATCAAGATGGAGTAAAGACCAACAAGTTAACTCTGCAATATTGATTAAGCATCTGTACGCAATTAAAGTTCCTCTGCATCTCTGAGCGGCGCCTGTGCTTCATTATAGTTCCGCGCAAGATCCTTCGAAATTGATCGGCAGCGTTGTTAGGAAAGCTGTGTTAGTGGGGATTCCAGATGGCCGCAGTGACTACTTTGTTTATCCAGATAAAACAGATCACAACTTGATAATAGGAAAGCAACTCAACGTCACATCTGTCAAGATTTACAAAAAATTCATTCTTTCCGGACTTCAACTAAAGTTCATGTGAAAGCTCTAAAAGACACGTAGAAAGAGTAAACATGAAGGAATAAGCTATCGACCGTTTAGAGAAGGGAATATAATAAAGGAGACGAACAATCAAAACACAAACTAGTTTTTATTGTAACCCCACTGCATATTCTTTCTAGACAAAACTCATTGGAACGAGATAGTATAATCCAAAGAAGACACTGCTCCGTGAGCAACTCAATGGTTACTCTCAGGAAGAATTCCTTATTGCAGTTGACTTATATTATCTCTATACACGAACAACATAATATTTATACATTTCAAAATAATGAACCACGAGTGATAGGTATTTTATATACTACAGACGAGACATAGTTGATATTTGAACTGCGTTCATTACTTTACATAAAGGTAGAACAGTAAGATCTTATCGTTCATGAGAATGACTCGATATTGTCTCCAATCATTGCATGTACATGAGTTTATATATTGAGATCTAAGATCTGAATCTTTGAACATCAAGTGCTTTGGATAAAACGTCTTCTATCGATGGTCTATCAGCTGGATTGACGACTAGACAGAACTCTATCAACTCTTTCAGATCCTCAGAATATGATGGATATTCAGGGAATGAGTATTTTCCTGAACTTATAGCCAATACTATATTAGCACCTTGTTGTTGTTCTTCTCTTTCGAAAGGCGAGAATCCGTATAACATACAGTATAAAGTACATCCTAATGACCAAATATCTATCTTTTCATCAATATGATCTCCAACTTTGATATCCAATAATTCAGGAGCTCTATATTGAAGGGTACAATGCTCTTCGCACACTTCTTGCAATGACAATGCTTGCGCTCTAGTTTTAATATTATATTCAGCTCTTGAAGTTGATCCAAGATCACAAAGGATGGGTATGCCATCCTGTGAAAGCATTATGTTTGCTGGTTTGATATCTCTGTGAGCAAAACTTATTGTATCTGAAAGCTCTGTGCTCTCAAATGCACCATTTGATATTGTGTTTGTTGAGTTTGAATCTGATATAGGCAAAAATGGATTAATTTCATCGGTTTCATCATCTATCTGGAAGGCAACTTCATCATCCTCATCATTGGTGTTGTTCTTTCTGTTAATTCTAGTACCGGTTGCAGGCAATGCCATACTATCAACATAGCTGACATTGTTGGAAAGATGATGTCTATGCATGGTTTGTAATCCTCTACATATGCCAATGAATATTCTTATTGCCTCATCTTCATCCATCTTTATATTAGAAATTGTGTTTTTATCTACTATATCTTGTAGGGAGCCTTGATCGAAGTAAGGCAGTAAAATGTAAATGGTCTTAGAGCCATCATCCTCGTTAATAATGCTGGAATCTATCAAATGAATGATAAATGGAGATTTGAATTCCTTATAATTTTCAACTTCTCTCATCGCTAATTGGAAATTCTGATTTCCATAAGGACATCTGATTTTCTTCAATGCATAAGTAGCATCATTGCTAGTTGATTTTACCAAATAAACATATGAAAATCCACCTTCTCCTAGCAGGTCTAATATCTTGAAGTTTGCTTGGTTTATTCGAAGCACTGGTGTTTGGTTTAAAAAGCACGGAAAACAATAACTCAGTAACTCTGATACAAACTCCATATTTAAGAGCGTGTCCTCGTTAGCTTTATCACTCGGAGTAATTTAGACAGGAGCAGAAAGATCAGGCATGACTTGTTATGGCTATCTATGCTGCTCCTTATAATCAAAAGCTGGTAAGGTACGAAACCCTTGTCAGGTGCGAGGAGTAGAAAGATGGTGATCGACGGGTCATTTCGCGACGACTGGCAAATTTTGAAAGTTGAAAATGATTGAAGAGGATTCTCTGAGGAGATGGAGGTAAATGCGAAGGGGCAATCAGTATAAAGATATATTACACGAAATTAGTTTGATTTGATAGACATTTAACGTTACTAAAGGTCCATTGTATACATATATAAGCGAAATGGTATGTCTATGTTCTAATGATTACATTCATTAAGTTATTTTTCAGTTTGTATTTCAAGTCAAGTTTACTAACCACACGTCTCTTGCTAACAGTCGATTACAACAAAATCTGAATCATCAGTTTCAACATTATCTCTGATAGCTGCCCATTCACATATTTCTGGGTTGGGTTTAGATGATAACCTTCAACCTCGTGAAAATTCACAAGGTATGGTGGGGCAATTTCAAGCACGTAGAGCTGCTGGTGTTATTTTGAAGATGATCCAAAACAGTCGTATTGCTGGTAGAGCCATCTTGATCGCCGGTCCTCCATCAACTGGTAAGACTGCCATTGCCATGGGTTTAAGTCAATCACTTGGTGAAGATGTCCCATTTACTGCTATTACAGGTTCTGAAGTATTTTCATTAGAATTATCCAAGACAGAAGCTTTGACTCAAGCATTCCGTAAAAGTATAGGTATTAAAATCAAAGAAGAAACAGAGTTAATTGAAGGTGAAGTTGTTGAAATTCAAATTGATAGATCATTAACTGGTGGTCATAAACAAGGTAAATTGACCATTAGAACTACAGATATGGAAACAATATATGAATTAGGTAATAAAATGATTGATTCTTTAACAAAGGAAAAAGTTATTGCAGGTGATGTTATTTCAATTGATAAAGCTTCTGGTAAAATCTCAAAATTAGGTAGATCATACACTAGAGCAAGAGATTATGATGCCATGGGACCTGAAACCAAATTTGTTTCATGCCCAGAAGGTGAGTTACAAACAAGAAAGGAAGTTGTTCATACTGTTTCATTACATGAGATTGATGTTATAAACTCTAGATCTCAAGGATTTTTAGCATTATTCTCTGGTGACACAGGAGAAATCAGATCTGAAGTTAGAGATCAAATAAATACAAAAGTTGCTGAATGGAAAGAAGAAGGTAAAGCTGAGATCATCCCTGGGGTTTTGTTTATTGATGAAGTTCACATGCTTGACATTGAGTGTTTCTCATACATCAATAGAGCATTAGAAGACGAGTTCTCACCAATCGTTATAATGGCCACTAATAGAGGTATATCAAAGACAAGAGGTACTAATTATAAATCTCCACATGGATTACCATTAGATTTGTTAGATCGTTCTATTATTATAAAGACAAGTACGTATAATGAAGAAGAAATCAAGAAAATTTTGAGTATTCGTTCTCAAGAAGAAGAAATTGAATTGAATGATGATGCTCTATCATTATTGACCAAAATTGGTTTAGAAACCAGTTTGAGATATGCATCTAATTTGATTGCCGTATCCAATCAATTAGCCAAAAAGAGAAGATCTGAAATCGTTGAATTACAAGATATCAAGAGAAGTTATTCATTATTCTTGGATTCCCAAAGATCTGTCCATTTTGTCGAAGAAAACAGTGAACAATATATTGATGAAGATGGTAAAGTTGAATTTACCTCAAAGAAAGTAGTAGAAAATGGTAACGGTGAAGCTCCAACAGCTGACCAAGATGTTGAAATGAACTGAACTTTCCTTCATTGATTTATCAAATTTTACCCTCAAAATTAAGTATCTTTTTATAATTGTATAATAAACTATAAATATATGTATGAATATATATACATAAATATACACATATATATCCAAAATAAGGAACAGATGATTCTGGAGTAAGTTCGAAGATGTAATTTTTGTTAATCCGTCAATTATTTCATTGATTAATTATCCTCTTGTTAATGCTAATTGCTGAATGACCAATAACCTAACCACTACCTTTAGTATTCAAGATTAAAGCAATAATCATACCATAAAGACCCAAGACTTCAGAGAAAATCAATATCAAAACAATGCCAACGAATAATCTTGGTTGATGCATGAATTGTCTTACACCTTCATCGCCAACAACACCAATTGCATAACCTGATGCCAAACAAGCGAATCCAACTGATAAACCACAAGCTAAGTGCATAAACCCGTTGAATAATGTATAATCTATACTAGGAGATAAACCACCGGCTATTAAGACAGCGACGACTAAACCATAGACTGAAAGGATACCAGACATAACGACTGGGATAAGTGATCTCATGATAAGTTCTGGTTTGAAAGTACCAATACCTGAAATACCGATACCTGATTTAGCAGTTCCAATTGCGGCACCTGCACAACTCAAAACCATAGCGGCAGCACAACTGTATGTCAAAAAAAGAGATAAAAAAGTTAGTATTATTGTGTATAATCATTGATAGTAATCATTGTAAAATATATACATACCCTGCAAACCCAAAGAAAGGGGCAAACGCTGGTGTCAGTTCGTTTTCATTCACCACAAAAGACCTATAACAGATTGAGAAATTGGTTAGTATACTGAAATATTGAATGTTGAAAGTAACACTGTGACTGAAGATCTTATAACATACATTTAAAACCACTATTCTCGTTAAACGGTAAGACAAGCAGTTATATGTAGCAAGAGTATGGAACAAATAATGATATATTACAAGAGGATCAGTTTATGTAGAACCAAATCCTTAACCTTAACCTCACTTTGATATTCATTAACTGTTCTTGGTTTGGCTGCTTACCTCTACTAGTCTTCAAGGGTCGATCGACGCGCACATATGGCTTTGTTTACTTCAATTATTTTGTTTGTATTTCTGGTACTTAAAAAGTGACTACTGTTCTCTTCCTCTGATAGTAGTGAAGAAGTGGAAAACAAACAGTCTAGATATACATCATGGAGAAGTCAGACACACCCGGAGTATTGAACTTGCGCTTGGATGACTTGAAAAGTATTCAGAAGTACTTGTTGCGCAGTATGGATGAGAAAATAGACAGCCATCTTTCATCGGAGTTGGTAGATTCTAGATCAAAGCAAGAAATCACAGAGATTCTTCATGGCCTAATATATGACACAATGGAAATAGCTCAACATGCAATAGAGATAGTGGATGTGCTACCCAATAACAGGTCGAAATATAGTTTACAGGAGCTTATAACTAATAAACAACTACTGAATCAAAAAATCGAGCCGTTTGATTATGCATTGAATGAGAAAGTACGACAATTGTACACAGAGGTAGAAGAACAAAGTACGAAAGTTAATGACTTGAGAAGATCAACGCCATTGGAAGTTTTGAGTACCCGTGAGTCTAATGCAAAAAGATTAGGCGAAGACATAGATTCCTTGATAGAAGAAGCCAGAAGTAACAAGAAACGCAAGGCAGAAGGAAATGATAGTAGTGAACAGAAGAGCGATGACGACGACAACTCGGACGAGAACGAAGACGATATCGATACTGATAACGAAGATGCAGGTGAAATTGGTTCGGCTTTACAGGCAGAGATCTTAGGAAGATGTAAAGTGATGAGAGAAGATTACGAACAAGTGCTGGATGATATCTATGATATTAAAACTCGACTTCCGAGCCTCAACAAGACACTCAATACGCTTGATGTTGTTGAAAAACACTTCCCCGAGGAAGTATAGATATTCCATAAATGTTTGTAACGAAGTGAGGGCTTTCTTTATATGTACATAAAAGTAATATACATAATCAATTGTATCAAGCGAAATCAGTCGACTAAACCACAGAGACTAAATGTGAAAAAGAAACAAACAAACAAACAAACAAAGAAACAGGCGAAGACGCGCTTCAGATCGTTAATGCATATTTGTCCAGTTCTTTGACATTTTTTACTGTTGTTACCCACACTTTCATCCAATTGAAAGCTCTTTTGATCGGATAAAACCACTACAAACACACCATGTCTTTCAATCAGTACCTCAATCACCCAGAAGTACGCAAGGTTAAAGACTACTTCTCGTCTTCTATCCTCAATGGTGGCGACAGACCCCCAGCAATTACTACAGGTCTAGTGGCTTTTTTAACATTGATTTGGATTGTTAGCTTCTTCAACCCCGAGTTAATCGAAAGTTGGGCTTTGTATCCAACTTCATTGACCAGTTTTGAGTTGAACAGAATCTCTCTGTACCCATTGGTACATGGTTCCTTTTTCCACTTGTTTTTAAACGTTGTCTCAATCGTTTCACCATTAGCAACTTTTGAAAGAAACAATGGTACAGTACACACAGGTGTAGTCTTAAACGTGTTAGCAGTTGTAACAGGTGTTGCTTATGCAATTGTTGGTTTAGCTTTTTACCCTGACATTGCCGTTATCGGTGCTTCTGGATGGTGTTTCTCATTCTATTCCTACTATGCTTACAAACAAAGTCTTGTTCATCCAATTACCCAATTCAATGCTAATATAAGTTTCCCAACAATGTATACACCAATGGCTCTGTTGATTGTTATTGGAATCTTAGTTCCAAACTCCAGTTTTATTGGTCATCTATTTGGTATCTTAGCAGGTTACGCACTTGGACATGGATTACTCGATCCTTTACTTACCCCACCTTTCAATATCGTTAATAAGATTGAACACATTGTTGCCAAGGGAATTGACTTTATTTCTAAGGATTTCCTTTATGTTAAGGAAACTGAAGGTAAAGAATTGAGAGCTGCAGGCCATGCCGTTGAAGTGCTACCTTTACACGCTACCGCCGTTGCATCTGGAGAGATTGGTGCAGGTTCATTCCAAGGCCAAGGTCAAACATTAGGAACTACCAGCTCCTAGTGTATCTACTCCCTATATATAGTACGTAACACGGTATATATTCTCCAACCCCAGATAAAGAGTGTAAATATATATGAAATAAAACCAGCTCATATCCAGCACCGCCCAAAAGCAGTGGCAAAAATAGCCTCTTTGCGCTTCCTGTGCGAGGATGCGCACACGAATTGAACAATTTACTCTCCCCAGCCCAGTTTGTCTGTTATGGCATAAACAGTAAAGTCATCTTCAACATATCGTAGTCAACTACATCAAAGTACACGGTGTTAGTGTGCTTACATTACTCAAAAGACTAATTGCTTTCCTTTTCGGCAAGTTACCGCTCATAACAGTTACTGTAGTTCTCACTGAAAGATTTCACATAACACGCGCCTGATATCAATTAGTCCAATCAGTTAATAACAAACCAAAATAAAGTAGCTCTTTTCTAACTTAACCAGAAAGGTAAGAATCACACAGGTCACAGAGCAACTGTAGACTATTCGATAGTTTTCAGTCAGTATCTTTTTTTGGAAGTTGCATACGTCAACAATGGCATCTGACACACTGATACGAAATAACCAAAACAATAGCAATAATACAAACCGTGTTTCTAGCATCGGGTCCGTTAATACTAATTCAGATCAACGAAGCCTAACTGGTTCACTGATTGAGAAATTCGAAAACGAAAGCAAAAATCTACCTTCATTGTCAGTACCGTCATTATCATCATCATCATCGGCATCCTCACTGAACAACAACCCAACTATGTCATCTAATATCAAAGAAAAAATCATGTCACCAAGAAAACGAGCCATTGCAAGGAGTAAAGAAGAGAATAACAAGACTCAATCAAAAAATCCTTTCAAGAATATACTCAAGAAATCATCAAAGACTCCTCCTACAACAAGTACCACAAAGTCCAAGCAACCTCGTAGTACGAGTAGTTCAAGTTTGAAGAGTATTTGGAATGGAAACAGTACGAAATCTACGAAATCTACGAAGCCAAATCTAGTACAACCTCAATCTACCCCGAGTCTTCCCAACCCAAAGGCATCTTCCAACTCAACTAACCAAGGAACAATTCAACCTAAACTGCAAGATAATACAAACGTTACACAACCTAAAAGAATATCAAGTAGTACGGTTCCGCAAGAGCCTGCAAAATCTCACGAGAAGTCACATAGACAGATACTATTCCAAGCAGAAAAGGCCAAAATTTTAGAGTATGGAGGTTCTTCGGATAAAATATCAACTACACCTGGCTCTTTATTGGGGATAGGTTCGTTTGAAGTGTATAAAATACAAAGAGAAGAATCAGTAGCATATATTCATTGTGGATCAGTGATATATCCTCTACTCAGTAAATCCAAGATTATACGAGTTGGATTCAATGTTTTCATATTACCTTTGTCAAATCCAGAGAGATATTGGAAGATAACAATTGATACAAAGGAAGTTGATGTGATAACAGGGTTATCTTCTCAATTTCAAAGTATAAGTGATTTCTACAGTGTATATGTTGATTCGCAAGAAGAATCGGAAGCAACAAAAGAGAAAGAGGCCGTTACAGAGAAAATCATATCCAAAAAAATAAGTGAAAATGATTTAATACCGTACCAACAACTTCTGCAAGAAGCTGAATTAAGGAAAAAGAAATCTCAAAGTGATAGACTGTCTATTGTAATGAAACCAACTTCAGAGGATGAGTTGGATCCTTTTACTAGCGAGTTGACTTTCAATATAAGAAGACAACAACAGCAGATGAATAAGAAAAAAAATCCGGTACTTGCAGGAGAGACAATTAAGAAATCCTCATCAGATGCTTCTATAACTTCAACAGTTGCATGTTTCAGTCTCAACGACTATGAGGAAGACGCAAATATAGCACTTGAAAATGACGAAACAAAGGTGAATAATAACACTGAAGATGAAAAGAATAAATATATTACTGATAACGAGCATTTGAATGATATTAAAATGCCACAACTACTGCACCCTATACCTGTACGACCAACTTCTGTTGGTTCCTCCTTGGATTCGGTACTAGATAACTTTGATGTTTCCCCTTGCTCATCACCAGAGGTCCCTCAATCCTATATGAATACCACGAACGAGGGAACGACAGTATCATCAATCATTAATACTTCCAACTCTACTCAAATCGAGCCGCCATATGGGTTGAATATGAGTATAACTTCTCCAACAGTGGAAAACTCTCCCCAAATCACTGCAGATTCTCTATTTTTGAACGAAGAAGATAGTTGGATGGACCCTGACGAGGAAGTCGACATGAAATCTAGTACACAAGATGATTCCAAAGATCGTATCTCTATGACATCTATTGGACTGAATTCCAATTTAGCAGACTCAGATTATAAGAAAACACACTCAAGTAACAGTAGTACCAACAACTTTGGTAGTGTTGGAGGTATGTACATACAAAGACAACGTGGTATTTCTCAGGACACTGGGTTATACTCAAACTTGGGTGTAAAGGCACGTTCATCATCTAGAACGAAAAAGAGAATATCATCGTTTGACATCTCAAGAAGATATTCATTAACTTTCAAAGATGCAAGTTATAGTACCGGCAATAGTACAGCACTATTGACACATCCCCCAAAAGATCTAAAAGAAATTCTACGCTCAGATAGTATTTCTACTACCAGAACCAAGGATAGCGCTACCGAGTTCTCAAATGGTGGTGGGTCTATAACAACTAGCAGTAATAGTTTACTGGAAGCAAGAGGCTCAGCTGAAACTGGATCATCATATACTAAATATGGATCATATTATTCACTCCCAACCAAACTACAGCAGCAGCAACAGAGAGCCGGCGCTAACGGCGATTTGGATTTTAATCTGAAGTGTTTTGAAGAAGAACCGGATGAAACCTCATTAACAACCCCAGTTCCTGCCGTTGAAAAGAAAGAGGGAAAATCGACTTTCAATATTACCAATATTCTAGGTTGGTAATTGATTCAATGTATTTCTAACATTAGTACTTATATAATACTGTACATACAAGACTACAAAAATAGTAAGAACAATATTTTTTCTGTTAAGTTTTTATTATTGTTGAATTCAAATGTCTAATTATAAATAACTAAAATAAATAAATAGATAAATAGATAAATAGATATAAATATATACATATATATATATATATATATATATATATTGGTGAAGTATGATTAAAATAAACAAAACAGACAGATTATAATAAACATATACATACAAGGTGTATACAAATTCTCTAAGAAATTTGTACGGATGAAAAAATGGGTGAATGAGGGAAAACAAATTGATGGCTATAATCTAATTGGTTCTTGAACGATATATACAATTGAGAAAAGTTCGTTACAAGAAACATGAATCATTTACCTAATCCATTGAATTAAGCAATTTGTGGAGCACCTGGGACTGGGTTACCATCAGCATCAATCATACCATTTTGCATGAGGTAGACTTCTTCAGAACCTGCAACATCGATTTGAATACCTAAACCTATCTTGGCAGTGTTTTTGAATTGATCTAATTCAGCAGATACTAAGAAACCAGCAGTAGGTAATAATCTATGTTCTAATAAACAAGCAACTTTACCTGTAGAATCGATTTGACCCCTTATGATATCTTGTCTAAATTCATATTTGGCACCAATGGTGGTGACACCATCAATTGTTGGTTGTGGATTCATCATATCCTTTGGAGCACCAGCTTGAATGGTGGTTTCAATACCGACATCGAATTTGTCAGCAACTTTTCTCCATAATGAAGCAACGACAGCACCTTGACCTTGCAATTGACCAGAAGCAATCCAACTACCTGCATTATATCTACCGTATAGAGAGATCGCGGAATCACCAGCCATATCACCTGGGTTCATTGATGAGTAAACATACTCAATACCTAATGATAATTTGGAAGTAATAGATTGTAAAATAGAACTGACTAAGACACCCTTGAATGAACTACCTGAAAAATCTGGGTTTAAAGCCTTGAAGTTTAATGAAAAGTCATTTGCTTGATAGTCTTGTTCCAATTGACACATGGTTTGATTACTTAATTGTAAAGTAACTTTGGAAACATTATGACTATCCCAAGCTTGGTTAATTCTTGCACTGATTGAGTGATCATTATCAACTGAAGCTTGGATCAAACTCTTGTCATTAGCATAAATTGCAGTAAAAGTGTATGGTGAAGCTTGACCACCAACTGCAAAACTTTGAGCAACTTGGAAAACTGGCTTGTAGGAAAAAGTCTTTGATAAGTCAGCTTTTAAACCAGTGAATGATAATTGATTCAAAAATACTTCTCTTGAAACTTCTTTGTTGATATTTTCAATAACACCTGGGTTAACTAAATCTAATGATTTACGGTGTTCTTTGATATTTTGAGTAACATTGCTGGCAAATGTGAAAAGTGGGTTGGAAGTCCAGAATCTGGTTGGTTGTTCAAGTTCAGCAACTTGTTGTTGTAAAGTTGGAACGAATCCAGAGATTGGAGTCAAACTCTTGCTTAAATCACCTAATTCTGATGGTTGTGGAGTAGACATATTCGATATCTATATATGATGATGTATATACTAATTGACGATATATATACACTCAGTGATTGCGTGAACAGTAGTAATTTGGCACAATAAAACAACAATCTATATAACTGACCAGTGTTCAGTTGGTTACTATGTTGGTTACTAACTCACCATCTGCCAGCCTTCCTTCCTTCCCTTGCCAGTTCTCTGTTTGCCTATGAGATTTGTCGAGAATTTTGCAAAACCAAAAAAATTTCATGGGCCGCGGTTGTGCGCGGATTAATTTGAGTTTCTCATTATGCTGGTTTCCTAATTGGGACTCGGGGGACTTCCCATATAAATAGAGCAACGCAACAGCTGGGGAGTGTTGTACAACTGAATAGTGACACTTCAGCTATGTTTATATCACTTCACTACTCTAGCTGTCAACATCCATAAGAGAGTCGTTCGGAAATTGAGCAACCTCTGTGTCTTGATCATCTAAGGGCAATCTCTCGCCCACTTTAGCTTTGAACTGGGCAAGGAGCTCGTTCTTCTTCTGAATCCTGACATTCAGATCTTCCATTTTCTTGATTCTAACTTCGGTGGGTTCATCTAAACCTTCTATTCCACTCAACAACTGCTTCATTTTGTTCAATCGTATCCTTATCCTGTCAGTCTGCAGAATATCAAAAAAGAAATGAAAGTTAGTAAACATTGCACACCATTTTACCTCATCTATAAAGAAAAAGGTTATGAGGACTTATAAAACAAACTTACCCCGTTGGCAAAATCCTTTGGTGATATCTTTCCTATCTTCAAGTTTTCAATCAAATCGAGCAATAATGGTAATAATTCTGTATCTCTGACTGTTTGTAACATCTTCAATTCGTTATTTAAAAGATTGAACTGTGATTCAAGATCGAAGTTTCTAACTGAATCAATCGTTTGCACACCTCCCGTGGCGATTGAAAATGCTTGTAAATTGTTCATGGTAGAGGTCACGGGCGTCTGAGCAGAGTATTGTTCGGTCTTACGTTGTTGCAATACCATTTTTCTCTATGTACAACTGATCCCTTGGATATATTCCCAGATTATCTCATACCAGACAAGAAATTTGGAACCCCATTGATTGATTAACTTGACAAAAAGAAAGCGTACTTCTCATGTGCTGGAAACAGAGTTTCTTGAGACTCTCGAATTCACCGCCTTGATTGAAAAATTCGTCTGTTACATTTTATTTTGTTATAAATTTACTAGTTGTCCCAGATTTCTTCTCTAAATATTATTCCATTTTTGATATATATATGATTAGTTAAAAGCCTATATACAATTAGAACTTACCGTTTATAAGATTCTTGAGCATATCTTGACCGGTTAAGTAAGCAGTCTTTAAAAAGGTTCTGAAATCGAGGGTAGAGAAAACAGTATCGAATAAACCGAATGGCAGCATAGCTGGAATCCAACCTTGAGCTAATTCCAGAGCAAAGGAACCACCTTCCATGGAATATTGCTTAACAACACCCTTGACCAAATGGTGTTGATCTCCAGCGTTGTAGATTTCCTTATCGTAGGAATTAACTAATCCCGCATATTGTGTACCTCTTAATATGGTGAAATAGTCATTTGCAAAATGAACACCGGTGTGACCTTCGGTTCCGGTAGATGTTCCAAAGAAAATCAAGTATTCGGAGATGGAAGCATGTAAGATGAACATGTTACCCATAGCTCCACCAGCGTTATTGAAGAACCAATCATCGAAGTTTAGTTCATTAATAATTTCCGAACCGTATTCTTCACGTAATTTTGCAGTCAGATCATACATGATAGCGGTGGCATTACCTTCTGGGTTAGCCAAAATGACTTCTTGAGATAATTCCTGTAATCGTTTTGGTTCAAAAATATAGTTGACTGGTAGCCAATGGTAGAATAACCAATCAAAACCTAAAAAGGTGGTGTAAGCGAGTGCCAAAAAAGTAATAAAGTTGAGAATTCTCATTATTGTATATCAACGAAAGTGGGACACGAACGGAATTCAAAGAGTGACTAGTCGTGTATAAAGTAACTGGTATTAAAATACGGAGAGAGGAAAGTGTATGACCCTTAAATAGGAGAAACATACCATTTTCTTATGATCCATGAAATACAATCCGACGCCGAAGGTAAACAAAGCGATGCGAAACGAGATAAACGACGCGTAAACGATAAGTCTTTCCACGTCGACTGACGTCTATTTTAGTGTAAACGAGGATCTTGTAACATGTTTTTATAGATTTTCACAATAGGAAGTGGAGAAGTAGATAAAATAATAATAAAGAACTAACTCGGAAAATCTTTGATTGGATCAACGAAGCAGAAATAATGACTGACTTTTATCGGGTGAAAGAATTGTCCGATGCGATCAAGAAGTCAGAATTGAGTTTTGGTTCCTGTTCTAGCGAGCAAATCCTATCTGAAATCCTGGAGATGTGTCAACCTAATGCCATTCTAACCAGTCCTGAAAAGAAATATATTTATGGATTGTGCCTTCTATATTGTGACAAAATTATATATGACGATTGCTTCAATGGCGACAGTGATCGGATCAGTGATCTGGGTAGATTTTCAGATGTTTTAACAAGATTGGGAGTCAAGGCTTTCGTTTATCGAAATCTAGTGACTATTTCTATTATCGAGTTAGAAAAATCTCAATCAAACAGGGCCTTCGAAGATATGGGCAACCGAAAGAAATCTCACATAGAGCAACTTGATTCCATTGATTCTGCAAAACTGAGATCGGATTATCCTGACCTCTTCATAAGGTTTCAATCCTTGATATCGTTATATCACTTCAAAGCCAAAGATTTTGTTTCATTTGAAAAAAATGTTAACAAAGGAATAGAGAGTATTAACGAGTTAACCAATATGGCCAATCATAATTTATTACAACATCCTAGAGTTTTCCGGGCTGGGATAGTTTTACAGAACCTCAATTCTGAATTGCTTTATAGGAATGGAAAATGGAATCAAAGTGCTAGATCAAGGTTGTCTGCTTTAGTCTCTGGATTGAAGTTGTTCGAAAACGACCAGAGTGATATTTTGTTTAACGACTGCTTCAAGTCTCTGATTATATTATTACTCATTACCTCCATTGGTGCAAGAAAATTGATCAATTTGAATGAATTTATCAGTTTGATAAATTCGAACACCTTTATTCATGATAAGATAGATCATAGAATAATGAGTATATTCAAGAAGTTGTATAATAATGAGATTGTTGATTTACAAAAAGATTTTATACCAGTGTTCACGATTGATATTCTCAGAGATTATAAATTTACAGAAATCGACGCAGATGGATTCACATACCCTGATTTGATCAAGAAGGGAACAAAATCAATCGTTGAGCATAATATTAGAAGTATATCGATTGTTTTCCGAAATATCAAGATATATCATCTGAAACCATTAATGAACTGTGCAGATTCCATTTTCAGCGACGAGAATATTGAAGAGATATTGTTTGATTTGATTCTGAATAACAACCTTTCTGCAGAGATAGATCAAGTACAGAACTTGGTTGTCTTCAAAGAGACAATTGATATCACTGACAATGGTAACAGCAGTGAAAGCAGTAATGGAAATGGTAATGAAATGGGCTGGGATAATCGTATTAATTCATTTTTTGAGGAATTTGATTCTTTGACGAAATTGATAACATAATTTTTTTCATTAAGGGGTTATATACAAAAGTTGATAAATACGTAAATTTAATAAATAAAATAAATAATGTGCGATGATCAAAGTAAGTTGTTAGTAATCAAGGAAAGCTCGAACTATCTATTTGGTGACGATTGTTCTACCAACTAACATATCAGCAATATCTTTGACTTCTTGCCAGAAGATTGATTTTCTCACTCTCTTGCCCTCTTCGGTTTCATTATCATAAAGTTTTCTAATACTATTGAATCTTACGTGTGATCTGATAATACCTAATACAGCAGCTGTATCTTGAACTTCAGTAAGATTGAAAGTATTATTTAGCTCACCAAATTCGTTATAGATTGCTGGATCTTGGAAAATAGGTGCTTTTTGTTCGATGAATTCAACTGCACGAATTGCAAATCTAGCAGCTCTTGTTCTATCAATTGGAGAAGGAATACCACCTTGTTGAACATGACCTGGAATAGCTGTCTTACAATCAAATCTGCCATTTCCTTCAAGATTGATAATATCGGCAATTACCTTAGTGGTTAAAACTTTTGATGCCTTCTCAGATTTAAGGAAGATTCTACCAGATTTGGATTTACCCTTGTCATTGTTGAAAGATTCTTTCAATGAAATAACATCATGCTCTAATTGAGATAGGGATACGCCTTCTTCAGGAACGTAAGCAGCTTGAGCACCACAACTTAATTGAGCAAATGAAGCAATGTAACCACAGTTACCACCTTGACATTCAACCACAAAGACACGATTACGTGTTGCAGCTGCAGATAATTTGATAGAATCACAGTAATCAACAAATGAATTAAGACATGTGTCTGAGCCAAGAGAGTATTCTGTACCTGGAACATTGTTTGAAATAGTGGCAGGAATTAAGACCATTGGAATTCTGAAAGCAGGATAATCTGCTCTTGCTTTTTCTAATTGATTCAATGACATAAATGCTTCAAATCCACCAACTAGGATCAATCCATCAAACTTATATTTCTCAAAATAATAGGCAACTAATCCTATATCAGCTTCTTCTGGGGTTATTCTATTTGTACCAATTTCAGATCCACCTACAGACGCCCATCCTTCAATGTCCAACCAGTTGATAGAATGAACAGATTCATGTCTTGCAAGACCAGAGAAACCATTGTGGATAGCATATGGAGTATGACCTCTTGACATACAGTATAATGCCATAGAAGCGACTGCGGCGTTCATACCACCAGCTGGTGCACCAACATTTACAACTGCTATTTTCAGTCTTTTATCCTTTGGTAACGATGGTTCAACAAAATCAGCAGAGTTCATAGCCATGAAATTCTTCAAATTTTCGGTAAATTCACTGTCTCTTAATGATATAGCCCTTTGGAAATCTTTGTTTTTGATAGCTTCAGCAACTTGTTTCGTTAATCTGACAGCTTCAACCAATGGCTTTCTTACAATTTTATTTTCAACGACTGCAATCATTGGTGATGGAGTTTCTGGAGTACCTTCTAAGACAGCATCAACAGCAGCAACACCTTGTAAAGTTGCCAAATGTCTATCATAATGGACAGCAGTACCACCTCTTTGAACATGACCTAAGGTGGTGACCCTTGTATCTAAGCCTAATCTTTTAACTAAAACATCTTTCACATCATTACAAGAAATTGGAGTCAAATCAGAAGCAATTGCACCTTCAGCTACAATAACAATAGTCTTTCTCTTACCTCTATCTCTATGTTGGGAGACAATTTGACACATATGATCTTCCCATTCTGTGTGTGATGAAGGTTTTTCAGGAATGAAAATATAATCAGCAGATGTTGCCATACCAGCCATCAATGCTAACCAACCACAATGACGACCCATAACTTCAATAACGAAGGCACGTTGATGTGAGTTAGCTGTAGCATCAATATAATCAATGGCTTGACAGATACGAGCTAATGAAGAGTAAGCACCAATGGTAGCATCAGTAGATGACATATCATTATCAATTGAACCTACAGTACCACAAATATTCAAATGCTTATGGTTTTCATATTGTTCTTCTGTAATCTTATTCGAATCTAATAATTCCTTGATCAATGATGGCCATTCTGATCTAAATAAGTCAGCACCAGTTAGTGAACCATCACCACCACAAACGATCAAAGCATCGATACCGGCATCAATCATATTCTTACAAGCTGCTAGTCTTCCCCATCTTTCTTTAAATTCCATACATCTGGCGGTACCAATATTGGTGCCTCCTTCAGCCAACCAGCCTCTAACATCGTGCCACTTCATTTCTTTGATAAATTCCGGGCCACCCTTAACTAAACCGGAATAACCCTCCATGATAGCAAATGCTTTGCAACCTCTATAAATTGCTGTTCTTATAATTGCTCTAACATTAGCATTCATACCTGGGGCATCACCACCAGAAGTCATAACTGCAATGTTTCTCTTTGTGAAATTAGAACTATCAACATTTGAGTTCAAAAGCGAATCACCAGTTATAACTTTTGAAGCATCTGGCAATTCCTTTGTCGCATGAGTTTTGGTCTTGGTACCAAATGGATTTGACGAAGATGTGAAACCAATAACTAAACCTAATGGGTCAAAGGTATATACTTCAAATGGTTGTAAATCATCAGGTGCAGCTTGGTATTCTATCTTCTTTTCACCCAATGTCTTTATTAAAAGATCAAGGTCATCAATCTTTAAAACTATTGAATCCTGTATAATTCTCCAATCTCTCTTATCTTTGTGTGAAATCATATATTCGATATTGTCCTTAATAATGGCTTCACTGGTAGCCAATTTAGGATCAAGCTTCACTTGAATTGTTGATACGTCTGAAGGATTAATATCAATGGCATTAGTTGATAGCCAGCAGGTAGTTGTTGATTTGGAAATCAATTTAAAGCCCAATGTCTTTGTGTAAAAGTCAATTGTTGATTGATAAAGGTTTTCATTAGGGGCATAAGATGTCACAAAAGACGTATTGTTGATCAATGGAACTTCACTAGGCATTTTTCAAATTATTCTATTCAATCTCTATAATAATAAGGTGACGTAAAATCGAACTGTCTGTTATATTATCTATAAGTATAATCTAATCCTCGTTATGATATTAAATACTTGGATTTATTATATAGAGAACCAATTGAAATAAGTGTGAATATTAGAGTGGAGTTTTGGAATTGCTAATCAAGTAAAGGATTAAAGACGATATTTATTTAAACAAGACCTATCAAAGAGACTTTTGAACAATGCGGTTCTTTACAATCCTTTGCATGATCACCTTCTCAATCGTCAATTTTTCCGACCCGTCCCTCGCTCTTATCACGAGGTTTTCTGGTTCGATTACTAGGGAAAATTTGTATGGGGAGATATTGGATTGCTGTATATCTTTGGTATATAGGTGAAGTTTACTGTCGGGGGTTCAACGGTATAGACGGAGAATTCAAGTTACATAAATCATATACTTGTTATATAAATGTATATAGTTCATCTATAGTAAAAACATACGATGTGAACTATATCTCAATTACTTTGGGCTTCGTGAAAACCATTGCACAGGTGAGTGATCTGTTATGCTTGGATTTTCTTCCGGCGGCTGCTTTTCCGGAGTTGAGATTTCCTTTGGCGCCGGGTTGTGCGACAGCGAAGTGTGTTGTGGGTGTTACTGGTGCCGATAAAGAAGTGGTTGATGGTAATGCTGTATGTGCCCTTTCTATGCTGTCACTGTGCATTGTTTCTGAGCCACATGAGTTGTTGAAGATATTAAATGGATCACGTGCTAAATCGTATCCTTGGATCAAATCATAGTCAAACTCAAATAAAGTATCACTATTATTCAATTCTCTATCAACGGTAACAGAAGGTGACTCAACATTTCTTTGAGCATATGTCTTGTCCAGCGGATCTATTCCTTCCAAAATATTTACCTTTGGGTATGCATTGTTTTTGTGACTGTCAGCGTCACCGAATTCAGCGTCACTGATATGGAGATTGCTAAACTTACTCATAGTGGAAGTAACACTTGAGAAACGGGAGTGAGAACCAAAAGCAGAACCGTAAGAAACCCCACGGAAGTAATCCACGTCATTATCCAGTAATGTGGAGGAATTTTCATCTTCCTCGATAACTTCTTCATCATCAATATCTTTAGATGGGTCATATACTGGGATAGATTCATCCTGAGGGATAAATTCTCTATTGATATAAGAATAGGAATGCGATCTCGAGTGCCTTCTATTTAGAAATGAAATGCTCCCACCAGGGGAACGAATACTAAAACTGGATACATTCATGTTATTTTTGGAATCTCTTTCCTTATTGTAAGGAATAGGAGTTGAACATTCATTAAAATTCAGAAGAGATGGATTCTCTTCTGCTGCGTAAAGTAAATGACGGGAATAAGTGGGAGATACGGGAGTAGACATTGTCTTATCAAACAAGTCGATATCTTGGTGGCTAGTTTCTTTACCCCCATTAGAATCACTACCATCCTGTTCAAAAGTTTCCAAGTCATTCTTAAACTCGGTATCAATTTTTAATTTAGCTAAACATGGTAAAGATCTTGATTTCTTCATTGCATTTGTTTTTGAAGTAAAAGAATCCTGTTGGTGCAGGGTAGTATTGTTAGCAACCACTGAGTTCGAGTTCTTTTTTCTTGTATATATTAAAGACCCTATCAAAGGTAAAGAACCGTTTATTGGTGATGTTTCATCATGGGGCAGTTTATTTTGATGGCGATCATGGTGATGGTGGTGATGATGATGGTGGTGATGATGGGTACCAGGTGGAGATTCTAAGTGAATATCATCACTACGATCTACATTTTCAACTTGCTCTCCACTACTATGACATGCTTTAAAATAATCATCATTACTTGCTCCCTCGTGTTTCAATTTTGCAGCATCCAAGAGTGTAGTATCCTCCCCGGAGCGTTCACTCTCTATTTGATTTTTATGATCACTATTAAGAGGGGATTTGGGTTCTCTCGGTGTTATACTGAAAGAGTTTGAAATCCTGTAATTAGGGTATGATGTGGAGTTGACGGACTTGATATAGTTAGGGTTATTTTTCACTGTTGCATCTTTGATTATGAGTCGTGCCATTTTGTGATGTTATATCGGTCTGTATTTCAAATGAATGTATCGCTTATGTACTTTCTTATTCAAACTGAAAACTTGAAATGAATTATGGTCAATTACTCGAGAGTATATATATTGTTGATGGAATGAAGAATGTAGATAAGATAGAGCAATAGATCAAAGGTACACTATGCTAGAGAGATGACATAAATATATATAGTTAT
This sequence comes from Wenyingozyma ramenticola, assembly GCA_024271885.1. NCBI lineage: Eukaryota > Fungi > Ascomycota > Pichiomycetes > Pichiales > Pichiaceae > Wenyingozyma > Wenyingozyma ramenticola. The sequence goes on from JANBXF010000004.1 coordinate 99,393, forward strand.
AAATATAAGCTCATAACTTAATGTGCCATGAGCTAATAGTGGAGAGTAGGCAAAGAAATTAAAAAGGCGTCGAATTGTGTCACTTCTATCACATTACTTTATTGTTACTTACTCAATAAGCACTTGGAGTCAGTTTATCAATTTCCCTATTCTTCATGCAGGTGCACATCAAGTTTGTGGGGTGATTGATTTTTACGCTTTTCTCACACTTTTCCCGTTTTCACAAGTTCATTGTGTGAATCAGAAATCCCTAATATAAATATATATGTTGAATATATGTACTGCAACCTTCTCACATCCATTATTGTATACTAATCTCCTTTAGTATCACCCTAATGCTATATCTATGATGAAAAATTTTAGTCAACATTTCAATCTATCGTGAGATAATCTAAAAAGCAAGTCACCTTATCCCAGGAACCGCTTACCTAATAAAAATCAATAAGAAAAAATCAATCACACTAAATTCCACAATCAGCAAGCAAACATAGACGCTTCAATTTTTCATTTTTCATGAGTGCGCGTCGATATTTGCTGATCCTCTCCTGAAAGCGCATTAGCCACGAGAATTTTGAAAGGGGAAAAGAGACAGGTTATAAGTGTTCCACGAGCCACATGTTTGCAGCAAGCGTGGCTGAGTGAAGTATGCATCGCAGCCATGCCACACGCGGCCACAACAAGAGTAAGGGTGGTGATAAAAATAGCTTCAGTCATAGTAGCAGTTGTACTTTTATCTTATCTGATCAAAAATATTTATAATAATTATCTTCTTAAAGACGATTCAGGTCACTACAATATCTTCTGTTGTCAATTCACTTAATAGTTTCTCTTCAAAGTTAGCCATTCAGTCAGCTTGCAACCGCCCGTACCTGTTTCATACTTTAAGATCAAACTGTTGAATTCTTTGTATTTGATCTTATTTTTAGATTCAAAATTCACTCAGTCAACATTTACACTACCGTCATATTAAGTACAAAATTATTGTCTCTGAGCTCACAAAAACTTTCAAGTCCTTCTTCGGGTCCTCTAACAACGACCAATTAGACTGTCAGCGTGACATCCCACTATCCACCCTCCCTTATTTTGATAACAATAGCCAAAACACTTTCAACTCTGATTTAGAATACCAATCAGATCTCACTAACCAAGTACCGGTAACCAAATACGATCTTTCCAAACCCATGAAATTTTCACATTCTTTACAATTTAATGCCGTACCGGAATGGTCGTCTAGATATATTTCATACTCGACCCTAAAAAAGCAGATCTATCAACTAGAAAGAGACTACGTAGAGTCAAGAACAACAAATGCTAATAGTCATTATGACTCTGAACATCAATTATTAACTTCTGAAAATAATCAAAATGATCCAATAGATCTTTTCAGAAAATCATTGGATGTTGAACTAAAAAAAATTGATCAATTTTATAAATCTAAGGAACTGGAAATATACAATGACTTCAATGATTTAATAGACAGAATAGATCAATTTGAGGCTGATTTCACTTCTAGAGAGAATAACAAAGACAGGGATAATCAGTACAGATTTGAGCTGAGAAAGTTATTGCATTCAATAAAAGGTGATTCTAATGAAACATCAGCTCCTCCGGCTGTTGCCCCAATCAATCAATCAAAAGCCCCTTCGAACCAAAAACAAGGGCAAGAAGCATTGAACTCAGTTATCCAACCTGTCTTATCCCCTGACACTTTTGCAAATCCTGATTTACCATTAATTTCACCCCCTGAAATGCCAAGAAGAAGCTCATTAAAGTTAATGGATTTGGATTTGTTAGATGATGAAGATTTCAATTTAGATTTCTTATCAAATCTTTCTGTCGCTACAAGAAGACAATTAACTGATATATTTGTGTCATTAAGTGAATTGAAATCATATATTGAATTGAACAAGATTGGATTTTCGAAGGCATTGAAAAAATTTGACAAGGCTTTATTGACATCTATGAAACAAGAGTACTTGAATGATTTACCAAGTATGTCATATATTTTCAAGGATTCTACTCTTGATATCTTGAACACTAAGCTATCTCAAATAATTCAGCTATATGCCCTCATTGAGAAAAATCAAAACGTTGAGTTGGCTAAGAATGAATTAAGATCTCATTTGAGAGAGCATATTGTGTGGGAGAGAAATACCGTTTGGAGGGATATGATCGGGTTGGAAAGAAAGACCCAAGCTGCGTTTGTCTCTAGAAGTTCTAAGAAAATGGGAGATGAAGATAATGATAGCAGTAATGCAGATCTCATAACTGAAAAGGTTAAAGTATACTATTACCCAGGTAAATCCATTTATTTATCATATCAATTCATCAAATTATCTATAATAATATTCATTACTGCATTTTTGTTACTTGTTTCACCATTTGATAATCCTCAGGAGAAAAATTGTTTCTGTTTGTTGATTTGTGCATCATTGCTATGGGCAACAGAAGCCATCCCCTTATACACTACATCATTATTGGTACCATTTTTGATTGTTTTATTCCGTGTATTGAAAGACCCAATAACAGGTGATGTTTTACCTGCCCCAGATGCTTCTAAATATATTTTCTCGACAATGTGGTCTTCAATCATTATGCTTCTATTAGGTGGATTTACTTTAGCTGCTGCTTTGTCAAAATATAATATCGATAAATTTGCTTGTACTTGGATTTTATCGAAGGCAGGAACAAACCCTAAAGTAGTTTTATTAGTCATCATGGGTGTTTCATTATTTGCGTCAATGTGGGTCTCCAACGTTGCAGCTCCTGTTTTAATGTACTCTGTTATTCAACCTGTGCTAAGAACTTTGCCAGAAGGGTCGGAGTTCACAAAGGCCTTGATCATTGGTATTGCATTAGCTTGTAATGTTGCAGGTATGTCATCACCAATCAGTTCTCCTCAAAATTTGGTTGGTATTCAATTTATGGATCCACCACCGAGTTGGGTTGAGTGGTTCGTTATCGCTTTACCTATCTCTATCTGTTGCTTGATAATTATCTGGATCTTTTTATTATTGACTTTTGATATCAAATCAGCTCATATTGTTCCAATCAGATCAATGTCCGATAGTTTCAATGGAACACAAATATATATCACAGGTGTGTGTATCGTGACAATTATTTTATGGTGTTTAGCATCCAAGTTGGAATTTATTTTCGGTGAAATGGGTGTCATTGCTATTATTCCAATTATTGCATTTTATGGGCCAGGCTTGTTAACAACCCAAGACATCAACAATTACCCTTGGAATATTGTGTTATTAGCTATGGGTGGTCTTGCATTAGGTAAAGCAGTAACTTCTGCTGGTTTGTTGAATACCATAGCTAAACTCATTCAATCTAAAGTTGAGGAATTAGATCTCTGGTCAATATTGTTGATTTTTGGATTATTAGTGTTGGTAATGGCAACATTTGTCTCCCATACAGTTGCTGCTCTGATTATTGTCCCATTAGTTGCCGAGATTGGTTCCTCGTTACCAGACCCACATCCAAGAGTTTTAGTTATGGCTGCTTCACTATTATGCTCATGTGCAATGGGTTTACCAACCTCTGGTTTCCCCAATGTCACTGCTATCTGTATGTTAGACAAAGTTGGTGTACCTTATTTGACGGTCAACAATTTCATCTCTAGAGGTGTTCCATCTTCATTTTTCTGTTACTTCATAGTCGTAACTGTTGGTTACATTATCATGAAAATAATTAACTTTTGAGTATGTTTTCTCTCATATAAAAAAAACATTGGTTTCATTTTACGACTTTATATACCTATTGATCTAGGTTTTCCAGAAATCGAGACTGTTCTATATATTTATATTCATCGTCTTAGTTACTTTTCGTATCTTAATTTAATTACTCTCCATTCATTTACTGAATTGCACACAGTCTCTAAGTTCGAATAGTCGGATATGAAGTTAATCCGTTCCAAAGTATATTGAGTCGATAAAACGATTACTCATTGACCAATCATCATCCCATTCAAGAGTTTCGAAATCATCCGTACTATCATGCATCATGTTCTTAACTTTCCTTGATTTGTTGACATTAGGTTCTTCCTCCGTATTTGAAATCCTCATCTTACTCATTTTACCTATAACAACTTTGATATGTGGAAACGCATTCATTATACGTCTAATACCTTTTTCAGTGGCTAAGTAAGTCACTAGGATAATGTCAGTTTCCAAAATGTCATGATCCAAAATAACTTTGATGGCCATCAGAGCAGCAGCTCCGGTAATAATTTGAGCATCAAATAGTAAAATTTTGTCATGATTTTGTAAACTTGGTAAACTTTCTGTATGTAACTGTGGCTCACCGGTTGTCGAGTCAGATTGAATTAGTAGCTTACCAATTTGACAATCTGGGATAGTCTTTCTCAATGATCGCATGAAACAATCACCAGATCTGATTATATTCACACCGATAACATTTGATCTCATTCTGATAGCGTCTGGTACTACGTTTCCATTTGGAGTAACTATCTGCCCGTCAGCGATAGCTTCATATTCCACTAATTCTAAAGCGTGGTTGATCAACAATACTGCCATTCTATTGAAGTAGAAAATGAATTCATCTCTTGATGTGTTTCTATTGAGTAACAATGTAGTTATACTCATCAACTGATTGTTATTCGGTAGTATGAAAATCTTTGAATAATCTAAATCTCTATTTATAGATCCTAATTCAACCAACTTTTGAAGGTGTCTTTGAGATTTAATGCTTAGTTGTTTTCTGATATGTATAATAATCATATCAATAGCAATAAGATTATCTGATCCACGAGGTATTATGATATCAGCTGAATTCATAGTAGCTTTGACGTACCTTTCAAAATTTGGTTTCACAAATGCATCCCATTGTTCAATGATACCTTTCACATCTCTACCCCTTTCAACGGTGTCTCTTAATATCCTTCTTGTATAACATATATCTAAATCTGTATCAACGTAGATTGCTGTGTCTACGTACTCTAAAAGTTGCTTTTGATATAATGCGTATATGCCTTCAATTATTATCACGTTGGCACCGTATATGACGATTTTTTCTTCTGTTCTAGCATGTAGTGCAAATGAATAAACTGGTATTTCTGTTCGTTTCCCTTCTTTCAAAGACCTGACACATTGAAACAGCAGATCCAAGTCTAATGCATCAGGATGGTCGAAATCGTACTCATTCCTGAAGGCTGCCTGACTCTGCTCAGGTGTCAAAGGTTTGTAGAAGTTATCTAAGGACAGTAGAACAGTCCAAGGCTCATTTATCTCTTCTATGACACGTTGTGCAACTGTAGTCTTACCAGACCCTGAACAACCAGCAATTCCAATTATGTAAGGGGATTTCCAGGGTGGGATGTATATTTCGAATGAACTTGATATCCCCGAATTTGTCGAATTCGTGTGGCTGATTGCTTTCGATGGCAGGTTCTTCTCATCTGAACCGGATGAAATACCGTTCATATTATTCAAAGTAGCAGAAACACACACACCAATGGCTTTTAGAAACAAATAAATTCTATAGAGCATTACAAGGTAAATATATATACACGATAAGAAGCTTGGATTTCAAATTACCACTTTCTTTATCAGCGAGAGAAATTTTAAGGCAGAGAAAAAATTTGAATAAAAGAAGACATTAATTGACGAACATAAGGCTACATCTACTTAAGTCCTCTGGTTTCAAAAACGGCAGTTAGATTCTACCTCAAAGCATCAGAAACCATGACTGACTCAAAGATCCAACATGGAGAGTTCAAGAGAAGAAAAAGGCCTACTGAAGAGTTAGAAGAGTACGATCACGAAAAGGATGAAGTTGATTCAGATACCGCAATCAAAATTGATTTGAAAAGAAGAAAGGATATCAATCAGCAAGTCAATTCTAAATCCGAAACGGATAAAGAGGAGGACTACATAAAAGGGAATAGAACTAGTCTAAACGATTATGGCTCAGATAATAATTTCAATAGAACTGATAAACAAGAGGCTAAGGGGAACGATAATGACAATGATGATTTAGAGAATGTCAATTTCACAGAATTAAGAAAACTGGCTAGACAATCATATCTCTCACAAAGAGAACAGAAACGTTTAATCCTACTGGAGCATGAACTAGAGGATTTTGAAAATGATATCAAAGAATATGGATGGGAGAACCTCACCAAGAAAGAGAAAGATGAGTATACTATGAAGAAAGAGATATTCAATATAGTTCAACAGCGGAGAGATATAGAGACTGGAAGTGTTAACAATTATCAATTACCTGAAGATTATATCAATGAAGAAGGTAAAATTGATACAAAGAGAAAAGATACTGTTCTCAATTCAAGATACAAAGGAAATGAAAGTGTGAACGAAAATGATTGGGCATCAGAGCAAATTTCAAGAGCCAAATTACTGTCAGGCCTGAAAAATACAAGCACATCTAATAACCAATTGAGTGCAGATGGTGTGAAACAGGAAAAAGAGTATGAGTTTGTTTTTGATAAATCCCAGATGATAGACTTTGTTGTTGATAGTAAAATGGAATCTGATCTCAAATCGATCGAAGAACAACAAAGATTAGAAGAGAAGATCAAAGAAGAAGAGAAGAAAGTTAAGACGATAAAGGAAATACGTAAGTCACTACCAGTTTACCAATACCGTGATGACCTCATAGCTGCTATTGAACAATACCAAGTTTTGATTGTGGTTGGTGAGACTGGTTCTGGTAAGACGACTCAATTGCCACAGTATTTATATGAAGCAGGCTATACTAAAAATGACAAGAAAATTGGATGCACACAACCCAGAAGGGTTGCCGCTATGTCTGTTGCCACACGTGTAGCTGAAGAAGTTGGATGTAAAATAGGAACAAAGGTTGGTTACTCAATTCGTTTTGAAGACAAAAGCACTGACGAAACTGTTATCAAATACATGACTGATGGTATGTTATTAAGAGAGTTTCTCACGGATCCCGAGTTGTCTTCTTACTCAGCGATGATGATTGATGAGGCACATGAGAGAACATTACATACAGATATTTTATTGGGCTTAATGAAAGACATTACCAAATACAGACCTGACTTCAAGTTGTTGATTTCGTCTGCTACTATGAATGCTCAAAAGTTTAGTGAGTATTTTGATGATGCACCAATTTTCAATATTCCTGGAAGACGTTTTCCAGTTGATATTCATTACACGGCGCAACCTGAAGCTAACTATATTCATGCAGCAATTACAACTGTTTTCCAAATACACTTGTCTCAGGGTCCAGGTGATATACTGGTGTTTTTGACGGGTCAGGATGAAATTGAAACAATGCAAGAAAGTTTGACGGAGACCTGTAGAAAGTTAGGTTCTCGTGTTAAACAATTAATTGTATGTCCAATTTATGCTAATCTTCCTCAGGAGATGCAACAAAAAATCTTTGAACCAACACCACCTGATGCAAGAAAAGTTGTTTTAGCTACAAACATTGCTGAAACATCTATCACAATTAATGGAATTGCATATGTGATTGATCCTGGATTTGTGAAGGAAAATGTTTTCCATCCCTCTACCGGTATGGAGACTTTGGAAGTAAAACCCTGTTCAAGAGCTTCAGCTGATCAGAGGGCAGGTAGAGCGGGCAGAGTAGGACCTGGAAAATGTTTCAGGTTATTCACTAAGTGGGCATATTTTAATGAACTACCCGCCAATGCAACCCCTGAAATTCTGCGTACAAATTTAGCTAGTGTCGTGTTGCTTTTACTATCTCTCGGTATCACTGATTTGATTCATTTTGACTTTATGGATTCACCCTCTTCAGATACATTGATAAAGGCGTTGGAGCTATTATATGCCCTTGGTGCGTTGAATGAGAATGGCGAGTTGACAAAAACTGGAAGACAGATGGCAGATTTTCCAGCTGATCCAATGTTGGCCAAATCACTGTTGGTAAGTGGAACCCTTAATTGTTGTCAGGATGTCTTATCAATTATAGCGATGCTAGGAGAGTCTAACTCCCTATTTTATAGACCGAAGGATAAAAAGGCTTTTGCGGATAAAGCTAGAGAAGCTTTTGCTAGAAAAGAAGGAGGGGATCATTTAACTTTACTTGAAATTTGGAATCAGTGGGTAGAGTCAGGTTATTCTAATCAATGGTGCCGTGATAACTTTTTACAGTCAAAAACTCTCAACAGAGCACGTAATGTTAGAGAGCAATTGGAGAGATTGTGTGATAAGTTTGGTTTACTCATGGAAGAGAAACACAATAACGTACAAACAGATAATAAGGCAATTGCTGTCAATATTCAAAAAGCAATCACCGCTGGCTTCTTCCCCAACACGGCTAGGCTCAACAAAAGCGGAGAAAGTTATAGATCAATGAAGAAGAACCAACAAGTGTTCATACATCCGTCATCTGTGTTATTCCCTGTTAAGCCGCCTCCAAAACTTATTTTGTATCATGAATTAGTTTTAACTTCAAAGGAGTTCATGCGTAATTGTATGCCGATTGATGAAAAGTGGCTCTTCGAGTATGCACCTCATTATTACTCAGACAAGGAAATAGAAGTGATGGACACTAAAAAAAAGAAAATGCCCAAATAATCAAGATATTATATGATTCAAGGAGTTGCGGAACTACTTGGTTGGTTTTTCAAAATTTGAAACTTGGAAATACCTGTATTTGTATGATATGTATATATATGTACGTCTATAAAATTTGCGAGTTATACTGGATATTCCCGAACTCTATCATTAGTGAACTCTATTCATATTTATAATGCTTGAGGAACATGTTTGGCAATTTCACTATCAGCAGAGATAGCAGCTTCACCATATTTGGCGAAGGTATTGTAACCATAGTTATTGAACTTATCATAGAAAGTGTCTCTGTCATAAGGTGTTAATTCGAGACCTTTTCTCAATCTCTCAACCAAATCTGGGTTAGAAGTGAATTGTCTAGTGATACCAATAAGGGTACGGTTGTTCAAGTTAACGTTTTCAATCAACTTGTCTTCTTCCTTTAAGTAGTTACCAGCTCTGATAATGATACCTTGCCAGATTTCCTCCATCCAGTGTGGATTTGGATCAATGACAACATCATTCATAAAGATACCATTGAAAACAGGTTCAACAAAGGAAACGTAGGCTAATCTGTTACCAGCTTTGGCTCTCTTTTCTAATTCAGAAAGGATGTAACCAAATTGAGCAATTGGATGAACTTCGTTATTGATACCACCAGAACCTTGGAAGGAAGCGTATGGGGAAAGTCTAACACCAATCTTGGATGCACCAACAGCTTCAATCATGGCATCAATTGTCTCCAAAAGAAATCTAGCTCTGTTTTCAATAGAACCACCGTATTTATCGGTTCTGTGGTTGGAGACATCTCTGATGAATTGATCAAACATGTAACCATGGGCAGCATGAACTTCAACAAAGTCAATACCAACTTCAATAGCATTTTTAGCAGCTTCAACGTAGTCATTTTTCAAAGTTTGTATTTCTTCAATAGTCATAGCTCTCAATTCATTACCAGCGGCAATTGCATTTTTCTTAGATTCCTCATCGGGGTAAATAGCAGAAGCACTAACCATTGGAGAACCCCTTGTTTTAGAGTAGAATGGATCAGCGACTCTACCTAGAGCCCAGAGTTGGAGGGCAATATGAGAACCATTGTCATGAACTCTTTTCACTAATGGTTTCCAGTGTTGGGCTACTTCATGGTTGTGGAAAGTTGGTGTGTGATCATATAAACCAAACTTGTCTGAAGCGTTAGTAGCTTCAACAATCAATAATCCACCATTCTTTTCGGCTCTGGCACCATAATAATCCGCCATAACATCTGTTGGGAGACCATCTTTAGATGCTCTCATTCTGGTGGTAGGGGTGTAAACCACTCTGTTTTCAAGAGTGACATCACCAAGGGTGATTGGCTTGAATAGATTGGTTGCAGCAAATTTTGACATTTTGTAGGTTTCTTGATACTATCTGGAAATAAGTAACTGTACTTCAAGATACAGAAGGAAATTATTTTATCCAAGAGACAAGGAGTTAGGGGAGCTGTAGATGGATCACTTGGGAAGGGGGTGCGTACCCCTTATATAAACCCTGAAATTACCTCGGCAATGTTAAAGGAAAATTCAACAGCGTGGAAACAATGGCTGTGAGCGCCAACGGATGGTGTCAAAAAATTTATGTGTTAGTAAGCATCTGGGTACCTGAGATTTTCATTAGTACATTGTGCCGAAATCATAATTCTAAGAATATAATGCAATAGTACAATAGTAAAGCGCTGTACTCAGAGAGACTTGATCAATTGAGAGATTACATTTGTAATAATGAAATACCGGTGAAAAACTTCATTATTATCAAGTCAAATCTGAGATCATTTTCTTCCCAAACTCCGTAGGGGCATTAAACAAATCGGCATCCGGCAATTTGATAGTCTAAAATTAGATGGAAGTTGGGACTTTTACATCAATTGCATCATGTGTGTGTAGCAAGAACCGTTTGTTGTTATATTCCCAAGTGCGGCTAACAAGTTGATATATAAACATACAGATAGATTGAAAAGAAAGACGTGGAAAAATATACAAAAAAAAAGAAATTTTGAACACGAGAGTCAGGGGTGCTCTATAGGGGTTAGTTAACCTCCAATTGTAAACATTACTTTCAAGAAATAGTATATAGGATTAGCACCTGCATCTCAAGGAATCTGGGCAGGTTAGAATAATGAATAAAGCTTTGTTGCGTATTTATTCTATAATATCAACAGACTCGGCTGAAACGTGTTCAGCTTGAGTGCAATTGATACTTGTCTCATTCGTGCGGATCAACTATCTGTTTTGTAATTGAGAATCAGATTATCCTTTTTTTACATCTTGTCAGGTGACTTTGCGTGTGCATTAAGCAGAATGTGTCTCAAAGAACTTTTAGAATCAAAGAGTATGAAATTGATACAGTTCCGTAGCTAAACAAAGGTACTTAGATAATTGCAAAAAGACATATTCCGCGCCTTGAATATTTCTCTGGAAAGCTCCGCGTCATATCTCGAAATGGGTAGAAAATTATTATCAAAATTGTAAATACATCATCAAAAAGATGGGGTTTTGAACTTTGTATGGGTTGGGATATAGCCAAGTATCGAGTTGTAACGAATTAACACTCTCCATAGATATACGAGGTATTTCATATTGCATAGTGATACCAATTTTGGAACCATGGGCTCAATTGAAGTGCCGGCAGATGCACAGTCCATATGTAATACAGTCGCGTTACAAAAGGCCGGTGTGACCGAAGAAAATAATAGTGGACATAACAGTGAAAAGAGTGAATTGAGTCGAACTACTAAGGATAAATACATGAACAAGGATAACCATGGAAGTTTCGGGTTATCGGAAAGAAAAAGCAGTGTGGTATATGGCCCACCAGACAAGCAGGCGCTCAAGAGGAAACTTTTCAGTGGGACAGAAGATATTGATAGTAGCAGTAGTATGACACTCTCGAGTGATCTCGATGCTCAATTCTACACACAGCACACTCAATCACGTCAACAAGATGGATATAATCTGGGTATACATCAAGTATCAAGTAATAGAAGCGTCACTGACTTCCCATCACTTGAAGCATTACCTTCTACTGAATCTGTATATCATTTTGGTATGCCAAGTTCCCCTCCTTTGACTCAGGAATATACTGCTAACGCTGATTACGAGAAAGAGATAGAAGGATCTACTGCCATACCCAGTTCTCCTCCATTATTTGCAGCTTCGCAAACCACAATAAAGGAATTTGAAAGACCACAACTGACAAAACAGATTCATCCAATATCCAGAAACTCGACTTTAGTAGCGGACAATGAACTAATCAGACCTAAAAGACAAAAATTGCCAGATTTCTTGAACCCCGAAACATCAAGGCCTGAGGAGGAGTTGGCTATCGATAGAGATGGAAAGGTTTATGGCATTTTTCTTGAAAACTCTAAACTCCCGGATAATTATAAACTAAGTCTTTTTGATGATCCATCATTTTTTGTTGTCAAAAGTAATAACCAATCTACTTTAGAAGCATCACAGTTGATCAGAGATCTTTTTGATAGAGAAGTTCTTCGTCCTATATATAGTCTTAGATTGGACAACTTAGGATTGACTGCACTTCCAGAGCAAATAGTTGATTTTAAAGATCTTGTACTCTACGGGCCAGAGGGTATAATCAAACCAGTTTTACATATACATGCATCCAAAAATAGTTTAAGGTCTGTAACGCCCAATCTTTTTGAGATCAAAGGATTAGAGGTACTATCCTTGCGAGAAAATAAGATTGCTAGAATTCCGGGATATATTGAAAAGGCGACTGATCTCAAAGAACTTAATCTATCGAACAACAAACTCAAATGGCTACCACATAACATTTTGAAACTTGATAATTTAGAGACAATACGGGTGAGACCAAATCCATTAATCGAAGAAAAGGATGTCATCAAAAAGGTTGAAGTTTATAATAGTGATACAGTAGTCAACGATCAATCGCATCTGAAGAGACTCAGATACATTGGACAGCTCCATTACGTCAACAGAACTCAAGCGACTCGTTACAAGTCAATGGACACATTTAGGTTGGCCAGAAATCTAACGACATTACAGGATATGATGGATGTTGATATGGATTATGAGTCCAATAACAGCCGTTTTCCTGATGATATTTCTGATAACTATGTCTCTTCTGTTCCTAAGCTAATTGAGTTTTGTCTTCGATCTATATCCAAATATCCTATTGGACGTTCAGAGTTAAGCAAATGGAAAGAAACAGTAAGTGAGCATGTATATAAACTTACAATTAAAGCATTGATTCATGGGACAAATGGGGAAACTTGTGGTGTCTGTGACCAGATAGTAGTTGAACCAATCGCCGAGGTTATGGAATGGTGGGACTTCAAGGACGCCAGGTCTTTACCTATAAAAAGGAAGTTTTGCAGCTCTAAATGTATCAAGGTCTGGAAAACTAGGGAGTCAAAAGAAGTCAAGGCAGGTGATAGTTGAGTTCGTTAGTCTTCTACAGATAAGTGTATAGATTCTATAGATTAGATAGGGCGGTTAAACAGCCAGACCGCTAAGGGTCTTGTGTAGAATAAAAGTTATATTAAGTCTCGTGATAGATAAAACAATCATTATGATATCAAAGCATCGTACCACAAAAAGTGATTAGATCTGTTATGGAATTTATTTCCATACTAAGATAGTGCGGCAAAGCGTGATTAAGCAGGGCGAACACGCCACTCAACCTACACAGCTTCTGAGGACACCGCGAAGAAATTCTCGTTAGCGGGAGAAAAGATCCTTAGCGCTTCTTTTGATGCCGTTCAGAGTCCTCAGAATAGCGACTCGTTCTTCGCGCAAAAAAGAAATTACACTGAAGTGTCAAAACTTCTTTCTCTTTTCGCTGTCAAGCCACTGGCAGACCTGGAAATTTGCTAGAATTTGACTCAGACTTACGTAACGGCGTTCTCTACCTGCAGAAAGTGCGGCCGTTATTTTACAAGTCGGTAAAACTGAAACCCTACCTATTCCCGGCCATTCCCATAGTTTTTGGTATGAATGTATATATATTTACGTGTGAAGTTCGTTTTTTCTTCACTGTGTAGATATCTGAAGCTGAGGACTATGATGGGCGTCGGCCCATTATTGTTAACTCTATTTTGTAAAATAATCCATCATAATAAAAAAAATAAAAACTCTGTTGAAATCTTCGGAGTCAAGAACAAGTTTACAAGGTTCACCAGCCGCTAATGATGTTTGGACCAAGGTGTACCAGTAATGCGTAATTCGTAGGAAACAAAGCTTCCGTTTTTCTAACTGCATCCAATTCCCGATGAGTAGAAGTCTTTTCTAAATGAGTACCCGCTAAATAAGATGAAAATACTCTTTTAAATTAAGAATAGTTAAATAATGTAGTGAACGGCTTTTTTGCTTATATGAACCACTTGTGCTAGAGGTCCTCCTAAAAATTGGTTATTTCCCGTTCAAACAACTAGTCAATGTTCAGTAACCAGGGTATATCTACCTCTGCCTTATAAGCAAGTCACTTTCATCATTTTAGGATTATCAATCTTGTTATGCATACATGACCAGAGACATGTTAGCCATGTAAATAGGACAGGTGACTTTCAGTCAAAAAAAAATATTTAGAGTTTTATGCATTGTTCTGACGCATCTTTTCTTTTTACGGTTTTTCTAGTAATCTTTTCCTCCCGCTGTTTTTTAGCCAATTATTTTTCGTTTTGCTATCTATATCTTCGATAAGACATTAACATGAATAATCGCTTTGTATAATCCTGCAATATATATTCATCGTGTACCCCAGATGATATTTTCGAAAAAAAATCGTTTGTAATCTTCTTTCACTGATAACAATATTCAATTACTTAGCTCTCTCCAGCCAATAATAGTAACAATATTTATTAGATTATGCCTGAGTCACACCATCATCTTGGAGCCATTCAATCGGTTCACAGTAGGGTAGAATCTATCTATGCTTCTCAATCACCACTTCGTGATATTGACGCTCGTCACGCACACGGTGATGTCGATCTTTTACATCAAATTGGTTATAAACAAGAATTGAAACGTACTTTCTCAACTTTTCAAGTCTTCGGTATTGCTTACTCTATCATGGGTTTATTACCATCTATTGCCTCCGTTGCAGGTACAGGTTTATCATCAGGCCCAGCTGGGTTTCTCTGGTCTTGGGCTATCGCTTCCGTTTTGATTTTATGTGTTGGTATCTCTCTGTCTGAATTATCCTCATCTGCCCCAACATCTGGTGGTTTATACTTCTACACCAATTATTACGCTCCAGAAAAAATCAGAGTCGCTGTTTCTTTTGTTATTGGTATGTCAAATACTTTAGCTTTATGTTCAGGTTTATGTTCCATTGATTATGGTTTTGCTGAGGAAGTTATCGCTGCCGTCTACATCAACAAAGATGGTGACTTCAATATCACAGACCCTATCTACTACGGTGTTTTTGCCGCTTGTGTTGTTTCTCACGTTTTCGTTACTTGTCTTAACTCTAAAGGTATTTCTATCTTACAAACAGTTTCTGCTGTCTGTAACTCAGGTATCATTGTTTTATATCTGATTGCTTTACCAATTGGTACCGCTATCAATGGTGAATTCAACAGCAGAGGTTTTATCTTTGGACACCTTGGTACTGGTTCTGCACCATCTTGGACTGAAGGCTGGACTTTTATGCTTTCTATGATGTCTGCTGTCTGGACTATCGGTGCTTTTGATTCATGTGTCCATATGTCAGAAGAAGCTAAGAATGCTTCCACTGGTGTTCCAATTGGTATCTGTGGTTCTATCACTGTTTGTGGTATTGTTGGTTTCTTCATCATTGTCTGTACCAATGCTTGTATGAACAAGGATGTCGATGCTGTTCTCGCTTCTGACACCGGTTTTGCTATGGCCCAAATCATTTATGATTCCTTAGGAAAGAAATGGGCTGTCGCTATGATGGTCTTAATTGCTTGTTGTCAATGGTTAATGGGTGCTTCCATATTAGCAGCTTTATCTAGACAAATCTGGGCTTTTGCAAGAGACAATGGTTTACCATTCCATTCAATTGTTAAGGTTGTTGACAAGAAATTGAAGGTTCCTCTTAGAGCTGCTTACTTTGCTGGTATTGTCGCTTTAGCTCTTGGTTGTTTAACATTTGCTGGTGAAACCGCTGCCAGTGCTTTGTTCTCTATCGCCGTTGCCGGTAACTATGTTTCATGGTGTACCCCAGTATTCTTAAGATTAACTTCTGGTAGAAGTCGTTTCCGCCCTGGTCCATTTTACTTGGGTAAGTTTTCTACTCCATTGAATTGGGTCACATGTATTTGGGGTCTATTTATTGTTGTCTTATCTATGTTCCCAAGTTCAAAGACTGTTGATAAGACAACTATGAATTATGCCGTAGTCATCAACTGTGGTGTTTGGATTTTATCTTTCGTTTACTTTTTTGTTTATAAGTACAAATTTTACCATGGTCCAGTTTCTAACTTGGATAGTGAAGAAACTCTCGGTGATAATATCGATGATGTTGTTTTAGAAGATAATTCCTCTAATGAAAAGGGTAACTAGATCTTTTTTTAATGTTTCTTGTGTTTATAGCTGTTCGTTTTATTTATTTGTTTGACTTTATTAACATATTCCCGTTATAATACATAATAAATAATATTGCAAAAGGGAATCTCAGTAATTTCTTCCCGTAAAACTCTAAGTACTATAAATCAAACTACATAAGCTGTCAAGATGTCAATATGTTGGAGTGTTTTTTCTCAAGGATGGTCACCCACTTTTTTTGTGACATAATTGAAAGGAAAGGCCCCAGTTGAACCTGTTCTCTCGTTCGTACCTATCCACCAGCCATCACTAAATGAGGTCACTATGATCTTATCGTTGACCTTGAGAGAGATGTCTCCGTCTTGTACAGGTTCAAAATCGTACAAGGCAATGTATTCGCCATTGTTCAGATCACCGCTGATCTTAGCGTTCAATTTAGTAAAAGAGACTTCCGAAAATTTGACAATGCTCAGTTTAGAAATCTCGTCAGAGGGGGCATCTTGTTTCTCATGAAATTCCTTCAAAAGAGCTTCTCCATCAACGGGAGATATGTTGAACCTATCTGCAAAACCATTAAGTGAGACAGACATTCTATATGTTAGAGAAAGAATGGTGAAATAAATCAAACTGAAAAGTCTACAACTGATTCCTTTACAAACAACTAAAAACAAAGGAATCTCCCTTTTTAGGGTATTATTGACCAAATCGTATTTCTTCTTGTTTGTCTCAGCTTTACTTTCTAAAGGGTATAATTGCTTGTACTCTACCAGTGAGAGTTCCTTATCCCTGGCTTTCAGTTTAATATACTCCTCGTTGGCCTTTTGATAGTCCAACAAAAGAATATTTCTTTGTTTGAAGGTTTTCTCAACACATTTGAAGTACTTCGAGAGTCCATAAACCTTTTGGTCGACTTTGTTAACCAGTTGATCCAAATCACGCTTGATTTCAGGTTCTAGTATGGAGATTGTAAAGGAGTAGGAGCTTACCTTGTCAAATGAATAAAATTCTTTGTGATTTTGAGGTGATGAATTTGCTATTGCTTCCATCGCTTTACCGATCCCTTTACTTGTTTCAAATCCCTTGATAACGAACGCTGCATATTTCTTACAATGTTTTTGCAAGGCTACAATTTCCCGTTCATATATGTTATAGTCGCCTAGCAACTGATCAAACTCACTGTCTGAATAATCCCGAAGGTTAGCATTAACTTTGTTTTTGAGTATTTGAGGTACCTAGGTCAGCCTCGTTAGTAAGTTGCGGTTAAACAAGACAAGAAAATTGAATATGTTTGTAGTACTCTTGAAGAGCTCTCTTTGATATCACACCAATCGACTTCTGGTAGTTTCATATTGAGCTTTTGACAAAGGATTGGCCCTCTTTAGATAATCTTGGTTTCGAACTGTTGAATACTATCAAATTGGGAAGTATCAAATAATAAAACACAAAATATTTTTTGAATTCTCAAGAATCTTCAAATTTTAGTTTTTGGATTTACGTTTCACTTTTTTTTTGCTCATATTAGTAGATACATTCTCTCCTACATGATTATAGAATACAGTTATATACAAAATTTACTAATACATATATCTATTACTTATTTGCTTTGCTTGGATGACCATGATCATAACCCGGCCAAGCTGAGATCTTTTGTGACTTATTAGAGCGAACGAAAATTCCCGACTCATTACTGTTAACTTCCAGCGCTAATCTATCTTTCCTTTCTTGAGACATCGTCTCTTTTTGAATACTCTCCACTTTATTGCGTAATAAACTAGTTAATCCTTCAACAAGTTTATTTGAAAACCCTTTATCTACTGGACTATTGGCCAATAATGTCGTCTTGAGTTTCTTGACAATCTTCAAAGATTTGAGATCTGATTCAAAACTTTCATCAAAACTCTTCCTCGTAGAAATCCCATCTGAAGGTGGATTCAACATCAATAGAGCGGCATAATACAACATTATATGTATGTGAATAGGTACATATTTCAATGCCGCAAGAATATCAGGATCACTCAAAACAATATTCAAAACAGTCTCAGCTGCTCCACTTGCAAGCTTGGCGGACACAACTCTACTTTCCACAACAGACAACTCTTTCTTACTCTTAGGTTTGGCATTGGAATCTTCATCGTCCGATTCATCATCTGAATCATCAGAACTAGAGTTTCTATCTACTTGATCGTTCTTACCAGTAGCTGTATTCGAGCTTGTTTCAGAATTCTCTACGTTATCTGCTTCAACTACTCCAGGTTCATTATGAAACGCTTCTTCCACATCTTTGAAATTTTCCCCATCCATAGTCAATTTTCGCACAGCAGAGGAATTGATATGCATCTTGGCAAAATTATAGTAGATCAAAGTCGACTTAGAAGACCACACAGAACCCTTATTGAAAGGAGACAATAATACTGTCCATTGAACCATCCATTTGTCCAATTCCAAATTTGATTTGAAGGGAATACCAAAAGATGCAGGGGTAAGCAGGCCCCAACCATCACCTCCAAAAACAGAAGTGATTGCTTGATTGTACTCAACCTGTGAAATCAGCCTTAAGTCTGAGAAACTTGCAGCATGACTATAAGACTTTGTAATAACTCCAGAATTGTTAGGAGATTCATCATTACCTTCTTTATTATTCACTTCGTGGAGTTTGGAAGTCGGTTGAGATATACTGCCCATAGCGGGGACTAGTTCACCAGCAGCCAACAACTGTCTGCTATGTTTAACTGCCTCATCATTGTGACCATCTATAAGTGGTTGTCTATTGAAAACGAGCGATTGTTGTCCGTCTAGAATATACAAAAGATACCAAAGCTTCAATCTCTCCTCACGAGGTACTCTGTGTTCAGTATCATCAGAGCTGAGTTGTTTTGCAAAATCCGAAATATTATTAATTTTCATATTTTTGGCCAACTGTAAAGCCAATCCTGTGAATAACTGATTTTGTTGAAACCAAAATCCACAGAAACATAGGGCCAATATAGTGTTAAAGGCCTCTAGTTCATCACATGGATTATGGAATAACACCTTCTGACTCAACTGATATACAATGGTATTCAATCCAGAAGAGAGATGTGAGAGGAAGGGATGATGAATTGATGCAATTGAACATATGGTGGCTAATAACAAGGGACAACTTTCCCATATATCATTTACTGAGTATTTGGATATTGAAAATCCAAAAAGTTGAGGGGATATGTTTGAATCAAAGTAGCGGAATAGATGTTGGGCATCTTCTTTTGAGAGAACCTCATCCAATGTGAGCTCTGGTGGAGGTGGAGGAGGTGACAATGAACCTGCTCTAGAGATCGTATCAGAGGAGTCCGAGCGATGCCTTTTAAGGGGAGGTAGGTATGTGTTCGACTCAATGTACTGTTGTGGTCTCTTTGTATTCGAAGCATCATAACCAAAGCTATACGATGCTCCATTGATGAACTGCTGGGATTGAGTACTCGGCACAGAACCATGATTTTCATGTTGTATTCCGTGTTGGTGTTGTAAAAGTGATAGAATGCTTCCTAATTTTGCATCAAAGTTTTGTAATCTATTCTCTACCGAGTTCTCCCATTCATCCTCTTTTCTATTACTACTTATGTTAGTTTGCACAGTCATAGGATTGAGTAGAGTAGATATAGAGGAGCCGGGCGTAGCTTGAGTTCCATCATTTTTTATTCTGCCATCTGGATTGTTATTTTGATTATCAGCAGTTGATGAGCGTGGTTGAACAGAAATTTCCTGACTATGAGAACGACTGTTGGAAGAATTATCAGATGAATGATTAGCAGGATCTTTCAAATTATCATTTATCACGTTATTTTGATTACTTCCACCACCAACTATTTTATAACTTGGGATTTTGTATTCAAAGATACATTGCAAGCGAGCAATCCAACATCTTTTACAGGGACGATTGTCATCATCCTCTGGGTTGAGCTTTTCACACTTCACCTTGGATTTCCTGCAATTGTTACAAGCCTTGCTTCTTTTTTCCTTATCATGTCTTACCACCGTTGTATTTATTGATTGAGATACTACTGGTCGCTGTAAGGGACCTTGAGGTAAAATGGGAACTTGGCTGCTGAGATTAGACTTGATATTTTTCAAGTTATCACCAGCCATTCTTTCAAATCAAGTCCTTCTTTGGCCACTCAGTAGTGTATTCGATTTTCCTAATAATCGCTAAGTATGAATTTTTAGATACTTACTCAGGCAGATTATATATGAAGCATAGATGGCTTTTGAATCTGCTCTACCAAATCAAAATTTCCTTCTCGCTTATCGTCGCGGGGTCAGATGCAAAAATCGACCCACTACCCCATCATATTTTGAGTATATATGTCATCTTATCAAATATCCGTTCACATTTGCTAAGGAGGTATGATCTATCTATACTTAAGTAGACAAACCACAAGAACCACTCTCCAAAGTCAATGTCACATTTAGTGAATTTTTTCTCTGCTGCAGAAAACAGAGCATTTTTAGTTATTGGTGCCTCTGCAAGCCCTTCCAAATTTGGGTATAAAGTCTTGACCTGGTATCTCAACAATGATTTGAAAGTGTATCCTATCAATCCCAAAGGCAATGATATCTTGAACACTAAAAGCTACACCAGTGTTTCAGAGGCAATCCGTGCCATAGTGAATGATAAGTCTACCAAATTTGAAGGTGTTAGTTGCTCAGTTATAACCCCCCCAGAGATATCTCTCAAGAGCATGGTTGAGCTGTCTTCATTTGGACCTTTCATCAAATCTATCTGGTTCCAACCGGGGTCATATGACAGAGAGGTAATTGATTACTGCAAGAATGAGTTGTGTTTACAAGAAGATGATGGGACTCTTATACATCAAGGTAATTGTATTCTAGTTCAGGGTTATGATGCCTTGAGACAAAGCAGAAACCTTAATAGTAAGTATTGACTTACATAGATGCACCAACGAAGTTATGTTTATTTTTATAAAGTATTATATGAGATGTATAAAAGCAAAGTGAATTTACTTGCAATTTATTCGCTGAGTAATTTTTTAATGAATTTATAGCCATTTCTTAGCAATTCTTCTCCGCTATATGTTACCCCAGAGTTCCGATTTTCCCTTGTTATATTCCCGTCATTCCGACCATTATCATTTAAATTGTTATCATTGTAAGTTTTGTTGTCATAAGAATAGTTATTTCCCACTGAATCTTTAGTGTTATCATTCCATCTTCTTTCTCCGTTATTGAAAGTTTTATCATCCGAGGAATGTGTATTATTTGTTTGATATTTGAGAGCTTCCCCAACATCATTTGTGGTTATATATTCCAAACTTGTATCTATTGATATGTTTGTAGAATTTTGTGGATTGCTTGTGTTATTGGATGAAGTCTTTGGAAATTCAAGATTCGCAAAATCATCATATAGTACAGATGAATCATGAGTATTTGAAGCATATAATATTCTGTATGGGAAGGGGCTAATCTCCATTGATTGGACGGCAGGTATGTGATCCTTATTGTAATCTACTATCTCCATGATAGTATATATATTTCTCTCAAATCCATCACTATAAGCTTTTAAGTCTTTCCTTTTACCATTTGTAGTATCTGTAAGTTTTTCGATCATATCAGGTCTCCTATTATTTACTACATTCAACTTTAGATTCCACGTTTCCCAACAGTTGATATATTGTGACAACTGGGATTGTAAACTTGATGATGATTTTTGATTTGAGTTGGATAAAGTTGTTTGCCTTGATGAGGGAAGATACCCATCAACCATTTTCTCATAAAATTTAATCACTACCAAGCTCTTGAATACAAAAATATCACTATTGCTTGCTTCTTGAGATAACAGTTCCTCTACAATCCCATTAACATTGAAGTCTATCATGTTCTCCAAATCCACATAGTTGTTTATTTTAGGGTATGACACATCCAAAAAGGAAGCATTAGTATAGCTAAGATGTCCAAACACCCTGGCAAAAAAGATTGACCATATTATTCCCCTTGTATAGTCATGAATGGTATCCAAGTCAGCTACCAGCTTCAAGGTGAACTCCATCCTCAAAAGGAAAGCCAGGAAGAATGTGCCTATGAAGTGTATAGGTCAACTATATATTTCAATCTACAAACTAGGATAAGAGAAGAGTTGGTGTTATACATATATGACGCAAAAGATAACAAAGGCGCTCATTCAACTCTTATCGCCCTTGAGAACAAGGCGCGGTAATTAGCGGCTATAATTATGACTAATCGCGGGGTATAATAAGCTAATTCAATACATTTTGGTAAATAATACAAAGACAAGTAGGTAGATAGACAAGCAAGTATATAGGGAAGTGAGTATACAGACATGTGATAAGATCCAGTACTCACTCTACTCTGGAATGTTGAAGTTTCTCCAGAGTTTCCCTAATCAGTTCAAAACATGAAGTCAGATTATTTTTGACAACCTCAATATAATTTTCACATCCAACTGCCCACTCTTTGGTTTGGGTCAGCCTTGTGTCTGCAATGAAAGCGTCAGCCTTATATGCAGACTCATTCCATATATTCCTTCTCTAGTGAAATAAACGTTTTTATTTTGCAGTTAGTAACTAGAAAGAAGAAGCTCTATATCTGGATATTATATCGACAATCATTTGTTTCACCATGTAGATCATAGATGAGGACAAAACAGAGATAAACTATAACCAGTGTGAACTTACAATATCAATTGATTTGATCTCATTAAGGAGTCCTTGCAAAGTTGAGTTGTATTTGGCATTTAGCATGTCATACGCAGTTTCTAGACTATCCCATTTGAACGAAGATTCCGTTCTATTTCCATGATCACTCTCTTTACACAAATCAATCTTTTCTCCAAATGCAGAATCAGTATCAGAATAACCATCAGTATTAGGTTCAGGAACATCAGTATCTGCAGTAAATTTTGCAATTGTATCTTTCAGAAACTCTTTCACCTCACCTAAATTGATATGAGACTCCATAATCGACCCCACCTATTTTTTCCCCTATGATTTTGAATCAGTAGTTTCTCCTATGAGGATAGGAGTACTCAATCAATACATTGACAATAACTTTGATAACGATGATCGGTAACAATTGTTATCGTTGCAAACAAAAGTACATACGACGACATCAGAATCATCTTGTTAAATTCTTACTCAAAATATCTTTCAAAGCGCGAGTTAATATTTGCTACGGCAGTTCATACATTTTAATTTATACATTGTACTGTTTTTTATATTGTGATTATAATACAAACATAACATTCCAGATATTCAGTCATCTAGCTTGTCTAAAAGCCCTCCAGGCTTCACCTCACCTCTTCTAGCAAATTCTTCACCAAAAATAAGCACTATTAGTTTATCGGCACCCTTGTACAACCAACTTACTACTACCAATAAACCACCAACAATTGTAGTGATTCTGACAAGAAATCTAACAAATGACATTCTCTTCTCTTCAATAACAAGTTTAATAGGATCAAATTCGTATTTGAAAAATATACCAGGGACATATTTATTTGAAGATTCTGTTGTTCTTACAGAGTATTGATTTGTATCAATCTCAACACCTAATTTTCTGTAAGCGGTAGGTACCACATTCAAAAAGTATTGAAAAGTATGTGAATGTTGGTCAGTTTCTTTGTACAATAAGTCCAATGGATTATCAATGAAAGGGAAAAATTCACCAAATGAGAATTCATTGATAAGATGGGTGAAGTTCAATTGCTGGACAGGAGTTATCGTTCTATCCTGATAACCGTAACCCTTTGCTGTTATATGGAAATCTCCCTTTACTCTATTGACAGGTAACGCACCGTATATTCTACACGCTGGTGCACCTTCATTATGATGAACACCTCTAAAATTGAATTCGGCACTCATAGAATCACGTAACACAGCATCCAATTCTGGTGTTACAACTTTTTTATTGGTCTTTTTGTATAAATTAGGAATGTTGAAATTAACACCTTCATAATTCAAAAGTTCTGCAGCTAGGAATCTATCACTTGTATCATCCCTTACATTTGTATGTAAAAAATTGCAAGGCATGGCCACTATAATATCCATATTGATTCTTAGGTTACTCCTCACAATATCATCAACTTCGAATTGATGATCAACAAGTCCATCAAAAAATCCACCCAATTCAATCCAAAACATGAACATTATGAACAAAAAAGTCAATAATGTAGAGTAACCACCTCTAGAAGATCGCACTGTATGAGATGGAGCCACCTTTGCTTTATTAGTCGACATTAAAGTTAGTAATACAATTATTGAGAGCTTCCTCTTCTCACTCCATTCAACGACGGTGAAAAATTACAAGGAAGATGAGTTTTGAAAATGCAGGTACATACGAAATGCATCAAATACCTTGACTGATTCCATTTTTATGACTGTGTATCCTGAAAATATCTAGTATGCTTGAACTTGGTAACGATACAATTTCAAGTACGCCACTAATATCTTGTAACCGAACACTTCTTCAACAATTCCTAATTGAACACCGAACCAACAAGAAGTGCCCGAAGGTCGATCGACCAAATATCTGGTTGAAAGCGACATTAGACATTTAGACTACTTACAAGAAGGTTGAATATTACTAATCCTGAGCTAACAATCACTCATACTAACGCAGCTATTGGGCAAAATTCAGTGCTTCACTGTGGTCAAGGTCCACAAAGAATTCTTGCAATGGAGTCTGCAGACGAAGAAGTGGTTGTTCAAGAACTGGAAACTCTTCAAATTATATACCCGGAAGCTGATATCGATCTAAATTCCAAAGCTGGTTCTTTGAAGATATCAGTTGATCTTTTGAACCCAATAGATGTAAAGCTGATGGATATTGAGAATGATGTAGTTCTAGATTCTGTAAGATTGACAAATTCTCCCCCACTCATCTTTGAGTTTCAACTTCCCCAAAAATACCCCCACGAGGTTCCACCAGTCATCTCTCTTTCTTCTGACTTGATTTCGAAAGAGAATTTGTCTAAGTTGAAAGATGAATTGGACTGTATATGGTCAGAGAGTAGAGATATGATAATATTCACTCTCATTGACCATTTGAAAGATTACACAGGTGATGCATACTTTTCAAAAGATTTGGTACTTACAGACAGGTCTGTTTTTGCCAAGTATGAAAGGTTCATCAGATCTACAAAGCTCAAAAAGTTTCAGTCAACCACTTTCACATGTGATATATGTCAGGAGGACAAGAAGGGAAACATATCTAGAGAACTTTCATGTGGTCACATCTTTTGCAATGAGTGCTTGGTAGAGTATTTTGCCACTAATATTGAAAGAGGAGAGGTTGAAAACATACACTGTCCCTCTTTCGAATGCACTCAGAAGTATGTCAAAAATAGAAGAGAACTAGCTGCAAAATTCAACGATTCAAAAAGATTTGATGTAAAAGAAATAGAGGCGGAATTGTTTTCTCTTCCACTCTCAGAGGAGCTTTTGCGTTCCCTATTAACAGATCTTCTCGTAGATAGATACTTGAAATTGATGAAAAAGCTGGCTTTTGAAAAGTACATGGGATTTTCACCTCTCAAAGTTGCCGAGTGCCCACGTTTATCTTGCAAGACCATGTTTATTAGAGATCCTGATGAATTATTATGTATTTGTCCCAGTTGCAAAAATGCATTTTGCTACAATTGTCGACACTCGTGGCATGGTTATTTGAATGAATGCACGGTGACCCCCTATGATGAAATACCGAGGAATGATCTTCTTTTGTGGATTGAAGCAAGTGAAAAGGATAATCTTCAGCCTGAAATACTGGCACGTCTGGGGACTAAATATGGTAAGAAATCAATGGAATTAGCAGCGTCATTCTACACAGCAGATAGACTGTTTGAAGAAGCTATTCAAGAGAATAATGATTTGAATAAATGTCCTCTCTGCTCCGTGACCATTGAAAGAATAGACGGATGTAATAAGATGACTTGTAGTATGTGTCAAACTGCTTTTTGTAACTTATGCGGTGAAATTCTGGATAAAAGCGACCCTTACTTTCATTTCAATGATTTTGAGAGTACTTGTTACAGAAAGTTGTTCGAGGGAATGACTAATACAGACGATGAAAGAAACCAATTAATCCATTGAATAGGATTAAAACCCATAGATACATATATATAGTAGATATATATATATGCAAAATTTAATAAAGAGACTGTACATATATGATGAGATGAACCTTATTCATCTATTTCATCTTTTTAGGTGGTCTTGCGGTTAGAACACACGTTCTATTAAAACGGCGACGTCTATATTCATTATCGATGTCATAAGCCCAACCCTCTTTTTCACCCTCATGGATAACCACCTCTTGAGAAACACCTTTCTCAACGCACCACTCACTTGGATTCGTATCTACTTCCCAATTGTATTTTGGATCATATTGCCATCCAGATGGCGGCTGAACCATGTCGATAACAGGAACACCTTTAGGTCTCTTTTTCTGAGTACGAGTTGTACTGCTGGAGTTAAATATTTCGGTTGAGATACAGAAAGGTTTGTAATGATGGTACGTTAATCCTTGCTGTTCAACTTCAAATATTTCAGCTTCTCTGTACTGAATATCTTCGTCAATAATGATGCTGGTATTAACCTCTGCTTTCCTCTCAGATTTACCATTCTTAACAACTGAATCATATTCAGATGAGATGTTTTTGAGTGGCGTAGATTCTACCTCTCTAGGAGGCAGAGCAGGTGGCATAGAATCAGGTCTGGGAGGCAGCTTTGGTGGTGTTACACCGGAAACGTTAGTATTATCTTCACCGACAAAACCGGGTTGTGGTGTTTCAATTCCATCCTGTATTTCATCTTCTCCACTTGTATCCTCATAGAGGTCTTCCACATTATATGAATCAGAGGGATCATATCTTCTAGTAGCTTGGCTTGATACCATCTTGAAGAAAGCCTTCCTTTGTGGATGAACCGAAAGCAATCCACACCAGGCAGCCAAAATAAAGATCACTCTCCATGGGATGTATGGTCCAAAGACAAATAGGACAACCACCAGAGATAAGACATGGTAGAATAGTTGAGTAGATTTCTTTTCATCGACAAAACTGGCAGTTTCATATACGTAAGTTTCATAGCTTTCCATCGCGTCAACAATATCACTGGTAAGGTTCTGTAAATCTCTCATGTTAATCAACAGTTTGACTTTCTTTGACACTCTTGAGGATTTTGATTGCCTTTCTTCGTCAGGATTTATTGAAGAGTCGTCATGCTTCAAAAATGATGCGGCAACTAATGAAGTTACAAATGGTTCTTTCGAACTATCAGCATTTTCAAAGCCTCCAGAGGCTTGAACAACTTCGGCTATGGCTGCCGTAGTTAAACTAGAATCATCAAATTCAGATTCAGTATCAGAAAAGATTCCACTATCTGTGTTAGAGCTATTAGTTACATCAGTAAACAACTCCTCCTCAAATTTCAGTCTTCTTTCTTCAAGTTTTTGTTGCTCCAGCTTCCATTCTTTATCCTCCTTTAAGAACCCAAACATAGAACTTCCTCTTCCACGTACATGCAAAATCTCTGGAGTTCCTACAGGATGCCTATGCAAATAATTTGGAACTAATAGAAATACCAGAATAGCCCACAACGGGTATACTAGAAACATATAAGGATCAATACAAGCCCACGAATACAGGACTAATCCGAAAAGTGTCAATGTAGGGGTAGTCCACGAAACGAAATGGACAATTCCATATTGTATAGAGAAAAGGAGATCCATTTTGTAACTCAGATTTTTGAAGTTTCTAGTAATTGTTCTTATAGACAATCCTGGCTTTTTGGATCTAAACTTATCTCCCATTTTCTTATCAATCTCACCTCTCTCAGAAGCTGGTATAGCGTTGTTGATTAATTTACTGATCAATTTATCTGAGAAGTGCTGACTATTACTCTGTCGAGTTGCTGATTCTCCATCATTCACATAGTGACCTTTAGCCGAACCACTGGCTTCCAATTTGTCCAAACTCATTCCAATCAATGATGCAGCAGTTCCAGCAAGCATAGATCGTTTGGATCCAGTCTCCAATCGTGGTGCAGCGTACCCCGACGTGAGATCATAGAGACTGGTAGCCGCATCAATCACAGCTTTTCGTGCTGTTGATGGATTATTAGAAGAAGCCATCACTTATATATCAATTGAGTAAAGTTTTCCAGTGAGTCTAGCTGGTAGTTACATAAAAAGAATACTGAAATAGTGTTTAAAATCAAAGCAACTCCACTCACTCAGGTCTTTTCTCTTATCAGATATTTTTCTTCTTGCTCGATCATGTGATCTCAAAATTATGTATACTAATGCGAACTTTTTATTGAAAGTATATGTAAATATGAAAGTTGTATATAGACTAGATAAACTGTACTTCATGTATGCGTCAATCAGTTTAGGAATGAACAGTTGAGTATCTCTTCAGCAGTAAGACGTTTGCGACTATCCCATTTGAAGCAGCCGTTGAGCATGTCAATGAACTCACTCAATAATGGATCTCCTGGTTTTATTTGAGCGCCAGTTCTGTTCTTTGTTGTGAAGATAAAACGACCTATGTTTTTTACGAAAGGTCTGAAAGAGCATCTTGGTGCCTTCTTCCTCAAATATGCCAAATCAACCGATCCATCATCAGAAAATGCTCTCCACAGTAGCGTTGACATATTGATAGTTTTGTTATTACTTCCATCATTTGTTTTGTCTTGAAAATTACAAATAGGTCCCTGGTCAAGAAGTTCCTCTCTCAAATTCATTATTGTGGATCTTGATGGAGTTCCAAAGAGCTCAACAAATAGTGCCAGTAAATGGTATTCATCTTCCGCTGGGAATAAAGGGTAACCAGTAAACACTTCTACAATTAGAGATGCAAACGACCAGATGTCTATTCCCGTAGCATACCTTGAACCGAGTAGAACCTCAGGAGCTCTATAGAAACGAGATTGTAGATATGAGAAACTGATTTCATTCACATTACAAGAAGAACCAAAATCAATAATCTTCAATTGTATGCGGGTGCTATCAGAATTCAGTTGAACCATGATATTCTCAGGTTTAAGATCACAATGAATCATACCCTTTCCATGAATTGCCTGTAAACCATTAGCTATATCTTTGGTCAAATGCTTCACTATATGTAATGGCAATCCCTTATAGTCAGTCGCTTCAATTAATTGCAAAAGATTGACGGCCATAAGATCCGTTACAATACACATATGAGACCTGAAATGGAAATGTTCAATGTATTCTATAGTATTCTCACAACGTGCTTCTGCAAGCTGTTTCAACATTTTAACTTCAGTTACCGCTTGCAACGACCATGCCATTTCATTCTTGATCACTTTAACTGCGACAACACCTCCAATTTTATGATCTTTACACGCAAGAACAATTCCAAAGGCACCCTTACCTAATACTGACATTATCTGGTATCTGTAATTGATATGATCTCCCACCATAGGATTATAATTTTTGTATTCGTTATCAAACCCAAAATTACAGTTGAAATTTGTGACGTCAACATTAACTTTGCATAGAGTATTAGTCCCAGTAAAATAAACCTCTTTTTTCCTGAGGATCTCTTCTTTCTCATATGAGTTCAGCTTGTCATACATCGCAGGATATATATCCTTCAGCTCTATCGGGCGGCACCCTGACACAGGCTCCGAACGTTGGCTGTACAAAAGAGAATATGTTCTCATATGCTTCGAAGTCTTTGGATGGAATTCCAAGGCAGTTATAATACCTCTATCTGTACTGAAGTCTTTAGAAGATTCATATATAGACTGTGTTCGTGGCTTATGGGGTTGAGTTACAGCTCGCTGTTTCGAGCCATATGTGATCGGAGTTGAAGGAGATGAAGATGCAAACATAGTGGGAAATGTATCAAGAGATGAGACATTGAAATCAGAGTTAGCTGTGTTGATAGTCTGTGTCATAGAGTTAGAACTGGAACTATGCGTAGTAGATAAAGATATATTCCTATGAATCTTATGTTTTGAAGATATTCTCTGGGAGTGAGCATCTCTTCTGGATCTTGAGATATGTGGAATACTATTATCAGTAGTTGTATTGATATTGTTGTTGTTACCGTTGAGATTGCTTCCAATATACATAGATGTTGGCTGTTGCCTCGTTTTTGCTACCGATAAAGTATTTGTATTGTTTTGTGTATTGCTTATTGTGGATGCTTCTCTTATTTTTGACAAGCTATGAAGACCTTTGTTATAACTTGAGGAATTTTTGATAGCTGACAGCTTTAAATCTTGACTCATACTGACTGATTTCTTGAGACTTTGATTTTCTCGTAGAGTGGGAACAACTCTTTGAGTAGAAGTTGACGATTCAGAAAGATTGAGTTTCATACCAACCTCTCTCTGTGGCTCAATATGCACTGGATGGGCACCACTGGATCGTATTCTTGTCCTACTATCATCATTGACGGGATTCGCAATAAGTGATCTTCTGTTTTCCTTTCCATCAGTGTTGGAGACTTTTCTTAAAAAAGCATTAGTTGGTTGTAAATAAGAGGGTATATGAGACGAACTTTGGGAATTACGGATCGATTTGAGGGAGTGTAAAGAAGAAGAATGCGAAATTATGGGTATTTTAGATATATTAGACCTGCTGCCAGATCTTTGTACCAATGGTTGCTGCTTTACCGATGGGTTTGTCTCTTCTTCATTCGATTCAGATATCAGCTTGTCATGAAGATTTTTGGAAGCAATTCTCTTTGGATTTGAAGCTAAAGTACTGTTCGATGGTGATGGAGCGGATACCCTCTTCTTACTTATTTTTAAGGTAGAGGAAGGAAGAGGTATATATGATGCAACAGGTGATTGTTTGATGATTTCCTCTGGAAGTATACTCTGGGCCTTATTGTATATCACTGCAGGTGAACAGACTGGAATTCTTGATGCAAATTGTGGATTCAAATCAAATAGATTGGAGTTACCTTTTGCAGGAGTATAATCACTGGCCACTCTATAATATTTTCTGGTAGAGCTAGGATTGCTACCTTCACTAATATACTTCTGAGTTTCTTGAGGCCCTGTACCTGTTTTTGAAAATTGATGTGAAAGTGCTCTATTCCTTGAAGATTTTGAAGCAGATGGAGAATCAAATGAAAACCCAGATAGTTGATCCGTAAGAAATGACAATGATGTATCATTGTTATTATCCGTATTTTCCATTGTGTAAAAGACCACTCACCTGGTCGACTTCTTCCACCTTCAATGAAAATCTCCTATCCAGTGATGTTGATTGCAATAGTCGGATAAACTTGTATAAGTAAGGGTGTCATTTTTTGAAATAGTCAGGAATCCATGTTTGTTTATGTTTCCCGATTCGGAATCTCGCTTTTAACGACGCGACGACCAGATTTTTATACACTTTCTTCAGGCATAAGCCCTATGAGATGATATATTTAGTGATCTCTTTGCTTTGCTAAGTTGATTGCGGGCTTTAACATAAACAGATTACAACCGATAGATTATGCGATGACTCCAATAGAGATAAATCAAGTTGATCCAGAATCATACACAACAAAATTTCTCCTACTTTTGTCACAATTAGTTCATGAGATGGCTGTTCCCAGATTAACGGTGACAAATGTTAAGCCAGTTTGGGATGCGTTGCAAGTACATCCACTTGTGAAGGATGCACCAGAGGGATATTTGGACAAATATAAAATTGTGGAGCTATTCAATGCCCTGTTGAAGCAATATGATCTCTCACCTCCGGCTTCTTCTAAAGAGGAAGAAGAACAGCAGTCTCACTCAAAATCGAGACATGCCCCAGAATACATTACAAGCTTATGTGAAATACTTTATGAAAAACGAATTGCAGAAATTGAAGATGAGCTGGCGGAGGATAAAGAAACTTTTGCTCAAGGTTACAAATCACTCATAGCTTGATTCTTTTACTTAATTTTCATCATACTTGAAAAATTGAGGTAATGACGAACCATGAAGATTGAAAGTGAGTTCCAGCATACAAAACAAACACAATTATTGTCCCTCTCAATGAAGTTTTGAACCTTTTTGTGGAGTGAAGAATACACGGAACACAAAGACTCCGCCGTAGCATCTATCATCCCATCCACATCATTAGAATCATCCAGTACCTGTTTACCTGTGGATGGCCGATCGACGTTAGCGCTCTTCAAGAAAAAGTGCTAAGAAATTCGCAGCTTAGTGCAAACATGTAGAATATGTAAATTAGTTGAATAATAAATAACTCTGTTTATTTGAAAATTTTTTATAAAGGTACAATCACCAACCACATAAGATATACACTGATTCAAAATGGGATTTTTCTCTACAGACGCAAAGGTTCAAGAGCCACCTAATCGTTCGAAGCGTGAAAAGTGTTGGGAATCAAGAGACTTGTACATGACCTGTCTTGATAAAATAGAAGTTGTCAATCCATTCTTAAAGGAGTCAGACGAAAAGATAAAAAAAAATTGCCATCAGGAAGATTTACAATTTCAGAAGGACTGCGTTGCATCATGGGTGAAGTATTTCAAAGAAAAGAGACCATTTGAAATTAAAAAAGAAAGGATGTTGAAAGAGGCAGCTGCTCAGAATGCTCAAATTATTGATTTAGGTCAAGCTCCCCCACCTCTTCCCAAAAAATAGAGCCAAAGGCCTGATCTTAGTGTTGTATTGCTCTAGCCATTTGAATGCACCTTTTCAAATGTACCTGTTGATTGCATTCATGCTCGTAGACGGTTTGATCTAATTGAACCGTTTGTATATATATATATATAACGATGCGTTCTTTCCTTTATTGAAGGAAAGTTCATAAGACAGTATAACATTTTTTGTATATAGTTAACTTAAACTCAAATAAATCTGAAATTAACAGCGATCTCAATCTTGTATTCATTATTTAAATATAAACATGTACTTATTGAGTGGTAACGACCAAATGTTTTCCTACTATACTCTACTATATTACCATTCTTCTAAAACGGTAGGGTTTGTATGGTTTCTATTCACATTTTTATTCCTGTGTATATTCCTTTTATTATTGTTATTCGGAATTTGAGAGTTCCTCTCTCTTTTCACCTTATTGTTATACCATCTCATTAGATAAACAGGTTTTTCACCAAATACTCTTTCATATTCACAGAATTTACATGTCCAATCGCTAGTCGGGTCACCTCTTGGGATATTTTTTCTCTGATGTTGTTGCAATAGTTGCTGTTGTTGTTGTTGCAATAATTGTTGCTGCTGCTGTTGTTGTTTTTGTAGCAATTGCTGCTGCTGCTGTTGTTTCTGAAACATTTGCTGTTGCTGTTGTTGCTGTTGATGTAAGCGTTGCTGTTGATGTAGTTGTTGCTGTTTCAGTTGTTGCAAAGATTTCATCTGTTGACTATCTTGATTTTTTGATTGCTGTGGGGGTTGCGACTGTTGTGATTTTTGACGATGCTGCGCTTCTTCTCGTATTATCCCTGAAAAGTTTTCAGAATTAATTAATTTCTCCACTGATCCAGCTGCTTCTGCAAATGTTTCCATTATATCATCAGGGTCTGTGGTAGAATCGAGATCCGGATCAAGATTCTCGGTTAAAAGACGGATTCCAGTTATATATGGCTGTAGCCTATCTTTTTGCATCCGGGATGATATTTTAGCACCCCATTCTTTCTGTTCTTGAGTAGGTTGCAGACTTGATTCAGATCTGGTCAGAGTAAACATATGATTGGAAAAAAGATTTAAACTATTCATCCTAGCCAATACCGCATCATATCCAATAAACCCCAATGCACTATCCAAATGGGCTTGGTAAAGCCTTGCATTTGCACGGTCAATTCCATAACGATTTCTCACTACGGAAAAGAGACCATTACTTTTAAGGGTCTCCTCAGCATCACTTGCATCGCTCAAATCATCGCTCATATCTCTTTCAAAATCAAATGAGTTTTCCAAAAGGTCTTGAAGACCAATGTACTTTTCATTATCCAGACTATCAATAATGAAATTAATGAACCTTTTGTTAACTAACATAGACTTCATGAGATCCTTCAAATGATCTCTAAACATATCTATGAATTCCTCGTTAGCGTATTCGTAGAAGCTGGTACCTTCAACGTAGTCGAGATGCTCGTCATCACTAGTTGGTTCAACAGTGGAGGTAATCTCAATTTCAATCTCATTACCTTCATCGTCTCTATTAACAATCACATTACGCCTTTTGCTCACCTCTTCACTTACTATCTCAAAAGTATTCGAATGAACTTTTGACGTTCCACTACCGCTTTTGATTGTCATGGAATTGAGAGCTTTGAGGGACGAGAGATCAATATCACTATGTTGGTTGGCAGCATCTGCAACCATAGAAAGAAACTCTCCAGCAGAAGGTAATTTGAATGTCTTCTCATATAAATCCCACGTCTTTTGGAAGTCTAACGCATCATTTTTAGGAAACGGTGAAAACTGTTTATTCGATACGTCGTCTTCATCGTTAATACTCATCTTTGAAGACAGCCACCGCTGGAGCTTTTCTGAATCATTCAGACCGTCTGATGTCACTCTTTCCTTTTTTGTACCCGTTGGCCGGGAACTACTTCCTGCCATATCACTTTTCTAGCTATACTGGGATGAACCAATAATCTTAGAATATTTGGTCTTATCTTTAGAAAATATATTTCCTTGTAAATCTCTCAATTGCGAGACTTTTTGAACAGTTGGAAGATATATGGACAATTTGAGAGAAGAGATTTATTCACGATTCCACGTGTGTATGCACTAAATTGTTCTTTATTAACAACCTAAAGGATTTGGTTCCAAGCTCTAAGTACCGATTTTGCAGAACAGCAAATGGAGAAAAAAATAAATTAAAGACGCAGTATAGATCAGAAAAAGCACAACGAAATATTTTACTAGAAGGTGCGCGGCGTACAAAATAGCTAAACCAGTGGTATTAGTGATATAATCTATGTATAATTATGTACGATTCTATGTATATATACTTTACTGCCCTATTCAAAGAGAGTAATTCCTCTAGTCTTTCTTCAAAGTTCTTTGCTTCTCTGCATTCTGGATAACTTTCTCATCAACAAATAAACCTTTCTTCTTCCTAATAGTATTAACATACCTTCTAGCAACGTTCTCTCTTTCTGCAAATTCACCCAACTCTTCTAATTCTTCTTCTGTTGTTGGTACCCAGAATGGATCAATATCAATCATTTCGTAACCCGCAAACACCAGTTGTGGAGACGCAGCACCTGATGTTTTCTTTCTAATATCCTCACTAAAACCAAACGCTTCAATCACTGGTAAACGGGCTCCAACAGTGAAAAATGGGGTCCCTTCTTTCATCTCCTCAGAGACTATACGACCTCTTCTCTTCTGAACCACACCGTACACTTTACCAAGTACTTCAGCTGAAGCTTGAATATCACAGGTATACATGGCAAGCATGATACGTGGAGACCAGTCGGAGAAACCAGCGTGTATGATATCTCTAGTACCTGTGAGTATTCTACCAGGTAAATTAGGAACAGTGATTTGTTCCTCTTCTGGTAATCTTTCAATGGATTTGATGAACACAGCAACACCTTGAGTTGGCTCATTTGCCAAAAAACCAGAAGAACAAGCCAGTTGGAACCCGTTGACTAAATTGTCTTCATGCTCAAATAGGCCGGATTTATCAGAGGATGGAGAAAAGAATCTACGAACTAAGTTTGATTCACCATCATCAAATAAAATATTAGCACCTGTACCCTTTGGGCCAAAGACTGAGATTTTGTCTGCAAGGTTGCTCCAATCAATATTATCCTTCCATTTCTTTGTATTTCCATGGTTCAGTGAAGTCTGTAATTGTTCTTTAAGCTCAGAGACACCGATTGTATTACCTGTTACATTTGTAGTAGTCTCTTGTGCGGAATCTTCATAGTGTTTACCACCAGAATGTAAACTTTTCAGTGCACGAGATATAGATCCTTGATTTTCAGTAAGATATTCTGTGGTTTCCTCTGGTAATGGTCTGACAGCCAATGTTATTGAATATTGACCTATTTTCAGATTCACTATACCACGACCCAATTCTGGATCTTTTGGTGGATTCATGTCAGGACTAACGATAATCGTTTCTCTGTAAGGAACATCAGGTTGGGAAGATGTAATATCTATACCTGCAAATCTCTCCTTCAAATCTTTCAAGCATCTTTCTAAGTGCAATTCACCAGCACAAGCTAAAATATGCTCACCTGAATCTTCAACAAATATCTGAACACATGGGTCTGCTTGATTCAACAGCTCAAGTCCACGTTCCAATCTATCCATATATATTGGATTTACTGGCTCAACGGCAACTCTTACAATTGGGGGAGAAGGTAAGGAAACCCCAGCCAAGTTTGCACCGAGTGTACCAGTAGAGATCAATGTACCATTTTTCAAAACTGTACCTCCAAGACCGCCAATACCAACAATATTACCAGCTGGAACTTTTTGCATAGAAATGAGATCCCTACCCATAATAAGGTATAAATCAGTGATGGTGACTTTAGATATATGCTCAGTTGGTTTTGAAGGGTCAAATTTTGGTCCCAAAACTGATAACTCTTGTCCAACTTCAATAGTACCACTATAAATTCTGGAAAAACCGATAAATACTTCTTTTGCAGTTTCAATAACGTCTTCGTCTTCTTCTTCATCTTCGTAATCAAAGTCAAGAGCGTAAGGATCCTTTTCAACAGTGTTGGACAATCCAGAAGGGGCTGAAGATGTGATGACAAATTCATCTTTGACAGTTTCCACATCTAATGTTGAGTCATCTTCCTCATCATCGTCGCTATCATTGACAATACCTTGTTCGACTCTTGCTTTCTTTTCCTCTACTTTTCTTGCTTGTTCTGCGGCTTTAGCAGCTGCTAATCTTGCAATTCTACCCCTTTCGAATAATTCATCACCAGTTACTTGCACTCTTCTATTCTGTGGTAGCTCATCTTCAGGAACTGAAACCATTTTGGATACATATATGCTGACCTTACCATCTTTGTTACATTCTAACATATCTTCTTCCAATTGAGGATCAATCAACTTATATGAAGGCGTTGCATTCAATATACTTGGAATACGTTCCTTTTGTGATTCCAAAGGAGATGGTAATTTATCGATAACCGTTAATAGAACGGCATTGGATACAGGTAACCATTGAGAACAAACCTGAGTTAATAATGTTTTAACATCTTTAGATCTTAAATCTCTTGGTGAAATTTTAATATTCAATGACTTTACAATTTTTTCAAGCTTTTCTTGATCACGATTCAATAAACAAGAGTCATACACTGTCCACAAACTATCCAATACAAGACTAACAAACAAAGGCTTTAAATTTCTACCTTTGAGACCCTTTGATGTTATCACTTTTTTGGTCTTTGGGTCAAAATAGTAATCACCCCATAAACATTTTTGTAAGTTTTCACGTTTCATACCCAATTTTTTTTCATAGATAACTGAAAACTGAGCGATATTGAAACCCCAACCATCGATTGCAGAAGCAAAGATAACGTTATTCTTTTCTGGTGAGAAGTAAAGATCGGAATCATCTCTCTCAACAAACTCCTCAGATTCACCCATCTCTTGCCTTTCTCTCCAAAGTAAATCCTCATGCATTCTTTCCCCGGCAAAAAAGGAACCAATAACAGAATTAACTTGTTCTACGACTTTAGATAGATGTAGATAAGCTTCCTGTGGTGACATCTGTAATTCCACAATCAATCTATCGATCTTGTTCAATACTAATATAGGTTTTAGCTTATCCATCCAAGCTTCCCTTAATACCGTAATCGTTTGAGAGCAAACACCTTCAACAACATCAACTAGAACAACAGCACCATCACAAAGTCTTGATGCTGTACTTACTTCTGATGAAAAATCAACATGGCCGGGAGAGTCTATTAAGTTGATCAAATGCTCTTGAATTTCTGGTTTGGTATCTTCACTTGATTGTTCTTCGCCTTCCACTACAGGCTTCTTTCTTTTAAGGGTCTTGAAATATAACGATATGGCTGAACTTTCCATGGTAATACCTCTTAATTGTTCATCTGGTCTGGAATCTAAGTATCTCACTTTACCTGCCATTCTCTGGGAGATGATACCATTTGTGGCAAGTAACGAATCTGATAAGGAAGTTTTACCATGATCGACATGTGCCAAAATACATATGTTTCTGATATTGGCAGTATTTGCTTGAAGTCTTTCAACTTCTTGTGAGGTAAGTCTACTCATATTTGATGATGTATACTTCAATCACTGATTTTATATGCGTTAGATGTCTATGAACCTATATCAAATAAATAAGTCCAATCAACAATAGTAAATCAAAATATTTATAAAATATTTTTCAATACAAAAACAAAATAAAAAAAAAAAAATTATAATGAGGATGAGATTATTATGGTGAAATTTATCACGATAAGATATCAATAGGAAGTACTAAAAATAACTGTTTACACGAAGCATTCGTTGATTTATATCTAATTGTTCCTGTATTAATATTATATAGTATATATTTTTGTGAAAGTCTAGTTTACATAGTTTACATTCTATAGTAGCCTTGGATATATAGAGCAGCTAATGTTTGTTATTGAATTTTTGCCAGCTTTCTATACCTTTTTGGAAATTGTAATATGTTAAACCTACATCTTCGTTGGGTAAATGGATGAATTTGACACCCAATTTATCTTCAACATCTCTATTTCTCATTTCGTCGTCAAAGAGACACATTTCATCAAATTCAATACCATTTCTTTTGCTTAATTCGGCCAAATGTTTGACTTTGGAGCCACAACCCCAAGCAGAGTCTTGAAAGAAATGATCAATCTTGAATAATTTCATCAATTTCATTGCCAATTTTGGTGCTGACGTTCTTGATGCAGAGTAAATTTGAACACCGTTGTCACTGAGTTCAGTTAAAATTTTATATACATCTGGGTATACTGCAAGTTCATAGTTATATTTATCTAAAACTGTATTCTCCTTTTTTGGATGTAATTTCAAAGGTGCTGAAATATGTGTATCACACCAACATGGCCATATGGTATAGTCTAAATCAAACACAGCAGCTTTTGGGTACTTCTTTAATGCCATTTCGGTGTTGTCTTTCCAGCTCTTCTATGAAAATCCAGTTATGAGTCATGAAGAAGGGTATACCCTCTCAAGATATTTACCAAATAAATAGCGAAGAGCTTGACCTTCCATAGCCGTTCAAAAATCGCGTAAATGATAGCAGATCGCGATGATGAATATCTTCCGCGGTTTTAGATGTGAATCGCGCGATTGGCCTCCACGGAGAGTGAGATGCAATTCACGAGAATTCACGAGCAATGTTCAAGGTCACCCGCGTAAAAAATTGTGATCGCGCGATAATTATGGATTGTGTTGTCAAGTCCAGGAGCAATTTACTGAGAGAATTGCCTGTAAGGACATTCTACTCGCATAGTTTACTAACGTAGTCGTCAATGACTATTGCAACATATATATATACATGGTATCTACATCCCTCAGTGGCTAATATCAATAACAAAAAATGCTGATTCTCTAGTTTTCTTACATCGGTATGATAGCTGACTTTTTACTTGTTTACTGCAATCAAAGTAAGGGTATGTTAATGCATTTTTGTTCAGTTTTCTACAAGCCGTGTTAAGACTTCTTATATATATATATATATACGAATGAATGAACGACTTCAATTGAAATATGCCTGAGCCTTTTCTCTAGATCCGACACCAGAGACAACTTCTGTATTACGTGTATACTCATCATCATCAAATGTGATAATCTCCCAATATTTATAGACCATCATAATTGCACCAATATTCGCTATACTTGAAAATATTAAACCATCGACATAATGATTCAAATGATGACATATGGTAGAAGAAGTTGCATATAATAATACTTGAGAACATGCAAAGAAGAATATTGATAATGATAATGCACCAATTGCCCAATAATTCAAAATAATAGTGAAAAAGCAAACAAAATACTGAATCAATGCATAAGCTAACAATAGTATACCATTGATAATGAATGTTAATATGAATAATGCTTTGGTATTATCTGGACCCATGGAAGAGGTCCAACCTTTGAATGTAAGAATTGCTATCACAAAATTAATTGCAAAGTAAATAAGTGATGTGAAATATAAAGTTGACATTGAACCGAATGAACCATCATTCCAAAGATTTAAAGCGGATAAACCTGCGTAGAATAAAGTCCAACAACATAATGCACTTTCAGCCATCTGTGCTGCAACGAACCAACCATATGAACTTGATCCCGGTGGGGATACACCAGTATCAACAACTAATGATAGTATCGTAAATGCAATAAAATTCCAAAAGAAAAATAACATCTCTTTTTTACCAACAGCTGTATATTTTGTTCTGACATTGTATATGATGATCAGCACTATAACTAAAGTAGTTATGTGTATGAAAGCAGTACCAACTTGGAAAATCAAAGTATTTGCTAAATTAATTGATCTTGCATAGCACTGAGGTATTATACCTAAAAATGAATCTGAATCACTGGATTTGGAAGCAGAATCAATAAGAGTACATAGCGGTAAAGGAGTCCTCTTACACACTGCACTGAAATCTCCAAAGCCCATCACTGTTACGCCTCTTCTATAGAACGCTCCAATATGACCCTATTACACGCAAACAAGCTGACACCTTCGTGATATAACCCACTATTCACGTAAATCAAACAAGACAATTTCATAAGAGAAGAGAGAAGGAAGAGAAAACCATGCCGACGCGACCACCGTCGCGTACCTGCATTACACCCGTGCACTAATTATAAAAGTCATGTCAAAAAGCAACTCAAAACTGAAAGGTAAATAATCAGCCATTTTAACTAGTCATTTCCCAATTGGGTAATTTGCCTTCCCGAATACCGAATTCTGCCATCAATAGTAGCTGTTCATTTACTTATCGTATCGCCTGCCACCCTCCCCATCATTTAGGTTAGATATGAGGAAATAAATAACAAGCTACTAGATAGTGGTCCTTCTTATCCCTTTTCAATTCAGTTTACAAAGTTATTTTTTTGTGTAATTATCTAATTCATTGCTTATTATTGACTGATAGTTGATCGGTATAAGACAATCGAATAAGAAAAGAAAAAGCAAAAGAAAACTGTTCATATACAAAAAAAAAGGAGAAATCTAGTAAAATGAAGCTCTCTTTATCCACTTTAACTACAATTGCACTTGCAATTTCTTCTACTTCTGCCTTATCCATCAATAATTTGGGTAGTATTGGTGATGATGAACAAACTCCATTTGCTGCTGCTATAAAGGAAGAAGTTGA
This sequence comes from Wenyingozyma ramenticola, assembly GCA_024271885.1. NCBI lineage: Eukaryota > Fungi > Ascomycota > Pichiomycetes > Pichiales > Pichiaceae > Wenyingozyma > Wenyingozyma ramenticola. Next base: position 140,774 of record JANBXF010000004.1, read on the forward strand.
AGATGTCAAACTCAACTTACAAGATAAAGTTAACAATATTATCTCTGACTCGGAAACTTTGTTATCCAAGGCAGGTAAAATTGTTGGTCAATCAATTGAAAATTTAAGTGATGATATTAAAAATGCTTGGTCGGATATGGAATTATCCTTTCCAGGTACTGTTGGTAAAATGAATTTTGTTTCAACTCCAAAATCCAAAGTTACAAAGAAACCAGATACATTTTGGGATTTCCATGTTAATGCAAACCCTGAAAAGCCAAATGCTGATATCTTATCAAATTACAAGTTAAGAGTCAAGAAAACTGACCCTGCTGCTTTAGGTGTTGATCATACTAAACAATATTCCGGTTATCTTGATGTTGAAGATGAAGATAAACATTTCTTTTACTGGGCTTTTGAATCTCGTAATGATCCTAAAAATGATCCAGTCGTTTTATGGTTGAATGGTGGTCCAGGTTGTTCCTCTTTAACTGGCTTATTCTTCGAATTAGGTTCTTCTTCAATTGATGCCGACTTAAACCCAGTTTACAACCCATACTCTTGGAACTCCAATGCTACAGTTATCTTTTTAGATCAACCTGTTAATGTTGGTTACTCATATTCTTCATCTTCTGTTTCAAATACAGTTGCTGCAGGTAAAGATGTTTATGCATTCTTAGAACTTTTCTTCCAACAATTCCCAGAATATGCTGAATTACCATTCCATATCGCTGGTGAATCATATGCTGGACATTACATTCCTGTATTCGCATCTGAAATCTTATCTCATGAAGAAAGAAGTTTCAACTTAACTTCTGTAATGATTGGTAATGGTTTAACCGATCCATTAACTCAATACTCATATTATGAAAAAATGGCTTGTGGTGAAGGTTCAGGTTTTGAAAGCGTTTTACCAGATGCTGAATGTGAAGGTATGTTAGATACTTTACCAAGATGTCTTTCATTAATTGAATCCTGTTACACATCTGAATCTGTATTCTCATGTGTTCCTGCTGCTATCTATTGTAATAATGGTCAAATGGGTCCTTATCAAAAGACTGGACGTAACGTTTATGATATTAGAAAGATGTGTGAAGGTTCTTCATTATGTTACAGTGATTTAGAATATATTGATCAATACTTAAATCAAGAAGTCGTTCAAGAAAAATTAGGTGCTGAAGTCTCTAATTATGAGTCTTGTAACTTCGATGTTAATAGAAACTTCTTATTTGCAGGTGATTGGATGAAGCCATATCATAAATCAGTCATTGATTTATTATCAAAGGAAATTCCTGTTTTGATTTATGCCGGTGATAAAGATTTCATTTGTAACTGGTTAGGTAATCAAGCATGGACTGAAGAATTAGAATGGGCTGGTAAAGAAGGTTTCCAAAGTGCTAAAGTTAAGAATTTCACTGTTGAAGGTACAACCGCTGGTGAAATAAAGAACTTTGAAAACTTCACCTTTATTAGACTTTATGATGGTGGTCACATGGTTCCTTATGATCAACCATTAAGTTCATTATCTATGTTCAACACTTGGATCTCTGGTGATTTAGCATTAGGCACCAAATGATTTTAGCACCATTCAATTGATACCTACCCATTTACTCATATAAACAACGTGTGTTTCCTATTATTTTTTATTGGTTTCTTTTTCTTACTTTTTTTATTATTTCGTCTCATTGTAGATACTTTTATTAACAACCAACTTTCGTTCTTGTCACTATAAAATAAGTGGCATTTTATTACTTACACATTAGTTACATATATAACAACACAACACGGATTTCATTAAACTATATACACCCAATATACATAAAACATTTATTGATTTACATTTTTTTTTTAATTAATTGCCTCTTCATCAATATTTGAAATTGCATCTTTTACCTTGATCAAACAAGTACCTTGTCTAGCTTTGAATATTTTACTATCCAATAAATTATTATCTTCAATAGTCCAAGGTTTAATCTCTGGATTAGCAAAATCTTTCTCATAATCTCTTTTTTGTTTCTGTAATAGTGATATTTCACGTTTACTTGCTACCGTTGAAGCTATAATCATCATTGAGTTAATAGGTAATTGATCGTATAGGTCACTTAATCCCTCACTGATCTCCATCAATTGCTCTTGTCTCTCCTCTGGTGTTATTTCATAGGGTTTACCAGCCTGGTCTAACAATTCCTCATTTTCTTCTCTATGAACCCATGGGGCACCCATATTCACAATAATCAATTCATGATCTGCCATATTATCCAAGGTATTCTCAACAACTTCCTCTCTTGTTGAACAAGAGATATGTTTGGCCAAATCTGGTCTTTCAAAACCTTTCTTGAAATCAACAATTAATGAAGATTTAGGTTTTTTCTCTCCATTTATTAAATAATGTTTATTCATAGAGAGAATTTTCTCATAAATATATTGCTCAGATGATTTACCGAAAGTCAAACCCTTTGATATCTTCAGTTTAACCAAATCTAAACAACTTTGACTATCTTCAATTGAATCATGACCAGCTTCACCTGTTTGAATATCCCTAGCGAAATGTAATTTCATAAGTGATTTTAATGAAGCCTTAGCTGGTGGTCCCATTGGATGGTCATATATTATTGCTGTATCTACAATCCTAGGATGACGCATTTTCAATGCGTGTAAATCGGACTCCAACGAATGACCAATCAAGATATCTTCTGAACTTATAGTCTTCAATAATTTCTCTTGGATATCCTTCAGAGTGGTAGTAACATCTTTCAGCATTTCTTCCGTAATACCTGAATATTTTGTAGCATAATCAATAATCTCTTCTTCAGGCTTCACCAACTCATCAATTATAACTTTACCTGTAAAATCAATAAGTGATATTCTTGTCAGTACATGACCTGATTCAGCTCGACACATTTCACAATCGATTGCAAAGATATGAGACCCATCATGATCAAATTTCACCGTGTCTACATAGTCCGAAAACTTCTCAATCATTTCAGCTGTTGAATCAGGTGTATCAGGGTGTATAGGGTATGGGCGTTTATCATAAAACATAAATGGAGCTTTCATCAATAAATCTGTAATAACTATAGCATCTTCCTTTGAACTTTTTGCAAAAGCTGCAACTCTTTTACTCCTTTGTTTGTGACTCAAACGAATCTTATTGAAAGTCATATCAAAATTGTATAAATTTTGTTTATTACCAGGATGTCTAAATTCCAATACTTCTTTGAAATTTCCATTTAGAAATGGCATCTTAGAATTCTCAAACTGTTGTATTCCTTCTAGCTTAGGAATATTGAAATCATCACATGTTAATCCGGGGACGACGACGAGTAAGACTTTATCAACAGATGCTGCATTTTGCAGTACAAATTTAGAAAACTTATTTTTCTTGACATCAGAGGATGAAGTCAATGCCTCAAGGACTAATGTTTGTAGATCACCTATATCCAAAGCCCCCATTGTAGGCAAAAATTGGAATTGGGGAGCAGTTAAGAATTTCTTCTTCCTTAATTGAGTAGTTGTCTGCTGTACTGATGATCTTCTTCTCTTTGAACGAGGTTTGTTCAATAAATTTGATTCGTTATCAATGGTGGTACTGGTATTATTTGCGAGAACACTCTCTTCATTAGAAGAATTATTAGCTGAAGGTGAGACATTATTAGCATTTTTGTCACCTTGACTATCTTCCTTTTCTATTATTGCACTATTATTTTTGTTATTATCCATTTTTGATGCGTTTTCGGTCATCAAACTAGCAATAAACTCTCTCTTGGAGTCAAGTGCATCTTCTGTAGAAATACTCAATCGAGCCACGTTTCTATGAACGTTGTCAGCAGATGAAGATGACGACAATTCTGCACCAGTTGCCATTAGAAAAGTTATATGAAAGAACTAAGTACTATATTGACTAATTTCTGTTCCAAAAGGGACTTTACATTATCAATCTATGTCTATATATAAATATTTCACATCTTCAACTTTTACACAAGTTTCCTTCTCTTCCCCAAAGATCGAATTTGACGAGAATTTTCGAATTTTTGTGTGAGACTGGGGCTGTGTAAATCCGTTCCACAAAGAGTTTCATGTCTATTTAGGGTATTCTGATATATTTTTTTCGTTACACATTATATAAAGGTGTCATACTGATACTGCTTTGGCCTTCTGCTTTTGGAACATATGTCTCAATGTCTCCTCGTAGATATCTTTCAATTCATCAGTGTTTGCGGCACTAGTAAAAGTTGAGTTTGCCTCATCTGTGTCATGGATTTCGACTATATCATTTAATATATTGAAACTGTTACTCCAGGTTTCCAGTACTTTAGCACAGTTGAAATTGTCATCGAGTGTCTTGATCTTACCCCAGCTATCCCATCCTATTGGTATAGATACCGGTTCCTCGAAAGAAGCTTCTAGTAAATCCTGGTCATTTGCACTGATATGGGAGATCGTATTGATAAAATGAGCTGTCAAAGTTTTTCTACTCGATTGCTGTAAACTTGATAAATAAGTGAAATAAAACAAAGAAGAACAGTTGGATAAAGCGATTGTTCGTAAAGTTTGTTGCAATTCGTCTAGTAAATGAGATTTTGTAATTTTGTATTCTAAATTTGGTGAATCAATTACTACGAATATCATACTCCAAGGTAATGGATTTTCATGCTCTTTAGAAGATTTCAACGTTTCTGCATCTCTACCATATTTAGAACCGAAACTTATGAAACTGTCTAACGATTTATTTGAACTGGGTGAGGGTGATGTTTGCTGGTGATTTTTGAGGAAAGAAAACCATGATATAAATTGGTCTGTTGTCGAAGTGAAAACCTTGTTATTATGCAATACAATCTTCGAAGAGTCAATACAAATCATTATTGTGATATTATTATCGGTAAGAAGCTTCTCCAAATAGTGTTTGTATGAAATTTTGAAATTTCCGGGGAAAGTATGTATGTTCAACTGTATTTTAGAACTAAATGTGTAGAGATTGAAAAACGTGTAACCGTGTACTGGGAGATTATCCAACGGCAAGATCAAAGAGTCTTTGGAGTCCTTCTTTGCGTTCAAGGAGAATTTTGAAGCAAAAGATGGCATTTGCGTATGTGTGTTCGTACTGTTGTTTGTTTTTGAACTTTGAAAGTCATTTTGAGTGTCGTAAAGAGAAGTAATTATTTGAGATTGTTGAGCTGGTGTTCCACCTAGAATCAGCAGAGTTCTCTCTGACTCCTCCTGGGTAGGTGCACTCTGTGTCTGTGTCCCGGATACCGCATTGTCAGAAAGAAGACCATTCCATATCCCTGTCTCCATGTCGTGTATATGTTACCCTCTGGTTAATTAGTAGAAGTAAGAACACCCAACTACTGACTTACCAACCACTGACCAAACGGATCAATTTTTGATAAACAAATGTCATTCAAACCGGTCTCCATTTCCTTCTCGCTTTTTGCGCCGCACAACAAAACTCCGGTTAATTCTTGAAGAAGTATATCGCATCCGGATATATCCCAATATGGTAATAAAAGAGGTGAAATATCTGTCGGATTTACTTTTCTGTTATCCCTCTGCCGAATCTGTGGCTCTTTTTCAGTCTTCACTTGTCTATTTCACATTCATATATCTGTGATTTTTTTAAGAAACTACCCTAATAACGTCTACTAAGTTATCTGGTACTTGAAATTGATCTTTCTTACTCAAGTTGACTCAGACTTAAATATATATACACATATACACATATAGACTCACAACTCAAAACTCACTTTATCCCACGGCTCAACTCGGATTCGGAAATTGTCTAATCGGTGCAATCTATCTCCTGTCTAATAATCCTCTAATCGCTCTTTCGCAGAAAGATTTAGAATTACCTTTTGCAGGAAATTCCCATCATCTGATATAGTACTTGCTTGATAAATCAATAAGTGTCACATTTGACTTGGTCATTTGAGGTTTACTAGATTCATCCAGTTGTATATACACATATCTACACATTCATTCATATAAAACATACACTACACTAATTTATTCATATCATTTTCACACTTATCATCCTCATCCTGATAGATCGGTAGAGCAAATAAAAATTATTGATTAATAATAAGATATGTCAGCTCAATTTGACTCTCCTTTATTCCCATTGGAAGGATTATCAGAGGAGACATTTATTAGATTGCCAAAGACTCCAGATGCTCAATCCGCATCTGTGAAACTATACATAGTCTTAGCGGAACCAAATATATTTGTAGAAGGTTTTTCAAAAAGTGAAACTCAAGATAGACCCGCTGCCGTATTGAGAGGATGTGTATTTGTCAGAGTTTCAAAACCAGTTAAGATAAAAGCAATTACTCTGAAGTTCTCCGGACATAGTAGAACTGAATGGCCTGAAGGTATCCCTCCAAAGAAAGTCGACCATCATGAAATCAACTCTCTTACTCAACATACTTGGCCTTTATTCTCCTTCACAGAATCTTATCCATCAAATGATACTTCAAAAAATAATGCACAATTATACATCCCTCCAAACGGTGAAAATGATGATTTACCAAATTTCTCTTTGGATAACTTATCTCCAATAACAAGTCCTATACAAGACGATGCTAGCTCATTGCATCCGGTAACAAGTGGTTCGCTGTCATCACTAGCAGGTGTGTTGAAGAGAGCTACATCCCCTTCTGCCTTCAATAGAAGTACATCTCATAGCATTTTCACAAAATTGAACAGTAATAATTCAGATTCAGAATTGGCTTCAATAAGATCTGCAGAAGATCCTCAAAATATGAAATTGTTTGTTCCGGGTGATTATATATACAGTTTTGAGCATATTATCCCACCTGGAACCCCAGAAAGTTCTAAAGTCACTTTTGGTGCTGTTGAATATCAATTGGACGCTTTCTTGGAGAGAAGCGGAGCTTTCAAATCCAGTTTACATGCCAATAAACCAGTCAACATAGTGAGGACGTTATCACAAGATTCTTCAGAAGAAAGTGAACCTATTGTAATTTCAAGAGATTGGGAGACTAATTTACATTATGAAGTTGTTGTCTCATCAAAAAGTGTGTTATTAAATTCCTACTTACCTGTAGCATTCAAATTAGTACCATTGGAGAAAATTAAGATCCACAGACTGCGTATTTACATTACAGAGCATTTGGAATATTACTGTAGAGGAAAGAAAGTTCATAGAACTGAACCACCAAAGAAATTCTTATTATTAGAACATAAACCAGAGAGAGATAGAGATTCTCTGTTGATAGATGATATTAATGAAGATGAAATCACAGCAAGAGAGTTGGAATTTCAAGTATTTGTCCCTGAATCAGTGAATGATAAACAAAGAATACATCCAGATACGTCGTATGAAAATATTCAATCTCATCATTGGATCAAAATATGTATGCGTATATCTAGGAGTGCTAACAACCCAGATGACAAAGATAAGAGAAAACATTTTGAATTATCTATAGACTCGCCAATTCATATCTTATCGTCACTATGTGTCCATGCTAATACATTATTACCTGCATATGTTGGAAATGAAAATCAATTATATCTGAATGCTTCTACAGCTTCCCCTGCTAGTGGGGAGGCGTCTATGAAATCCATATCTCCACCTTTACCTCAATATAACGATACTCCATTATCCCCCGGCGTTGAAGCTATAGGTTTCAATCATGGAAATAGCAATAATAGTTTGTACCAAAATTTGGATAATTTGATGTATGCAAAACCAAATATGAATTTAGAATCAAACATATACAAACCAGATGAGTCTTATCCTATAGAATATAAATCTCCACAAGCACAACCTTTATCACCAGTTGTATCTCCACAGTTAAGAGCCATTTCACCTGAATCACAAACCAGAAATCAAATACCTATGTCTTCTACTATAACGAGACCCATACATCTATTGAGAAGACCTTCCTTCAATCCTCCAGCATTTAGTGATGATATACCTCCACCCACATTCAATGCTGATTTACCACCTTCTTATGATACTGTTTTGAAAGAAGATGAAAAACATGCATCTGAATTTCATGCAGATGAGGATTTGGGAAGCACTTTCTCATTTGGAAAGAACTCCCCAGATATGCCAGCAGCAATAGTTAGAGCCACAAGTCCTATTCCAAGCTTGAGAAGCACATCCCCACATCCTCCTCCATCACCCACGCTTAGACGCAAGACTCAAAATGTGGCAAAAGACATTACTAATGTACTTGCTAACAAAAGCGCAAATTCTTCAAGTAGTAGTAATGCGATTGATGCAGCTTTAGCAGATGCAATCAGTTTGGAGAAGGAAAAGAAGAAATCAATTGAGAGTACAACAGCTCAGAAAGAGCAACCAAAAACCGGGGAGATCATTACAACTAATGATGACAGTGCATTGAATTCATCCTCTCCTGATATTAAGATTCATACTCCGTCCCCAGTACGTGCATTTACTCCTCCTACAAAACCAAATTCACCAAATTCTGACATTGCCGGCAAAGAAGAAAATAATGTTGCTTCATCTCCACCAAGTTCAAAACCACGTCATCTGAATGCCAATCCCCTAAGACATCCATCATTACTTCTCTCTGAGAGAAGATCATCCATCTCTTCAAATACCTCCAATGCAGCTTCTGTCATCTCCGAAAACTCATACTTGGATCCTGTTGCTTACAAACCTTTACTAAGAGATGAATCTTTCTCTTATTCTAGACATAATTCAGTGTTTGATGGAAGTGCAAATGGAAGCTTGTTTGATTCCAGTCACGGCTTAGTTGGCGCTGGTAATGGAAGCACTAGTGATTTTTATATCCAGAGAGATCAAGAATCCTCGATTGATATTACAAGTATGTACCCTAGAGGTAGTGTTGTAGATAGCTCTGCTTCCCTTGTTCCATCTCATCTTCATCAAAATGATCCAAGTTTCCATGTGTTCAATGTGAACAATTCTCATTTTCAAAACAGCAATTTCAATAATTCAAAGTTAGTTAGGAAGAAGAAAAATGCACCATCTGTAGGTGTAGACGGATTAAGGTTAGATTTCAATCTCGCAAAAGCGACATCAGTAGATACTGATCCAGCTTCATCATCAGCCACTGCTGCAACATCGGCAGAAAACCCAGACTCGCCAGTACAACGTCGTATCAGTTTTGGTGTTGAACCAATCATGGCTGCTTTGTCAGTATCCTCACCTGCTGCTGGTGATCAAGCGCAAGGTTCAGATTATATGTCACCACATGTGCACGAATCTGTTCCAGAAAGTTTAAGGACAATAACTACTATCAATGAAACACATGAACATAAGCCTGTACCAGCTAATAATGATTGTGTTCCTGCTGGTTCAACTAGTGCAACTGGACGTTCAAGTGAGGTGGATATAGCTCATGATAATCAATCTATTGTTTCTAGTCAGACAAAGAGCAGTGGAGTAAGTACTTTGGAAGATACAACCTCAACAAGTGGCTCTCAGATCAAAGTCTTTGAAGGAAGTATAGCTACTGCTGATTCCCAAGTCCCTGAGAAGGTCGCATTTGCAGGAAAATAACCATACAGGTCATGATGAGAATATCACAAATGATATAGGAAAAATAATAGACATTACTAATAAAAACTTCTATAAAATATTAATGGAAATCGTTTATAAAGGTCAATAAATATATACGATATAGATTATCGTTTATATATGTACATTAAATAACCAAGAGAGTACCTACGTAAGTTACATCAAAAACGTTTTACTGTGTATTCAACCTAATGTTCTCATCTTATTCGAAAAAGATGCAGGATCATATTTGAAATGTTTCATTGCATTCTTCAAAGAACTATCTTTACTAACGATACCATGGAAAGCTCTGTATGCAGGTACAAGAGTCTTGGATATATCACCTACTAAAGTAGTCTTGAAGAATTCTGGTAAATTCTTACTGCTAATCTTTCTGAAATTATCTTCAAAACTCTTATTGAAATCTTCGATCAACTTACCCATTTCCTTGGAAGACATTGCAGAATGACCAGAAACACCATTGACCATTGCAGCTTCCATAAGTTTCTTTGTCATATCTTGCCATTGGCTCATACATTTGTTCATTGCATTCTTTTTCAATCCTTTGTATCTAGTCAACCCAGGTTGACCAAGACATGTTTGTAAATCATCACTCTTATCTATAATAGTTTGTAATCCATCAAGGTTATACAACAACATTAATCCAAGATCATCTTCAGGAAGTTTTGATTTGAATTTACTCTCCAAATATGCGTAATTCATAACGATAGCATCAGAATAAAAGCAACTCAATAAGAATTGAGGATCTTTAGTATCAATTCTTTCTTCTATGAATCCACTAGGTCTATGTGACGGCAACCATGAGCCTCTTGCACATTTTGCAATACTTATCAATTGAGAATCTTTGAAAATTGTAAATTTTCGAAGTCTTGTACAAATGTTCAAAAAGGTTGTATTGAAACCATCTGAACTCATATTTGGATCATTATTATACCTTGTGGCCATATATTCAAAGAATTGACCAAATAAGGATGTTGTATTATTCTCTAGTTGTGAAATTGTCATTTGTAACGACTGTGGTATTTTGTTGTTTCCGGTGTATTTGACTATAGTCCTTTCTAGTTTTGCAGCACTTGCACTGATCTCAAATAACATTGGACCATAGTTATGTTTCTTATTGTCCACGAATGCTACCACGTCTGCGAGAACTTTGTCATATAAATCTAAAGCCCCCGAGAGTGTTTGATACAGTAAGGAATTTGGATCATTATTTGATTTTTGGAATGCATCATTAAAGAAAACATATTCATTTCTTATAAGGTAAATCAATGTATTTGAAAACATCTCAAAAGTAGCCCCCGAAACTGCTGTTTCTTCTTTACCGTAAAAATAAGAAGGATCGGTATTAATGAAATTCTTGCTTGAGAAATTTGTATTTTTCAAAACGTCTAAAATATATCTAGCTCTTAGTCTTGTCAAACCATCTGCCAATTTCTTACTATTAGGTTCGAGATATTGGATCATCATTACCATCTCTTTTATCTTTTCAAGTTTCACTCTTGGGAAAGGCTGGTTTGATTTGATATACTCTATAGGATTGAAAACCTTACTTTCATCTGCAACTTTGGCCTCAAAACTGATACGAAAATTACGCTCAGCGTCTTCCACTGCATTGTTAAGACCACTTGTGATACCTTTGAACTCCGACAGATCAGAAGACGCACCATCACCACGTAGATCTGCCAATAATTTCTTAGCTTTGAGAAGACCATCAATGTACCTTTGAATAGTATTTGAATCCTTCAAACTTGCACAAGAATTCAACACGCTTTGAATATCATGAGCTTTTCTAGCATATGCTTTAATATTTGACATGACATCCATGGTCTTTCCTATATTTGTCTGTGTGATCTTTAGATAGTTTATCTTACCCATAAGAGGTTGAATAGCTTCAATCGATCGGGCATTCATTTTAGATATTGACATCAATGATGTGGCGATTTCATCAGAAAGGGAATTCGTCGTTTTCAGATTCTCCTCCAGGAGGACCAAATCCGCTTCATTGGAGTCTATGAGCGTGGATCCCATATTGTATGTAAGAGATAAGCTGGAGCCAGATGTACTTTTGCAATAAACTGAACTGGCAAGTTACTGAAATATACGGCATGTTAGATGTAACTTACTCAACTACTCACCTAATTACAAAGTGTGTTCCATGTTATCATTTCCATTATAACACACACCTCACGCCTGATCCAGTGCTGTAGCTGCCGCTAAATACATAGGATAATGTGCTAATTTGAAAATAAGTGGGGATAGAGATATTGAACTAGATATAGTTGTAGCATTCTATAGTTCATTGTAATACGGCAACATTATATAAATAGCTCCCACTGGTATTGTGATCATCCTGTCTCCGACATCTCTTGAATCTCATGAAAAGATACAAAGGGATAACTCAACCAACGACACCAGAAAGCCAAATTAGGCAAGATCGCTCTGCGTTAGCCGCGCACACTCACATGGAAAGAAACCATGGCTGACTGAAAATTGAAAATTTTTAAATCTTCATGCAACACCACAACTCATCGAAGATATAGATCTTGTTCAATAAGAGTACTATCCGATCTCAGGTTTATAGTTCGATCTCCACTTCAATTGGCTTCTCACGAAATGTCCCCAGCTAACATGTCATCCGATAGAAAACAATCTGCCGCAGCAAGAGTTCTTGGTTCTGCGGCCGCAGGTATTTGCGAAATTGGTGTCTTCCACCCAGTTGATACCATCTCCAAGAGATTGATGAGTAACCATACCAGAGTTGCTTCCATCTCCGCTTTCAACAAGGTTATCTTTAGAGAACATGCTGCTGAACCTTTAGGTAAAAGAGTCTTCACTTTATTCCCAGGTTTAGGTTACGCTGCTTGTTACAAGATTTTACAAAGAGTTTACAAATATGGTGGTCAACCATTTGCCAACGAATTCTTAACCAAGAACTTTGCATCTACCTACGAAGAATATTTTGGTAAGAAGACTGGTAAGGCTTTAATGTCTGCCACTGCTGGTTCTTTAATTGGTATTGGTGAAATTGTTCTTTTACCATTAGATGTCTTAAAGATTAAACGTCAAACAAACCCAGAATCTTTCAAAGGTAGAGGTTTCTTCAAAATTATCCAAGATGAAGGTTTTGGATTATACAGAGGTTGGGGTTGGACCGCTGCTAGAAATGCTCCAGGTTCTTTCTCCTTGTTTGGTGGTTCTGCTTTTGCCAAGGAATATATCTTTGGTTTGACCGATTACACTTCTGCTACTTGGTACCAAAACTTTGTTGCTTCTATCTTTGGTGCTTCCGCTTCTTTGATTGTTTCTGCTCCATTAGATGTCATTAAGACCAGAATCCAAAACAAGAACTTTGATAACCCAGAATCTGGATTCACCATTTTGAAAAACATGGCTAAGAATGAAGGTTTCTCTGCTTTCTTCAAAGGTTTAACTCCAAAATTATTAACTACTGGTCCTAAATTAGTATTCTCTTTCGCTTTGGCTCAATCTTTGATCCCAGCATTTGACAAATTGATTACTAAATGAGTAAACTATAGACGACACTAATAGAAAATGACCTATTAATATTTTATGTTTTTCACCGCTGAATAGTTCTTTTATATTATACAACCTGTACATAGATATTTATTCTTAATTGATTTACATCCTAGCGATCCTTAATTAACTCGCAGTTCTATAACGTTTACAAGTGGAATAAGATTTCAGGGAGGGATTTTCCAAGATATTTATAAGTTCTTGTTGATAAATTTCAATAGTTATATTTATTTACATGTACATAAATGAGATGGATTGTCATCATGCTACTATAATCAAGCTATCATAATGATGATTCCCTTTTGATGATCGACTCTGCAACTAAGGCGTCTCTTTCCAACTGATTCATCGAAACATCTGTAGGTTCAGAGTGAACTGAATCTACGAGATCCTTGTAATCACCAGCAATTGTATCATGAACAGATGATAAAGCTGGGCCTTCAGAATTTGAGCCTAAGATAGATTCTGAAAGAACAGAGTTGAATAACTGGCTTGTTGGCTTACCTCCTAATTTATTCAAGTTGACATGTGAAAGGGAATCAATGGCAGCCTTGTGTTTACGATCATCAAATGCCTTTTCAACCATTTCTTCTAATTTTTCTTCAGTTATAGCAAAAGAACTAGAAGTATTATAAAGTGCTAATAATCTTTCTGCTAAATCTGACTTCACTTGAATCTCATGATTAATACGGTTAGCTTCTTTTTTCAATTTCAATTGTAATGCTTCTTCTTCTGTTCTTGGTCTTACCATTGGTCCTTTGAGATAACTTTCTATCGTTGGGAGAGTTAATAATTCAGCTTGAGATTGTTCGTACTTACGAGCAGCGTCAAGAATCTTTGCATGTTCTTCGTCAGTTTCCTTCTTCTTCTTTTCTCTCTTTAGTATTCTTGCACTTTCCTTGTTATATGCTTCTGCTAAGTATTGTCTACGTAAGGCAGCATTTTTGATCTTGAATTGTGAATCTAATGGTTTCTTTGTAATTTCCTCCTCGCTTAGTTGAAGTTTGGGCTCAGCAACAGTCTTTGCCAATCTGTCCTCAATGGTATAAACTTTTGGTGGTTGATATTCTCTTGTTACTCCCTTTGGGTGCTTCACACCTTGTGCGTAACCTGTGTCTTTTGGTTTAACATATTCATATGGTCTGAATGGTTGTTTGAAAATTTCACGGGGCTTGGGGAGCACACCGGAAGGAAGCCTCAATTTACTACTACCTCTACCACTCATATCGTTGAGCCTTTGATATTGCAGATGAGTTGTGTTTGAATATCTGTATATATATATAAGCTATTTGGAAAGATCAGTGCTCTCCTATTTTTTGCTCAGAGCTCGGTGTTTTTTTTTCAGCATTATAGCACCAAATGAGAAAATCTGAAAGTCTCAAAGTATTTGACACGTGAGAATAATGACAGCGTCGATATACCGTCGTTTTGAGAAGTGACATTACACTTTAGCGGGTACTGATTAGATTAGATAGATAAAGATTGAAGAGTAAGTCTGCTGGTGTGGCAATTACCTGTGTTATTACAGCTCTTTCAATCAACAATGGCACCAACCGTATCCACAAGGGTATCCATCCAATGGCTTCCTGGGCCAGCAAGTGAAGCCACAACCACAATGGTGTTGTCTTCCCCTGGATCAAGATATGTCGATTTAAGACCAATAGATAATCCTAAGAGTGATGAAGAAAAAGCATTTCCTTTTGAATGGGCGTTTGCGGGAATGGAAAGACCATTGAAATCTGACTGGTCTGAAATTGAATTTACACATGACTTCTTCGATTCAGCTTTCATTATCGACACTCAAAAATTCAAATTGGGCAAGACTGATATATCTCCTGATAGATCAGAGATTCCTGCTGATGTAGGATACTTTGAAGTTTTGCCAAGTAGGGAGAGAAGGGAAACCGGTGCTATGGCACACCCAAATACCGGTAAGATTACTGATTATGTTGAGATTTGGAAAAGTTTAGATCCACAAAAATCAGCACCTACTGATTTTATTCAATTGGATGAATCTGGTGAAGTCAATGCTGCAGATGTCGATACTTTCGTATACGATATCAAGGAATCTACCACCGACAAGTACGAAGGGAGATTCATTAAAGTTGGTAAATGGGGTCAGGGATTACTTTGGGATAAGTGTGATGAGAAGAGTGAGATTCCAATGCATATTATTCGTTGTTACTACAATGGTGAATCTTGGGAAATTTTAACTGAGTATACCCCAACCAAAGCCGGTAGCTCTACATCTATTTTAGATTACTTCCCTGTGACTTCTACTGGCGAAGAAGAGGTTACTAAAGGCGATGGAATTGTATGGACATGTGTAGAAAAATATGTAGTATAAATACGTCGAAATTTTATAGAATCTTTTGAAAGATAGTACAGTTGATGTCATTAAAATATGTATATGTAGCTGGTGAAATCTTATGGTAGGAATCCAAAATTGTCAGTAACATTCCAAAAATCTTCATTGGCCCAAGTTGAAAAGACTTCAATATTATTGTTGGTACCCGTATTATCTGAGTTATTTTGAATTTGAACTTGACCATTCTTGATTACCACACCTGTGTTTGGAATTTGTTGACCACTTTCACCTGTCCATACTGAGATGTTATTGATCATGGTAGTAGTACGTCCTACAAATGGTAGTAACTCAGGCATGGAGTTTACAGTTGAAGGCGAAAGAGAATTTCCGTTGGTTGGTGTGACAGATGGCATACTAAGTTTATTCGAGTTTCCAATTGTCAAAGTCGATGTCAAAGGAGTAGAAACACTGTTACTTGAATTTGGTATTCCTGAGAAGATATATGGGGGTTGTTGAGGCTCTTGCATCTTGGAGTCAGTTTGATCCTGTAAAGTACCATTTTGGTTTGAAATCCCAGTTTGTTTTGAGCCATTTCTCTGATATAGATATTGGGGGTTAGATGAAGAGTTATTGAGATTAGGTGGCGTATAAGATGATGAAGATGGAGGATGCAAGTTCAAGGAAGAAATGATAGGTGTGATGGCTTGGTATGAAGGAGATGGAGATGATGCTAACATTGCTGCTTCATAACTCATCGGACTTGGTAATGCAGCTCTATTTGTCAATGTGGTTGTAGATGACAATGAATTTCCATTTGTCTGTTCCCTTTCTCTACTGGTAAAGCTTGTCAAGGAAGCAAGACTTTCATTTCTTTGCCTTTCTGATGATACAGCACTACCAGTGGAAGCAGGGGTTGCAACTGCTGCAGGATAATTAAATGGTTGGGCTGTTATAGAAGTAGTCTTGAACAGAGAGGAATTGGCGGAACTGAAACTTGGAAGTGTGGAATTAATGCTATTCTGAGGTGAATTTACAGAACCTGAACTCATTGGAGTTGCCAAACTTGATCCACCATTTGTTGCTGTATTTGATGATATCTTGTTTGGATTCTCTGGTCTCAAATCTGGAGAATGAATTAATAAATGTGACAACCCTCTTGGAATGGTACAACGAGTCAATTGACCCTTTTGTTTTACTCTTTCTTCCTCTTCTTGTTTTTCTGCTTCAGTCTTCTTGATATCAACTTTTGATTCCACAGTATAATGCTGTAATGGTTTTCTCACAATTGCAGGTGGAACACCAGGTTGAGAATTATAAATAATCTCCGAGGAATCAGGACCACAACGAAGAATCAAATTACCTATAGTTGCATGCATAATTTCTTCAAAAGTATCCCTAAAATTGAGTGCAAATTTAGTTCTCTCGGTCATGACATAAAGGGCGTCAGAACAAGCTCTCAAATCATCTAAACCTGAAAACAAAGCTTCGGAAACAGCTGGTCTTGTGTGCTTCTTATCATCTCCCAATAATTTACGACGCATATCGTCTCTATTACGGTGAAGCCAGAGACAATAAATCAAGGTTATACCTGCACTGAATGCAGTATGAATATGAACTGTTGAATGACCAGACACTGTCTTTTGAATGAAAGCTTTGATTGACTGACAAATTTGGCCAGCACACGCTTGACATTCTCTAAACAACTTATCTTCAGGATCCAATAATTCCAAGAATGGTTGAATCAAGTTTCTGACAGATCTATAATAATAAACACTCAAAGTTTCATTTTCAATACCTTTTCTGAAACCTTGACATTCCTTTCTCCAGTTTGCCAATTCTTGGAAAAAGCCCTCAACTTTCGGTAACTGATCTCTGGTAACAATTGAGTTGGAGGTCAAAATATTCAGTTGTTCAATGAACCTTGCTTCAATTCTTCTGATTTTAATTGATTGATTTATAAAGGTAGTCTTACTTGGATGAATGGCTTTTGACGGTTCATAATCAAACATCAAGATATCCTCATCGATCTGGGATTCTAGTAAAACAAATGGTCTGGATACAGCTATAGCAATGGCCTTCTCCAAAAGATATGCACACCAAAAGCATCGAAGTTGACTATCTTTCAAATCTCTTGAGATTTTTTCGTATGTTTTTCTCTTGTGTAAGTTCAGTGACACACAAATCTTCATACCATCTGTGATGACTGCATATAATACATTTGAGTCGGTGTCTGTTCTAATCAAATAGAAAACAATCAAGATCAACAATTCCACTTTTTGTAAATCTGTGACATTTGAAAGTAAAGTCAAATATCTCAAAGCACTTGAAAAAAACCTAGATGGTGGTGGACCAGTATATCTTCCGGAAGTCTTATGCAGTTCTGCAGAAATTGCAAAAATTAAGAACATTCTAGTACAGGAAAACAGATAATCCCTGTTATTTGGAGGATGTGGCGCACCTCTAGCTTTGTTGACAAAGTAGTCATTGTGAAACTTGAGAACTTGTGTCTCATTCAATAAAGGAAACTTATATTGCAGAAGTGCAAAATAAATATCCATTAATTGTTGTGATAACTTGATATCGATATCAAATATTGGATCAGGTTTGAAATTATTCTTCAAATTGTATCTTGCTATTATAGATTTTTGAAACTTTTCATGCTGAACTTGTAGGAACTCATCAGCCGGCCTTTTCAAGAGTTTCACGAATGGATCGTTCTCACTTGAAGTTTGATCTAGCAGATCCGAAATCTTCCTGTATTTCAAGTTGGACTCTCCTTCGTTATCTTCTTGTTTAAGAGTGACGAAATCGTCGTCTTCGATTTCTCCATCTTCGAGTCTTCTCTTTATCGAAAGTTTTGAATCCTCGGTATTATTTTCCGATGTCAATTTATCCAACATTCTCTCTAGTTGTTTAACTCTCTTCTCTAGCATGACAGTATATTCATCTTTTGAATTTGGTTTATTTGCAGACGCGTAACGAGGGGGTTGGACACAAGGAACACCAGCCTTGATACATGTTGTACAACATGGTATTCTATGGTCACATTTCTGTTTTCTCTTTTGACATAAATAACAGGATGTAGATCTTCCCATCTTATCCCTGACTTCTTTTGTTAATGCGTGTGGGTCTGCTTTTTCAACTTTTGTGGCCGTTTGTTTTTTCTTAGGCTCTACCTTTGTTTTGACCTTCTCATTCGCAAATTTGAGTTGTTTGCCTTGAGTGGCAGGAGTAACAGGGGTAATAGGGGTTAGATAGCTTTTCTGCGATGAGATGCTGGCAGGGTCTGAAGGAGCTGACATAACTTGAAAGTTGTTTATGAATCCTCTGAATTTTGTCTATTATTGAATGTAGTTTATGTGGGTATATGGAACCGGATTTCCCAAAAATTATGAATGTTGTGAAATATATGATTGAGAATATAGAAATGAATTGAAATAATGTCTGCTTGACGTGTAAAGTCGATTGAATATTGTGTTATCACTCTTTCACTTTCGCCAAAGAAAAAATTGCGGAGTTGGTGATAGGAGCAATAGAAGAGACTCCGAGGGGTGTGTATAAGCGAAAATGGGTAGTTAAGTTGACCCTAGATATACAACTCGGCGGGAATAGTGTAAAGAAATGAACGAGAGAAGAATAAAGAACCCCTGGTGTAAAAATGAAGATAAACAATCGTCATGATTCAGACCCCCAAAGAGAAGTTCAGTTTGCAAGAGGGGGTGAAACTCTAAAAATCTCAATCTTCTCTGCGCACAGTAGCGGCGGGAAAAAAGAAAAGTTGGTCTCTGCTAGGGGTGGATCTCCCAAAAATTCATAGGGAGTGGTTTACTTCCGTTACAAGTGTTTGCGTTTGTTGGTTTCCCATACGTGACACAGATACAATACATACACCCCAACGGCAAGGATTACTGTCTAGTATTATTACTCGATTTTGAGCACACATTATATATATACACGCACTGTGCACGCATTTAAGCCCTCACTGAAGCTTCTCCAGCTTTCTCGCAATTGTTCTAAGTGCCCCCGCTCACCTTCGACATTTGGACGGAGGCCCGATAAAATATGGAAATTATCAAAAAAAAAGTATTGTTCTTCCTCGATTTACGTGTGGCTGTAGCTCAATTTTAAAATCTTGCATTTCATGTATAGACCCGGGACGCTATTGGTTCCGAGAAATAAAAAAAAACCACAAGCTGCAGACACTAACGAGAGCGTGATCTCCCCCATGCTTGGACCACTCATTAATGTGAAGATCTCATACATAGACTCTTCTCAAAACTAGTAGTGTAAATAATATATAGCAGAAATGAAAGATTGTGACCTGCAACCCCGATCATCAGAAGTCAAAATTTTGATGTCGAAATGGAATTTGTTGCTTCGTTAGAATTGGGGGTGAGAATTCATCTGTAAATTCCGGGGTACATTAAAATGTCAAGTGCTTTAAAGTTTTCATTTTGAGATATGTTTAATATACATATATAGCATATATATATAACTGTAAGACTTATATCGAGACCAATATATGAATTGAACATATACGGTTTGTGATACCCTTAATTTCATTCTAGAAAAAATTGCAAACTGCGTAAAACAGGATTTTGGAAAGCGTATTCTGCTCGCCCAATGAGAAGCCACCAATAAAACATCATATTACAGTATCATGCTTTTATTCAAAAGGGATAATATATTGTTTATATAGAGACTATGTAGAAACCTATCCGTTTGTGTATAGCTAGCAATTAAAGAAACCAAGAAAGATATCTAAATATTCAAAACTTTATATAAGAATCAGAGTAATAATAATTCCGTATTTGAAAATCTATATTTCCAATTATGTAAATTATGTAAAAATGAACAAAAAGATTTTTTATTACCTATTCGTTTATTTTATTTACGTAAAAATTACACCCTATAAAAACCACAATATCAATCAAAGAGAATTCAAACCGAAAAGGAAACCCAGTTCTTTTCTACCCAATCTATTAATATTCTCTCTACTCTTACCATCCAGAGCAGCATCAATAAGTTCTTGCTTTTGTCTTTGCAATTCCATGATTCTGTCTTCAACAGTTCCCTTGATCAACAAGTGATGGATGAATACCTCCTTTGACTGACCAATTCTATGTAATCTATCTTCAGCTTGTCTCATAACGTAAGGATTCCATGCCTCGTCTAAGATAATCGCCCTAGATGCACAAGTCAACGTTAAACCAACATTACCAGCTTTCAAGGAGATCAACATTAACCTTTCGTTTTGTTCTTTGTAGAATCTAGAAATTGTTGCATCTTTCTCCGAGACGGACATTGAACCATCGTATCTCAAAAAGTTCATGTTTTCATTGGCCAGAATTAAATCCATAATATCAAATAAGAATGTAAACTGTGAAAATACAATAATCTTCTCATCAGGATGATTCTCATAGATATCTTTGATCAATTTGATAGTAGCGTCAACTTTAGCTGAAACCATCAATTCACCGATTGACCTCACATACTCTTCTAATTCTGCCATTCTTGTCTTTTTCATCGGTTGCTTCCTTTCAACTCCTTTTGAAGTTTGGTATTGAGTCAACGAAATTTTATTGATGGCAATCTGTTGGAAATCAGAGAAGGAAACTGATCCACTCTCATAAATGGGTCCTTTACAAACATAACATTCCGCTTCTCTGTCTCTACCCAACTCTTTAGTTGTGAATCTATCATAGAAATCCTCAATACAATCCTTACAGATAACGTGACCACATACACCCAATATAAATACATCTTCATTTGGCACTGTATCTAAGCAAACAGGACAAGTGAACCCTATTCTTTCTTCCTCAAGAACTCTAGTAAGAACGTTTTCTTTAATACGAGATGCGGTTTGATACATTGACTTGCTATCCTTGAACTTCGTGTTTTGACCACTTTTGTCTCTTTCATCTTCATTCAAAGCGGCAAGCTTACACATATAATTATGACAACAAGCCTGTCTTAATCTTAACAAGAGAGTCAACATACTACTATATGCTCCAACTGGGATACGTTCATGTTTCATCAACTCAGCTGCTTTAGCAGCAGTTTTATCTTCTAATGCTTTGTAGTATTTCGTTTCAGCTTCGGTGAATTTAACATCTTCAATAATGATATGTTTTTCAGGAAGTAATAAGATTGGTTTTCCATCAATTGTACTTGATTTTGTTCTTCTTAACATGATTGCAGATAAAAGAGCTTGAACCTTATTGAGAGCTCTATTTTCATAACGGGTAGTTGCACTTTTCAATGGCATTTCAATTTGTGTTTTGAATTTACTTTCATTATTGTAAGGCCTAATCTTCAAAAATCTCAGCAGTGGGTATAACTCACCTATGTTGTTCTGCATAGGGGTACCTGAAAGACACCATTTATACTCACTTTTCAATAAAGCAACAGCCTTTGAAGATTGTGTGAGTCTATTTTTCACAAACTGAGCTTCATCAAGAATAATTCTATGAAAGACAGATTCAGAAGCAAAAAAAGGAGAAGTATACACTCTACTACTAGAAGCATCTATATCTTCAATATCTGTAGGAAGACCACCCGCCCTACTTTTCTTCATTAGTTCCAAGGCAGTCTTGAAATGCTTTTTCATTTCTGATGCCAATGTTTGATAAGATGTTAAGACAATATCATATTTCTTCAATTCTGTAAAATTGGGAACTTTTTCTTGATGATAGACATAAATGCTCAACGCATTTTCTTTACGAATCTTAATTTCAAATTCACCAACCCACTGTCTCATCAATGAAACAGGGGCAACAACCAAAGTAGTTTTAGCATCCGGTGATTTTGGTGGGTTTGCCAAAATTATCGAAATAGCTTGAACCGTCTTACCAAGACCCATATCATCCGCTAAGATACCACCTTTATGACTATGTGTATTTTCCATAGCCAGCATCCAAGTGAGACCAATACGTTGATGCTTCAAGAGTTGAACACTCATTTCAGGTGGAGTAGGAGTCAACCCCTCTTCTCGTACTTCTTGTGCTTTGATAGAATCCAATAAATTACCAATACTAGCCAAATCATCATGTTCCTCATGTCTTGCATAAGGATTAGTATTGAAACGAGAAAGTTCAAAATCATCATTATTGTCAACTGCATGTTGCTCGTTTAAACGTTCAAGATCCTGATAACTTAATTGATTTTTCAATTGAAGGGTCAACTGTGGAGTTAATTGAGCGAGTCCTTTAACACTACTCTGCCACATCAAAAGAGCAATATCCATTGGTATAAACCTTGGCGGGAGTTTATTTATATATCTTAAATTGAAATAAGAGGCGTAGAAATTACCCAAATCTCTTGGTAATTTATGAATACCAGCATCATATATTATCTTTTCCGTCTTGGTACTCGTGAGTGATGCTCTCCTGTCTTCAGCGTGTCTACGAACTAACAGTACAGCCGGGTGATTTTGATCTCTTAAGTGAGCCTGCTGTTTGCTCCAGAGAATGTCAAGATTCCCTTTAACTTTGTCACGTCTGTTCTTCAATCTCTCAAATTTCTGCTGAGAGTCTTCAATATCTGTTATGACCCTTTTCAATTTATTCAATTTCTGTTCGTTTGTAATCCTGAGGACTTCCAGTTGCTTTTGAACTTGTTCTGAATCCACGTTACCATTAGCTACAGCAAGAACGTGCTTTCTCTTGAGACTGATATTATCCAAAGAAGTATACAATTGATCTCTTATTTTCTCATCTCTTGCGATTCTAGCAACTAATTGGTCTTTCACAGAATCTATATTGTGCAAAGAGCGTTTAGCCGAGTCCATGTCATCCTTGAAGGGAACTTCAAGAAAACATGGTTCATGAACATCAGGAGGTATTGATGGAAACCCGACTTGCGTACCAGCGTGGTATACAGGAGCAGGTTGGTTAAAATCGGGTTGTCTGTGTTGTTCAACCTTTGGAATTTGATTAGAATCAAAAGCTGGCATTTGAATTTGAGTCTCACCAGTGATCTCAATTTCATTTTCACTATCGCTATCACTGAAATCACCACGATCGTCATTAATACTTACAATTGAAGTATTTGAGAGTGGGTTATGGTATGAGGTCTTATCAGTATTTGAGTTTTGCTGTAAGTTAGATCCGTTACTGAGAATAGACTCTTTTCCGGGAAGTATATCAAAAGAATCATCATCATCGTTATCAGAAGTCAGATCCAAAACTTCAACACCAGCTTTTGAAGGGGTATCCGCATTCAAAGAGCTTGAAAGACTTGCTTCTGATTTCACCTTCTTTGGTATCAGGTTATCACCCCATATATGTGGTCTCTTATTATTATCATTCATGTCGACGCTATCGCTTGGAGTGTTTTTCAAGGTCCATAGGTTGGGAGCCTTCCATGGTATCGTTTTCTTTGTAGTTGAGTCATTGAAGTTTATTGATCTTGAGCCACCAATGACGGGGCCACTGTTGAGAATATTACTTCTACCAGTATCATCATGCGTACGTAAAGAAGGAGAACCTAATCTTTCATTCAAAGAAGACAATCTTTGTGTCGATGGCTTCTCAGACAACGATGGAGGAGAAAGCAAGTCATCTTTTGAAGACACTGAAAATGGAGTTGTACGGCCAGATAAAGAGACCAGCTCCTTCTGTATTTGAATATCCGGATCATTATCAGATAATTTCAAGGATGATACTGATAATGGTGATTTTTGTCGTGAACTATCAATTGACTTCGGCACGATAGTCTTTGGTGGGTAACTGTCATTAATGATTTCAAATTCAGAAGCGGCAGATTGAAATGAGTCTGGCGAGTTCAGTCCATCAGTTGAATCGTCTTCAACATTATTAACTTTAGTGGAGTTTAGGTTGGAAGGTATGTTGTCAGTAGAATCATTTATACTTTGCCTTTCATCTATATTCTTGTGTACTGAATCATTAACAGGGCTATTGAGAATAGACTCTGGCATCTCCGCCCATTCAAAATCATCGTCATCACTTTTAGAATTCCTTGAAATATTGGTAGTATCGTTAACATTTGAATTTGAGACATTGAAGCTCTTTTCATCACCAGAGTTTGTGTTATCGGCCTGGGAAACTTGATCACCTGAAGTTGTTTTAGAATTCGTCTTTGAAGACTCGTTTTCAATCTCTATATCTGAACTTCCAAGATCAGAGTTGGAATCTTCACCATCAAGTTCATTCAACTGTTTGAAGAACTCACCTTTCGGTAAGGAGTTTTCCAAGACCTGACTCATATTGTTGAACTATATCGATAAAGTACTTGTCTGATTTGAATATACGTCCTGTAACAAAAGTGTGGAGGAGTGATATACTAAGAGGATTGAGAGTTGATGGTTGCTAGTAAACTCTTTTCGTTCCAGCCAAGGACCCTTGATCAGGAATACTTGATGAGAAGTATGTTTATAAAGATGAGTAAGTAACAAAAAAGACTACACAAGCAAACTGGCAATTTTGCATTTCTTTCTGATTGATCATAAAAATGACATAGGGTTTCAGAGAAATAATTAGTAGTGAGGACAAACTTTCACTGCCGCGCTTCCTAGCGTGTTTGGTGACTCTGTTGATTTGAAACAAGGTTTGGATACTAATTTGGTTAGATTGGGTTGGCGATTGACACAGTATAGGGTTACAGATCAATTTACACAACAAATAATATAGATCTACGAGAATATATCAATTAGATATTGATTATATATATTTTAAATAAATAGTACAAGAACTTTAAATATCACCTTCTTCTTCAGCGATTAATTTCAAGACATTAGCTAATTCTGATTTCAATTTTTCAACTGTTTGATTGAAAGCTTCAGTAAAACATAAACCTCTTTCGAAAGAAGTCTTTGCTTCGGTGTAATTACCTAATTTTGTATGACATATACCCAATCTTAAATGATTATCTGGGATATTAGCAGCTAATTGACACAATAAATCAGCATCACCAAATGCACTTTCATAATCTTGAGCAAACATATAAGCATCACATCTGAGCAATAAAACCATTATAATTTCACCTAAAGTCATTTGAAAACTTTCAAATTTTGGTCTAGCACTTGCTAATCCTAAAGCAACGGTGGATTGTTTTGCAGCTTCTTGTGGTTTCCTCTGACGCATTGAATTTATAGCAGATTCATGCATTTTTTTAACCATCATACTCAATTGTTTCGTATATGCTTCTTTAGTTGGAAGTGGTGGAATATCGGTTTTACTATTTATAAGGTCTGCTGTTATAGTATTAAGTTGCGAGATTTCAAGTAGTAATTCTTCCCATTCTTTTGGATCAGCACCTTCACTTAAGGAGATCTTCTTTGATGTGGAATCATAAGTTATAGGTAAATCAGATAGCACATCCATTGTAATATTGTCGTTATTGTGATTAGAAGTATGATATGATATGGAATGACTTATACCTATGAATCCTCACTGCTTTCAAGTTGACACCATTGTCACTTATATTGCTATGATTTGAGGTACTTGAGAACTAGAGAACAGCTCAGATTCACACCGCGCACCTCACATACATTTCAAATTTCTTTATCGCATTATGTTAAGTGATTGATTTTAATTGATAGTTGTTCAATAATGCAAAATAAGTTATAGTTTTACGCAGTAATTTACTGAACCAATCAACACACATAAACTATGCCGACATATTACTGTGAATACTGCAAATCCTCACTGACACATAACTCTATGAGTGTGCGAAAGTCACATTTAATTGGTAAAAATCATATTAGATTTTACTGTGATTATTATGAAAATGAAGCTAAAAAACTGAATTTATTAGCCGATGAATCGGCAGAATTACCATATGAAATGACGATAGAAGAGTTGTATAAAGGTATACCTGGTTCTTCTTTCTCCTCGAGTGCCGCTTTAGACGGAGAAGAAACAGAGAACAACAATAGATTACAACAACTTCGTGGTGCCAGCGGAGTGCAGCGTGATATTGCAATCAGAACTCTTCCGCCACCTTCACTCCCCAGTTTCCCAGCTCCACCACCCAGCGTGTACTATTACAACCAGACGGAGACCAAGAAGAACATGCAAGAAGCCATGCGCCGCCACGCTGAACGTAAGTAGTTTTGTATATAAATAGATATATAACATACATATGAAGAGTTCCAAATCGCCGACTAAACGCACCGGGTCGTGGTCCCGGCACCAGTACTTCCCAAAGGGGAAACCAAAAATTTTTCGCCCTCCTGCCAGCAAAAAAACCAGCGGCGTGAGCGAGAATGGAAAGAAAGGAGAAGAAAGAAAGGAAGAAAGACAGAGGAAGAGAGAAAGAGAAAAGGAAAAGAGCGAGAACAAGGCAAAGGAGAGAAAGAAAACACAAATTTATCAACTTCAACTATAACCAACTACTTATTATTTCAACACAGATCTTCCTTCTGTTAATCACATTTTATTTACATAGATATATTCAAAATGGCTCAAGAAGTTCCTACTTTCAAGTTAGTCTTAGTCGGTGATGGTGGTACCGGTAAAGTATGTATATTTCCTTTTATTCCCTCATAAAAAATTTATCAACCTGAATCATGTCAACATCATATCATATCATTTGTATTGAATTGATTATGATTATGATTTTGTTTGTTATTATTTATTGTTATTTGGTGTTTTATCCCTGCTTTCAAATCCCTCAAAGCACTTCAGTTGTTATAATCGTATGAATGCGGTATATGATAAATTGTTCAACTCAAATCTTATCTTATCTGACAGTTTTGTTTGCTCTTTTACGCAATTTCATTATATTTCTTCTTGTTTTCATCTCTCAATTCCCTTCTCCTTTCCAGTCTTTCGGAATATTGATTGGATTACATCTACGAGTTACTTACAAGGTTTTGGTCAATTACTGAATTGAGAAGTATTGATGAGGTATTATTGATGGCAAAGATGAAACAATCAAATAACAGGTATTCAATCCCTTTATAACTTTCAAAATACTAACTAATACCTATTTATTATAGACCACTTTCGTTAAAAGACATCTAACCGGTGAATTCGAAAAGAAGTATGAAGCTACTTCTGGTGTTGAAGTTCATCCAATGTCTTTCTACACCAATTTCGGTGAAATTAAATTCGATGTCTGGGATACTGCCGGACAAGAAAAATTCGGTGGTTTAAGAGATGGTTATTATATCAATGGTCAATGTGGTATCATTATGTTCGATGTTACCTCTCGTATCACTTATAAAAACGTTCCAAACTGGCACAGAGATTTAGTCAGAGTTTGTGAAAACATTCCAATCGTCTTATGTGGTAACAAAGTTGATGTTAAAGAAAGAAAAGTTAAAGCTAAAACTATTACTTTCCACAGAAAGAAGAATTTACAATACTTTGATATCTCTGCTAAATCCAATTATAACTTCGAAAAACCATTTTTATGGTTAGCTAGAAAATTAGTTGGTAACAATCAATTAGAATTCGTTGAAGCTCCAGCTTTAGCTCCACCTGAAGTTGTTGTCGATGCTGACTTAATGGCTAAATATCAAGCTGAAATGGCTGAAGCCGCTGCTATGCCATTACCAGATGAAGATGACGCTGATTTATAAGTTAATAAAATAAATTCGAATTTAATTTAAGTTAAGTTGATATATTCTATTGCTTCCCTTTTTCAACATGATTCAAACAAAAAAAATAATAATAAAAGAAGATTGAAGTCACTCCAATAATAAAAAATAATCAAACAATAACAACTATATTCAAGTTGATTATCAGACCAATCGAATAATAAATCATATATATATATATTATATACTATATTGCTTAATATTATATCATCTAATATTATCTTGTAACAGTAACAGTAACATGAACCCTTTATACAACATAGACAAGACAAGACAAGAGGGCCTTCAAGTCACGTGCGCTCTAAGATCAGCCAAATCGAACAAATCGACAATCGACACCGCCGCGGCGAAATTTTTTAAGAGCAAAATTCAAAAACACAACACAGGGCTGCAAAACCAGCGAAATACAAGACGGTTATGCAGCACCGAGTCACTAATTAGCCAACCAACGAAATTGATCCATTTTCAGCGAGAAAGAAAGAGAAGGAGAAACAGAGAGAGGAAGAGAGAGACAGTGAGTGTGAGTTACATTTAATGAACAATCAATTGAATAGTGTATCAATTGGGTGTTATAACTGTATAAGATTCAATCAATCTAATAAAGTATCACAGATCCATCACAATGTTAAGATTATTAACTTCATCTACCGTATGTTCAATTGTTTTACATCAGATGATACTTCTCTCAAATGTCTCATATTTTAGTTGAGCTAGCTCTATATGAAAATATCAAGTACACATATTTGAACAATTGTCTATATACACAAATCAAGAGAATCAATTGATCTGATCAAGTGGACCTGTTGTACAATTGCAAAAACCTGATTTCATCGCATGATTCGTTACATATGGAGTTGTCTATCATATTGTGTTTTATGATATCGAACTATTTGTCAAATGAGTTATTTTGTTTTACGTAAGGAAAAGGCGGAATATATCAAGATTGGTTGAACATAAGTAAACAAATGAATGGATCTAGACATTTACAATGTATTATCTCAAATCTCAACCTCACACAAACGTTTATACTAACTTTTTATCTTTAATTTAGCGTGCTGTTCAAAGAAACGCCAGATCATTTTCTGTTGCTCCAGCTAGATTAAACTTGATCTCCGACTTATACGTTAAGGAATTAAAGGCTTTCAAGCCAACTCCAGTATCTGCCGCTGATGCTGAATCTGCTACCAAACCATGGAAACTCCCAGCTGCTGCCAAGGCTCCAGTTTTAGAAGGTGAAGGTACCGATGCTTTAGCCGAATACGATTCTGCTCCAGTTGAAGTTGTTGCCGGTTCTACTGCTACTGTTGAAGAATACAAGCCAGATGATTGGTTTGTCTTCGAAGAAGAAGAAACCGCCAGCCATCATTAAATTTAGATAAACTATTATCTTTAATTTTTTAAACGGGAAATTTTGAATTTTATTTATTCTATAAAAAACCAAATCATTTTCATTTTTTTTCTCATTTTTCATTCACATATATACGACCATTGAAATGATAGAATTACAGAGCTAATTTACCTTTTTTACAATCAATATTATTACATTATTATTATTATTTATTTTTAAGTTTTTTAAAAATCAGTTGTCAAAGCAAAATATAGAGAGATTTAAACTATCTTTCCATCTAACAAGACATTTCTGTAAACTAAAGATACCCATTGAACCAAAGGGCTTCCCTTCGGTACCACTCAGTATCCATTATCTACTATGATCCCTTTCTTGAATAACCTACTCTATGAAGGATATTAACTAGCGGTATAACTTGTAATCTTATTGAACCAGTATCAATATTGGCAGAATCTATAACTCTGATTTTCGTCTCGTCTCGAAGTCGTCTTTCTTTGTTTACATTTTTGTGATCTAAAAAGGTAAATAATGAGATAAAGAAACATTGAATTAGCTCTTACAAAACACCGTCTATACCACGCAGCTAGAGAGTTATTACAATCACATTTCAGTATCAAGATGTCTACTCCAGCTGATTTAACATCGATCAAGAATGCTTCTAAACTGATCAATGAGAAATTGGCAGCACAAGGATTCTTCCCCATACAAAAAATCTCACACAAGTCAGAAAAGAATCAAGCTTCTAAGAATTCAGATAGTTCAAGACAAGAACAACACAAGGTTAAGAAGTTGGATAGGTTATATTTTCCCAGTATTGATTGGAAGTATGTTACTAAGCCATTAGATCAACTTACCAACGGGGAAGTTGAGCAGAATAACAATAATGATCCCTCAGGAAATCCTGAAGTTACAGGACCAACTGATGTGATGTATGAAAACGATAAGAAGATTCTCAATGTTATTTACTCACTTTTAGATACAATTGAGATGAGTAAAGATTTGAAGGAATCTGTTGTTTCTGAGGCACAAGAACAACAAAACAAAATCCAAAGGTTGGACTTTAAAGTCAAGAGTTTACAACATGTTATTGAAGAAAAAAACAAAGAAATTCATTCACTTCATGCTGCAAATATTAAGTTGGAAAACGATGCTCAAATAATGAGTATGAAGAGCAAGAATGCAGTTGAAAAGCTTTCGAAAGTTGAAAGAGATTTCAAAGAATATAGAGATTTCTCAATTAGAGAAGCAAGAAGAAATAAAGTTGAATCAGAAAGACAATCAAAAAGAGTCAATTATCTCGTATCTAAACACAAGACTCATGCCTCAGTTAGTTCCACCGACCAGGATGCACCAGCTGCTAAGAGAAGGCAATTACCTTTACGTGAAGTTCATAAATCTTCCAACAAAGAGAATATACAAACGGCACCTCCATCTTCATCATTATCACAAGGAAAACTTTTGTCATCAAGTCCCCATACCGTTGATCCACAACTGATGGCTTCTTTTGGACATTTACAAGATATCAACTCCAATTTAACACATGAGATGGCTAAGATGTACTGTTGGGTATTGAAAGTATACGAATTATTAGCTTCCTGGAGTAATAAATTAGAAGATGATGGAGAAGAAGTTGACAAGGATAGCACAATTTTCAGAATAAGCAAATCTAAAAAAAACCTACTGGAAAGACTATCAAATGGTGATCATGACAAACTTGATTCATTTAGTTCTCAAGACTATTTAATCACTGTTCCAAAATCATTTGTGCCTTCAAATGATTCAGATATTCTTTCTTTTGATTCAAGATTGTTTGAATTGGGTAAAATAGACAAGAGGTTTATAAACATCTTAAATCAATTAGCATCTCAGTTATTTGATATCAAAAAGATTGGTAATAACGGTTCTTTATCGAGCGTCTCTAAAAATAATATAATAACTCTGAACGATACTTTGAATGATGCTGATGGTGATACTTTTGTAATCAAGTCTAAAAAGAGATCAGTGAAAGACGACCAAATAGTGAACATGAAAATTAAAGAACTTCTGATGGAAAACTCGGAATTGAAGAAAAATTACGAACAAGCATTGGAGACTA
The DNA here is from genome assembly GCA_024271885.1 of Wenyingozyma ramenticola. Lineage (NCBI taxonomy): Eukaryota > Fungi > Ascomycota > Pichiomycetes > Pichiales > Pichiaceae > Wenyingozyma > Wenyingozyma ramenticola. Next base: position 172,135 of record JANBXF010000004.1, read on the forward strand.
TGAATAAATGGAAGACGTTCAGAGCTGAAAGACCTGAACGCACCTAATAAATCTTTTCATCTGAAGTGTTCTCTATTAAACCTCTTTGTACCTATAAATAATCTATGTATATTAATATGAATCTTGAATTTTTATTTAATTTACTCAGCATCTTGTAAATTCAATTCCTTCCAGAATTTATCCTTATCAAAATCTGGATCTTCTTTGTTCAAAGTCTTAACAACTCTCGCAGGAATACCAATTGCAACACTATATGGTGGGATATCTTTTGTAACTACACTTCCTGCACCCACAATAGATCCATGACCTACGGTACAACCTGGTAAGACAGTAACATTTGCACCTAACCATACTTTATCTTCAATCGTCACTGGTCTTGCATTTTCTAAACCACAAGTACGTAAATCAACGTTATTTGGATGTGAAGCTGTCACTAAACTTACACTAGGTCCAATAAGACAGTATTCACCGATTTTCACAATTGATACGTCAACCGATTGGAAATTATAATTTATGAATGTATAATCTCCAATTGAGGTATTACAACCAAAATCTACTTTGAATGGTCTCTCACAAATAACATCTTTACCAACATGTCCAAAGATCTTACATAATTGATCTCTACGTGCTCCTTGAAATTCAGACACAGTTGCGTAGTTCTTAGCTTTGATCAATGCATATTCGTCACATAAATCATCAATATTATCTCTATGACGGATTTGAGTATCACCAAAGGAATAATACAACATCCCCGAGATCATTCTTTCATAGTTGTCTCCTTTGAGTTTTCCAATGTTATTAAGACTCTCATATGCATATTTGATAAGCTTTTCATCTTTCTCTAGGACTAACTTGGGGTCTTCTTTCCAAATAGCACCCCCCATTTTATAAGTACTCTAGTGTATGAAATTCTATTCCAATCAATGAACAAAGTTCCGTTAGAAGCCTAAGTTGTATACCTTTGCCCCTCTTAGTACAAAATGATCAAGTTAACAAATAGCAAGAACACTTTTGATATTATTGTTAGGTGTTTAAAGATGCATCAGAATATCCAGCTTCAATATCGCAGATACCTTATCTCCCTTTCTCCTAATCGGGATATTCTGTGCGCGGATTGCGGGTTAACTTCCCCTGACTGGGTATTAGTGAGAGATACTTTTATTTACGCTATAACTATGTCTTCGAAACGATTGATGTTCACAATTTATACACAAGCATATATGAAGATTTACACAATTTGTTCTCCAATTGGAAATAAAGGATCATAAAATTTGTAATAATTGACTAGCCTGCCATTCAAGTTCGCCTGTCCTTCGTATGGGATCTTGAATAAATTCTTAAGAGTACAACCTTCACCTTCTCTTCTAACAAATAAGAAATCAATCCAATTTTGTCTAAACCCGTAATTGAAATCGATATTTTTCTTATTAGAGCTATTGAGTAAATCTGGTGTAGAAATGAGGAAGTGACTGACACCTAACATTTTGCATAATCTTGAAGTAATCAAGAAATTTGGAATTGGGATCATACCCATAATTTTTTGACTTAGTGAAGCGCCATGACTGTGATCGTGAAGTGTAGTGCCAGTGCTGTGTAAATCTACAGTTGATGATGCTCCTCTTGTACCGGAATTTGAACGATCAAGATCATCTTCACGAATATCATAAGGCGTAGAATGATTGATTCTATCTACTGAATTCCTCAAGTGAGCAGCTTCATATGTAGTTAGACCCTTTGATATCTGGATAGATTGTCCAAGGACAAGTATAGCTAGCCATATAAATTGTAACAATGACCAAACAGCAATGTTGAATACAAATGGAGATTCGTTATAACCTATACAATATTCATCGTCTAACAAGTAACATGAATCATCATCACCGTCAAGTTCATCAAAATATTCTGTTGCCAATGAAGTGAAAAACAAGATACTACCAGCCAATGAAACAATAAACGCATAAAAGAGCTTATGATTTCTGACACCAACTTCATTATTGATCCATGGACATGAATGGTCAAATTTGGCAATCAATGAATTAGTACTGTATGAGTATTTAGATCTTAATGGAATTCTTACAAATGAGTTGATGCAAAAGTTCTTATCATTGAACTTTCTCTTCTCCAATAATTCTTTGATAGTCTCTTTTACACTTTCCCTATTCTTATCAGCTGGAATACATCCTGGATCGATAATCATAGCTTTGAAGAAACTTGAAAGTGTACAGACTGCAAATGATAAGAAGAAAAAGTTTCTAATTGGTGCTTCGTGAAATGTCATTGGCAAAACCTGGAAAAACCAAGCAAGACAAACCCAAACTGCGGTAGCAGAAAAGACACCTGCAAAATATGGAGATTTCATAAGTGGATTTGATGTGTTGATGTAACATGGTAGTATGACTTTCACTAATGATAAGTGTTGAATGAGAACCAATAATGCAGCTAGTATAAGTTTTATTATAACATATCCTTTTGAAAAAGTTAAGATGTTCAACAGTGATGGTAAAAAGATATATGGTGAAAGAAAAGTCACTAACTTAGCAGTCTTCTCAGAGAGAATATGTGTAACTTTGACACCTTGAGTGTTATATCCACATTCTTTCAAAGCCGCCTTCAAAGTATCAGTACAATTCATATCAGTTGCAATTTCAAAACTATCCTTTCCATCATTTGTCTTGTGGAACAAATTTGTATCTTTTTTCAGTAAAGATATGAAAATAGCCTTAACATTTCTAGTTAATGACCAATTGAATGGTAAAAAGCCAATTGAATCAACGGCATTTGGATTTGCACCTTGTGCTAAGAGGGCATTGACACTATAGTAATCACCTTGATATGCTGCCCAGTGTAATGATGTTCTACCGTTTGGATCTGGTATATCAACTGGAATTGATGTCATATAAAGTATATATATCACCATCATTATATTAGAAGAATGAACTGATGAATGTAAACAATTGAATCCATGATCATCAGTTAAAGTAGGATCAGCTTTACATTCATTTACTAGATAGTCGGCAATGTAAACCAAACCTGTTCTACAAGCCCATTGTAACGGAGTAGAATTCAAATTTCCTCCTATAGCATCAACCTCTGCACCTTTAGAAACAAGGTATTTGACTGCAGCAAGTCTGTTGTTTATTGCAGCCCAATGCAAAGCAGAGACATTCTCAGAGTCTCTATCATTGACATCCACTATCTTACTTTCAATATATTCCTTCAACAAAGGCATGTTACCCATTTGAGCACCCTCCATGAACAACTGAATAGCTGACAATTCTGGGACATCTGGCACTGGATCAGAATCTGTAGAGTTCAATTGCTTTATGCCAGCATTGCTACGAAGAGAATCTGATTCTTCATTATCCTGGAGAAGATCAACGCTTGAAAAAGCATCTTCGGAGACTCCAGCGGTTTGCAATTCTTTATCTTTCAATGTATCCAACTCTGTAGAGTTGGGTATATCCTGAGACATCGTGACCATACAAAGGGGTGTAAATTGAACTAAATACTTTGAATGTAAGATTAAGTGAACCGATAAAGATTTGTAAATTTTATTAGATATATATATATATTTATAAATATAGTTACGCAGTTCCATGCTGTCTGTCACATATCCTAGTTACTTCGCCTTGACTAGCCTACACCGAAAATTGCGCGGCGCTTACTGAATTGGTTTTAGTCATTTATTTAGTCTTTGGCGATGAGTTCAGTAGGTGCCCTTTGGGCCCATTCTGTCCAACTTCCGTCATAGACAGCTATACCATGGGAACCAAGACCAGCAACTTGAAGAGCGGTTCTGACGACACATGCAGTCACACCTGTACCACACATAACAATAATAGGTTTTGAATCATCTATTTCCTTTTCTGCAAAGATCTTACTCAAAGTTGTTGGTGACAAAAATGCCTTTTCAGGGGTCAATAACTCAGTGAACGGAACGTTCTTTGCGCCTGGAACATGACCTGAAGAAAGACCCTTTCTTGGTTCTGGATCGGCACCGCTGAATCTGCCACCAGATCTGGCATCAATAACTGTGTACTCAGTACCTACCTTTCCTTTTTTAACTAAATCTAGAAGTTCTTCGAACAAAACGTTCTTTGTCTTATCCAAACCACCTGCAAAATATTCACTTGGCTCGTATGGAGAAGGTTTAGTAACCAATTCTTGATCGAGAAGTTTGTTAACTTCATGAACCTTCATAACTAAATTTGGATTAGAAAAACTTTGACTAAATGCAGGGAAGGTATTGAGGATGTGAATCTTCTCACTATCATGTCCAAAGACTTCAAACATCCATGCTGCTCTACAACATGAGAAGATACCTTGTTGATCGTAAAATAAAAGGTTGTCATCATTCTTGATACCTAATTCTTGCACTTTGGCTTCAAAAGTGGCTTTATCGGGTAACATATGGGGGTATGGACTCGAAGAATCAGAAACTTGATCAATGTCAAAAAAAACAGCACCTGAACTGAATCTTCTCTGCATAAACTCATGGTATCCAACAATTGGGACATTTGGCATGTACCAAGATGCATCTACTGGCACAACCCTTGTTGAGGAAGACTCGAGTAAGCTCAAGACTTGGGCAGGTGGGACAAGAGATACTTTCCTCTTGAACACTGAGACCATTGACTTCTTTAAACCTTTGGTGACGTGATTTACAATCATGACGAGCACAGAGAAATTTGATTTTTCACTTTCCTTGCAACTATGTATGTCAATATTACTGTAAAACAATTGATTACTTGAAAGAGGATAGAGTCATAAATTGCAGAAAGTGGAGGGGGACCAAAGTTCCAACCGAAGACGAGATTCAGATTTCTCGCCGCGGAACTTGAAAACAAATACAAATATATATACAGAAGCACAATAAGCTTATTTGAATTATGTTAACATCACTCATTTCCAACATTGAGTTATTAATCACCAAGGTTGAGTAGGTGGTACCGAGAATAAAATAAGCATCCATTTTGACCTCTTGAAACTAATTTGGTTACAATGAGTCAGAAGAATGGATCCAATTCTGGGAATCAACATGACGATGATTTCGACATGGCTTTGAATAGTCAGTTGGGATTCTCTGGTCTTGATGCCATATTCACCGGGAACAAAACGGAACATGCAGACGATGCTGTTGATTTCAGTGACGAAGAAGAACTTGCAGAAGAAGAAGAATTTGAATCAAGGAGCAAGAGTGTAAGTCATTCTGTAGCAGCAGATGAAGACGACAAGGAGGGTGATAAAGCAGATGATGAAAGTGAAGATGATTTATTCAAGGAATTACAGGCAGAGGCCATGGAAGGTGTTGAAGACGAAGAAGAGCTTGCCGAAATAATGCCGAGTGGTATATTCAATGGAGGTTTGGCAGTTCCTGGAGGTGGATTAAATGACTTAGGCTTTGAAAACGATACATTCGGTGATGGCCAAGATGATGACCTCGATATGCACCATGAAATGGGAATTGCCTCGACGACAAAAAGACTAAGATCAGAGTCAATTGAAGGAAAAGAAGAGTACGATGATGATGATTTGTCGGATATTGATATGGATGACCATGCTTCACTTGAGAAACAGAAACTTTTGAAGGAGAAAGCAAGATTAGAAAGAGAAGAACGTGAAAGAAGAAAGAATGAAAAACTGTTACAGATATATTACCCATCATTCAAGAAGGGAAAGCCAATCAAAATGCAAAGCTTGTTCCCAATTGAACCTATTAATTATGCTTACCAAGAACCTTTGAATGCAGCAAAACCTTTAATACCTACAAAAATACGATTGGAGCCACAGATAGACCAAAGAAAAATATTCCGTTTGACACATAAACAGTTACAACTTCAACAGAAACAACAAACATCTAACAACACAAATGCCAATGGAAAGTCTAGTTCCAACAGTTATATTGAGCCAGCTCAAAGGATCATTGAAGTCTCCACAGATTGGATGGAGGAGCTCAAACCTAAAACAGAAGTTGCGAAGAAACCGAAGGAGACAATTGAATCATTTGATAAAGACTTGATACTTTCAATAGCAGACTGGGACGACAAATCCATATTCATGGGTGAACCGGATAGTGATACCGAATCAGTCAACATACAGCCTATTTCGAAGAGATTGAAATTGGAAAATATGGACTATGACGATTGGGATGCCAGTGATGAAATGATATTTGAAGGTCAGCTAGAGTTGGACTCATTAAACTTGAAGTTAGATATGAACGATGCACACATGCTATTTACCAATATAGATGATGGTAAACAAAAATCTGGTCACTTGAACCAAGCCACATTACCAACCACAGAAAAGATGCTTGAACTTAGGTTCAGCATCTCCAATGATAAAGAATACGACATATTGAAAGAGTTCTACCAAACCAAGATTAGATCCACAATTGGTAATTTGAGTATTGATCATTCACTACCTGCTATAAGATTACAATCTCCATACTACAAAGTTAATTCATCAAAGAAAGAGATCAGATACTCACATAGACAAGAATTTTCCGTTCGTCCAAACACTACAATGGTTTTCTCTAAGATTAAGACTAGAAAGAAGAAGAAGGATAAGGGTAAGGAGGTTAAAGAGTTATTCCAAAAGAGTAATGACCTTACGTTGGGTGATAGTGCCCATTTTTGTATGCTGGAATATTCAGAAGAGTTGCCTGCTGTATTGAATAATTTCGGTATGGGTTCAAAATTGATCAATTACTATAGAAAGAAAGGTGAGGATGACAATTCAAGACCAAAATTATCTGTCGGTGAGACCCATGTACTAGGTGTAGAAGATAGATCTCCATTCTGGAATTTTGGTTATGTTGAGCCAGGTAACATTGTTCCAACACTTTATAATCGTATGGTGAGAGCACCTGTTTTCAAGCATGATCCCTTAACATCTGATTTCTTACTGGTGAGAAGTTCCGGAGGCGGTTTTTCTCCTAGATACTTTTTAAGAAGTATAAACCATGTTTTTACTGTAGGTCAAACTTTACCAGTAGTTGATGTTCCAGGCCCTCACTCCAGAAAGGTTACCGCAACATCAAAGAACAGATTAAGAATGATTGCATTCAGAATATTAAATTCTACACCGCAACATAGACTTGTGGTGAAAGATATTGCTGTTCATTTTCCAGATCAAAATGATATGCAAAATAGACAAAGATTAAAGGAGTTTATGGAGTATCAGAGACACGGAGAAGATCAAGGTTTTTGGAAAGTCAAATCAAATGAAAAACTTGTACCAAATGAAGAGGTGAGAAACATGATTACTCCTGAAGATATCTCATTATTGTCGTCAATGAAATCAGGTCAGTTGTTATTGGAAGATTATGATTCCTTGAAAAGAGAAAAATCACAATCAACTGATGGGAAACAAGATAACAATGGTGGAAATGGTCCCAACGAAGGAGAAAATACAGGAAATACTAAGAAGAAACAGGAGAAAGATTCTAATGCCAGTGATGAACCATTACTTGTACAATTGGCGCCTTGGAATACTACTAGAAATTTCATAAATGCTACTCAAGGTAAAGCAATGTTACAAATTCATGGTGAAGGTGATCCGTCGGGTAAAGGTGAAGCTGTTTCTTTCTTGAGAACTTCTATGAAAGGTGGATTTAAAGCCGCCAATAACGCAGACGGTAATACCGTTGATACACCAGGTAGTGTAGCTGCTGCATCACCTGCTGCTGGAGGTGGTAACTCCTCTAAATCTCAAGATAAGAAATTATTGAATGGGCACACATACAATGTTGCAGTACAGCAAAAACTTTACGATGAAGAAATAGCAAAAGTTTGGTATGCACAACAAAAGAGTCTTAGTAGACCAAGAATCAGCGATAAACCTAGAGATGTGAACCAAGAAGAACTGAATGATGATATTTACATCAAAAGAGCAAATGCTGAGTTAACAAAAGAAATTGTTCAATCGGAAACCTCTAAGCCAAGAATGATTCGTATTACGAGAATGGTACGTAATGACTATGGAATCCTGGAAAGAAAGACAGAAATAATTGATGATCCAAAGATTGTTGAACTATATGTCAAACGTAAACGTGAGAAGTTAGTTGAAGACAGCAATGAGATTGAACCAGATAAATTCATTCTTACTAATGATGCCGAAGAAAATGCTAAAGTCAAAAAGAAGTTGGAAGAAGAGTTGGCAAGATTAGAAAAGAAACAGGAAAAGAAGAAGAAGAAATCTCCAGGAATTACAGCTGCTAATATTGATAGCGAAGGAAGAATTAGTGGTAAGGGTATTGGTAAGGGTAAGTCTACAAGTAGAAAATGTGCCACTTGTGGTTCATTAGGTCATATCAGAACCAATAAGACATGTCCACTATACTATACAATTTACAACAAATCAAATCCAAACTATGTTCCAGGAAGTGAATCATCTATTCAGCCTGAATATAGTTCAGGAGCTGAGGCATTAGCAGCTATGACAGGCTCAGCATCACCGGCACCTTCAGGGACAGAACCGTCACCTGGAGCAGGAGCTGACGCTGCTGTTCCAGAAGGTTCTCCCTCCGTCTAGTCACCATAATATATAAACTCCTAAATATGACCTTAAGTATACAAATATCGTGATTACTCACTATATTAATAATGAAACCAGTCGATCGACGCTTACAAACGAAAACCATATTAGTAATGGGAATACACCTGGCACCTGTCCAGATCTGAATTACAGTCCTTGATTGCGAATTTTCGCTTAGGTTCCACGGTTTTTGCCTGTCTTATAAATACCTTGATGATTTCTGTTGAAGGTGATTTCTTTAGAATCGTTAATTAAGTCCGATGTGGAATTTCTTGATTCTTATACTTGCAGTCTTTATAATCAATAAAGTTTTATCTTATAACCAACCTGCCCCTTTAATACACGATCCAAACAGTATGGTTGCCATTGTCGAATCCACAGAACAATTCAAAGAAGTTATTGCTTCTCAAAACTTAGTCGTTGTTGACTTCTTTGCCACTTGGTGTAACCCATGTAAGATGATTGCTCCAGTATTAGACAAATTAGCTGCTGAGTACACCAACGCTTCTTTCTACAAAGTCGATGTTGATCAATTACCAGACGTTTCATCTGCCAATGAAGTCACTGCTATGCCAACTATCTTATTCTTCAAAAATGGTGAATTAGTCGGAAGAGTTATGGGTGCTAACGTTGCCGCTATCAAACAAGCTTTAGCTAAACTTGCTTAAGTTCGAACAAATAGTCTACTTCAGTTATAATACACATCAATAAAATTTATCTTCCGTGTACGTTACGTTATGTTGCTCATATTATGAAGAGTCGGTGCTGTCCCTTTTTTGTACAATTTATTTAGTTACCAGTTTCATTTGAGATTTTTTTTTTCTTATTGTTTTTTATATATAGTCAATACTTAATGTTAACGATGTATTATGAAAAGAAATAGGCTGTATATTAATATATACATTTAGTTATACGTAATCAGTAAGTACCTTATAACTCCAAAATTCATCTAGATAAGGTAATGGTCGGAAGATCCGTCCCGCGTCGCGAGCACCTTCCCCAAAAGTACCCAATTAGCGCACCTGGTTGTGCTTTCTATAGTAGAGTAGGAAGAGATAGTACCTTTCTTGTGAAAGCGTTATCAGACTGGGGTACCAGATAGTGGGGTAAGTTGGGGTATAGATAAAGGAGGCTTTTCTACGTTGTTTGTATATCAGTTACTTGGAAAATTGAGTCAACATTGAAAAATTTCACACCACTTGTCTGCAAGAATCTAAATATTTCTTAGTCCATTCATTGGTTTGGTGAATCACTATAACAGAGATATAAATACGAGATAAGTATATACTGATACACTAATATTTATTCCACATACAACTCAATCTTCAAAAGCACCAATCATGTCTTCCACAGAACAAATCGCAGATTCCGTTGCTGCTCAATACTTAACACAGACTTACGGTGACGATAACGTGGACTTTCAGATCTACTCAGCAGTCAGATTTGATCCTAATCTATACGACAAGAGTTCAACAGTCCCCATATCTGAGGCCATTGATGCTCCATTACTTGACTCTTCCTTTTTTTTCTTATTCTCAGGTCATATCAAGAGACTCAATAACACTGTCAGGTATTTTGATTGGGTTCCAGAATCAGAAAAGAGTAAATTGATTATTACCCCAGAAAAGCTGCTAACTGCATTGACAAAATATTTGAAGCCATATGACCGCACTAAATGTTACCATATCCGTGTATTGGTGAACAAATCCTTGGATATCGAGTGTGAAGTTTATGAAGTTCCTAATAGAGACTTGATGAGAGCATTTTCTGACCCAGATGCTCCTTTTGAACATGATGTTTATGTCGATCCTCAACAAATTTTAGTGACACCATTCACATCATTCAAGACAAGTGTTAGAGATCATTATAATGATGCAAGAAAGAGATGTCTTCCTGATATTGATGTGAACCCACAGCAGGATGTTATTTTACATAATACTGCCGGTGAAGTTACTGAATCTAGTATCTGTAATGTTGCCTTTTGGAGAAAGAGTAAACCACACCCAACTACAGGTATAGTGAAAGAAGGTTGGGTTACCCCTCCACTATCAACTGGTTGTCTCTGTGGTACAGTTAGAGACTACTTAGTCACAAACAACTATATCGATGAGTTGGTGGTCCCTGTGAAGAGTATTGAAGATGGTGAACCAGTACTGTTATTCAATGGTATCAAAGGTGTAATCAAAGGTAAAATTGACCTTAAGAAATTCGCTTAACTAAGATGTTTACTTTATTAATCTAAGACTCATCGTAACTCTAATTTCGATTTCAATTGATTGATGTATCTATTTATTTATTAATCTATTTATTCAATACCTCGTCTATTTCTAAATCATTGTAACCCATTATGTACAAAATATCTTTCAATGAGTCCGAATTCAAACAGCAAGGTGCTGCTAATTGAACTTTTGGTTTAGCATTCCATGCAACACCCCATCCTGCAACACCCATCATGAGTAAATCATTAGCACCATCACCAACTGCAACAGCGTATTTAACATCAACTTCATTCTCCTTGGCTAATCTTTGTAATAATTCTGCTTTTTTAGCACCATCAACGATTTCACCAATAGTCTTACCACTCAATACCTCTACTGATTTTTCATTGACCTTTGTCTCTAAAGTGTTTGCAAATGCATAATCTAAACCCAATTCACCTGCAACGTATCTAGCAAGCAGTATGAATCCACCAGAACAAACTGCCATTTTACAACCCTTTGCCTTCAAGAATTTAGTCAGTTCTTTAGCACCATTAGTAATTTGGATCTTTGTCTTTAGTTCCTCCCATAAATTGGAACTTTCAATTCCTTCTAAGAGAGCCACTCTACGTGCCAAACTTTCTTTGAAATCGATTTCACCATTCATGGCAGCAGTAGTAATTTCAGCTACTTTGTCTTCAACATCGGCATATGCAGCGATCATTTCAATTACCTCTTGCATAATAAGAGTAGAATCCATATCAAATACGAATAATTTCTTATCTTTTCTATTTTCTTCAGATTGGAAAATCAAATCAAGTCCAGCAATACCATGAGTCTTAACTGCCTCTTTGACTTCATTAGCACATCTTTCCAAATCATCTTCATCTTTTGCGCCGGTGCTCCTGGACAAGTCTATAGTAAATTTGAAATCAACAGCTTTTCCCTTACTTAAAACTGCCATATCGACATGTTTCAACGGTAATTTCTCAAGGAAAGCTTGGACAGAGCCGAGTGCTTCAGCAGGAAACTCCGAACCATTTGCAATAGCAGTAACAAAGTAGTGACTCATGTTGTTCTTATGGTTATATACAGTTGAAAAGACAGCTGTGGGTTTAATGTCTTACTTTCCTAAAAGTAACACCTTTGATGAACAAATATATACTTTGTTGCATGAAGATCCAAGATGACTCGTCGTAGAATCCCCCGCGAATACGGGACTCTGAAATGAAAAAAAATTACATTATTATTGTTTGATCTTGTGTGCATGTTTCTATAAACCATACTACAATAGTAAATATAAAAACGAACAATTAGGACATGATATGAGTAGTCAAAATTTCACAAAGGGACCAGTTTGTGGTGTTGATAATTGTCCCTCCAGGCTTTGGAGAAGAGTTGATGGTCAAAAAGTATGTCAATATGGTCACGTTAATGTTGCAGATCTTGAAATTAACGATGATGAAGATCAAATGGCCTCAGCAATGCAGTCTGGTGTTACAAGAAGATTGACGAATGTTGCTGGATTGTCACAGAATAGAACATACTTATCTCAGAAAATGATTGAAGAACAAGAGAATCAAGGTAGACTTTATGGTGAAGAGCGTAGAAAACTTATTATTGAAGGTTTACAATATATACTAAATCTACAATGTGAATGGTTAATATTGAATATTGGAGCACCACCAGCCATTAAAACACATGTCAAGTATTTGTGGATTAAGTTGTTGTTGAATAATAACGTTGAAAAATTACAAGAAACAAACGAAATAGCACCGAATTACGCATCTACCCTCAACATAAGAATGACGACAACTCTTGTATATTTGGCTTGTTTGAAGATGAGGTTACCTATATATGTCGCCGATTTCCATGCATGGATTGCGACCAGTTCATTCCCCTGCCAGAAGGCATATATATATCTTCCTACAAAGGTAAGAGAAAAACTACCAGCAGGTACTGGACCTTTATTCTTTGACATGGCTGAAGAGTTTTATTTTGAATCAATCAGAGTACTGGAAATATTGGGTAAAGAAGAAAGAGAGATAATTGTCCCTAAACCTTTTAACCATTTCCCATTCTTACTGAGACTAGCTCTGAGGATGAGACTCCCATTGGAAGTAGTGATAATAGCTAAGAATATAATAGACCAAACTGAATTAGATCTCAGTTACCCTTCTACAATAGGAGTTAAATTTCATCCAGAATTGAAAATTGCAGGTATTTTACAATCTTCAGCAAAGATTTTTTTCAAGAAAAATAAGAAATTGTATACTAAATGGGCTTTTCTCGTGAATACATATAGAAATGATATGGATACAAACTTTGACAAAGCAGATCTTGCAAGGTTTATCTATAGTGAAACTAGCATAGAAAACATAACCCATTGGGATGATAAAACCACTAATACTTATCTAGACTGGATATCTAAGGATTATTCACAACAACTGGATAAGAGAAAGGAATTGAAACTGACAGAGCAAAAGAGAATTGCATTCAAAAGACTAAACGATATATTCAAAATCGAAGATACAAATACCCCCACAACTAAGGAGTCGAGAATAGAGAATGCCAAGCTTCAATTGATTGGAATTTATAATGAGTTATATGACGATGATGACATTGACAAGAAAGGCGGAGAAGGATCATATAATATCAATGCCAATGGATATTATTCAATGCTTGAAGATATATTCTTTGATTATTACCGTGTAGCACTTCAAATAAATGGTAAAACGTTTCATAAAATAGTGCTTTGGTCCGATAAATGCTGTAAATTGATTGAAAATCTCTTGGAAACAGGAGATGATGTGTTGAATGAATAGGCATTTGAATAGATAAAGGGATGCCCCAAGTATGTATATATACTTATATGTATGAAAAAATATCACACATATATATTCTAGACTTCGATCGCTAAACATGATTCGATTAGTGAAATTTAGTGAAGCTTCTATGGACAATCATTGCATGATTAGAATCGTAAGATTTTCGATGCCTTGCAGTTTGGACCAATATATAGAGAATAGTGCAGTTACATAGATAAGATAAGTTTTGAGCTAATTAAAGCATGTGTATTCATATAGATAAGTTAAACAATCAAGCCAACCAACTCTAGATTTGCACATGGCACTACGAATAATCCGGATGTATAAAATATAACACAGACGGCTGTGCACTTATATAATAAGAACAGGCAACATTCAGCAGGGAATTTGGCTCCGATAGCTGGCTTGGCTCTCTTTTCTTTTGCCGTTGGACAATCCGTCGCTTACATTTCTTTATCTCTCTGGTAGCCAGATACATAAAGCCAAGACATTTTCTCCGTAATCTATAAAGAGGTCGCCTACACATCTGGAAAATTGCGCCTTGGCTTACGGCGTCAGACCTCGCGTGCGATAAGACGAAAAGGTGTGTTCCTCTCAATTAACCCTACTGTTAGTATTCGTATTAATGTCTCAGGAAGATTGGCTGCAAAAGTTTGAACCATAAGCTAGTGTCCCTTGCATACATTTGTAAATATGAAGATATATTCACTGAGAGGAGATTAATTAGCTGTGTCTATGTCTGAGTCTTCCCAGCTACACAGCTTTTCGGATGCAACTATCCTGCTTGGATCCCCTTGTACTCGCAAATTGCTCACGTTTCATCGTACGGCGCTGGCTGCTCTCCGTGGCTATTGCTTTTGTTTCAAAGCGCCGCGTAGAGGAAAATAACAATGTGCGACAATCTCAACGCCAAGGCCAAATATGCAAGGAAAAATGTGCCAAAGGTAAACTAAACGTTCGAGCATACGGCACAATTTTCTGAGGTGCTATTCATTGGCCTTGTTGTAAAAGACTGATATTCTGTAAAGAGAATGATTGTTGTTCGTTTTGTTCGTCCTGCCTAAGCCTACTCCACCTTTACAGATAAATTTTTTTCTTCAAGATGGCTTTCCGCTTTCAGGAATTGTCTTGCTATCTTTTATTTATCTTAAATTCTGTATTTATTTTTCATTTATAAATAAATAAATATTTCTTCTTCTCTTTTGGACCCTTCTTATTTACATTAGAAAAAAACTTTTGTTTCTTTTTTTATCTTTTTTTCTCCATTATTATTTCATTCCCTCCGTTTACATCCTCTCAATTCAACTGTAACTCTAGGAATGGTTTTTGGATTCAACAAGTCAAGCAGTGAAGAGTCGCTTGAAAAGCGTCCCCATGGTCCTGCTAAAAATGCTTCCATGCTCTCAATTCATACTCAAGAGTATGACTTGGCAGTTATGTCTTCTAATCCACATGCTACAACCACCGGAATTGAAGAAGGTCATAGATTAAGAAAGGACTTGAAACCAAGACATATTACCATGATTGCCATTGGTGGTGCTCTTGGTACTGGTCTCTTAATCGGTACTGCTTCTTCTTTAACTACTGGTGGTGGTGGTTCTACTTTTGTTGCATATGCATTTGTTGGTCTTGTCGTTTATTTCGTTATGGCTGCTTTAGGTGAAATGGCTTCTTATATCCCATTACCAGATGGTTTCCCAGGTTATGCTTCTAGATATGCGGATCCTGCTTTAGGTTTTGCTGTTGGTTATTGTTACTTGTTTAAATATCTTATTATTTCACCAAATCAACTTGTTGCTGGTTCACTTGTTATGCAATATTGGGTTAGTCCTGATACAGTTAATCCTGGTGTTTGGATTGCCATTTTACTTGTATTAATTATTTTAGTCAATCTTATTGGTGTTAAATTCTTTGGTGAAATTGAATTTTGGTTATCTTCATTAAAAGTTTTAACCGTTTGTGGTTTAATTATTCTTTTATTTGTCATCATGTTAGGTGGTGGTCCAACTCATGATAGATTAGGTTTCAGATACTGGGATGATCCAGGTGCTTTCAAAGCTTATAAAGGTATTGAACCACATTCAAAGGGTAAATTCATTGGTTTCTTTGCTGTCTTAGTCTACGCTGTCTTTGCTTATTTAGGTACTGAATTAGTCGGTATTACTTTTGGTGAAGCTAAGAACCCAAGACAATCTATTAAGAAGGCCATTAAATTGACTTTCTACCGTATTTTAGTCTTCTACGTCTTATCATGTTTCTTATTAGCTTGTTGTGTTGCTTATAATGATCCATTGTTAGTGGCAGCTAAAGGTACTTCTGCAGCAGCTTCTCCATTCGTTGTTGCTATTAGAAATGCTAAAATTGGTGGTTTACCACACGTTGTCAATGCCTGTATTTTGATTTTCATCATTTCTGCATCCAATTCTGATATGTATATCGCTACTAGAACTTTATATGGTTTATCTGCCAATGGTAAAGCTCCAAAGATTTTCTCAAAGACAAACAAGCAAGGTGTTCCAATTTACTCATTAGTTGTTGCTGCATTATTCTGTTGTTTAGCATTCATGGCTTGTTCTTCATCTTCCAAAACCGTTTTCAACTATTTCGTCAATGTTGTCTCCATTTTCGGTTTATTAACTTGGATTTCAATCTTAATCACATACTTATGTTTCTACAAAGCTCTTGTTGCTCAAGGTATTAACAGAAAAACCGATCTTACTTACATTGCTCCATTCCAACCATATGGTAGTTGGTTCGCTCTTGTTATGTGTATCTTGATTGCTCTTATCAAGAATTTCACTGTCTTCATCCGTGGATTTGATTACAAGACCTTCATCACCGGTTACATTGGTATTCCAGTTTTCTTCATCAGTTACTTCGGTTACAAGATTATCATGAAGTCCAGTATCATTCCATCTGCTGAAGTTGATCTCATCACTTTCAAGGATGTTATCGATGCCGAAGAAGAAGAAGGTTGGGCTGAAATGGAAAGAGAAAAAGAAAGACGTGCTGCCAATGGTAACAAGAAGGATCTCGACTGGTTCTACCAAACCTTCATCGGTTGGTTATTCTAAGGAATCTATAATTCCTTTCCCACATTCACTCCCTCACACACTCTTTACTCCTCTATACCTCAGTTATTTAATTTTTAGTTAGCTTTATCTATGAGAATTTATTCCCACGTTTTCGTATTTCAAAAGAGATAGTAGCAGTAACAGTAAAAATGTAATCATCAGGATAATTTACAACATTGCTATCTGTGGCCAATTTTGGTAGACTGCGAAAAAGATCGCGACGCGATAAATCACATAGAGATTAAAATATAGTAAATAAATAAAAAGCCTTTCTATAACTTTTTCTGCACCGACTTTACATCTGCGTATAGAGTGCACATATATATCCATATCAGCTTGTACAAGGCATTATGTCTCAGAGATCTACTAATACGGGGAAGAGAACACCTGTGAGGCCCAGTGCTGTTTCTAAAACGAAGAGGGTAGCTGCCTCAGTTTCAACTGGTTTGACTCCAGACAAGAAAATGAATCTGAAGAGGAAGAAACCAAACGTCACAGAAGCAACACGTAACACAATACCAAGATACAAAGCGCCAGAGGAGTTACAGCGGCAATCAGATATACTAGATAGTGTACTTAATCCGACCACAGCAAAGGTACCAAGCGCTGACAAGATCCGTGGTGCGGTTAGAGAAGCATCTGAAAGTGCACAAGATGAAGTTACATCTGAATCTGAAAGTGACAGTGATGATGATCAAAGTGGTTCATCTAGTAACAATACCCGTGAAAGTTCACCTGTCAGTTCCATACACGTTGCAAAGTCTGTTGCCGAAGAGCAGGATTTTGTCGTAAGTTCGGATGATTCTATTGAAAACGAAGAGGATAACGAGGAAAGAAATAATGTAGATTCTAACATCCCTGTACTGGATACAACCACTGCAAGAGTATCCAGATTGATGATCAAAAGGAATTGGCTCTCGTTACATCCCAACATCATCAACATTATAACTTCTGTCTTAGATTTGTACGTAGAGCAATCAATTGTAAATTCTGGAATCCAATTTGAAAAAAGGCAACAGGCTCAAGTAAGAGAAATAATAAAGAATGTCGGTGCACCTCTTGCTAAAAAATTCAGAACTATCAGACTTCCTCCTGATGTCAGTGAATTTCAATTTGATGAAGAGGCACTACAAGAAGAGAAAAATAGATTAACTCTATCTGTGTCTGCCAATTCCACGCAAGCCGAGAGCTTGAAGAAGACTTTTGTTGAAGTATCTGGACAACTGGAAAAAGAAGTACGATTGTTTAGAGAATTTCAGACGGAATTTTTGATGGAGAAGAAGAAAAATGAAAAATCATTAAAGGAACTAGAAAAGAACATTAAAGATTTTGGAAAACACGGTAACTTACCTGATCATAATGTTGAAGAAGCTCCTCTTGTTTCAGCTGAGATAATAAATCTTGATTTCTTGAAAGAATCAAAGAATACTAGAAAACATTACGATCCAGAAGAAGATGAAGCTATAAAGAATGTACTTTCATCTCTGAACTCTAAACTTGATGGAATTGAGGAAAATGTTACGTCTGTAGAATCTCTCTCTGATCTGATTGACAGGGCTAATACTCTACTTCAGCTGGCTTTGGAGACATAAAAAAGAAATCTATCAATTGTATATTATTGTAAACTACATAGAAACCGAGTTAATATAACACTTTCATAATTACGTTCTATTATATTTATCTATTTATAGCTAGCAAACAAAGGTAAGTTATCTAATCTTACGGCATCTTTGAAATCAACATGGTGTGCAGTACCAGAGTTATCACCGTCTGGGAAATCCAATACACTAGAAAGCAAATCGTTTGATTCTCTTGGTCTTATATCTTTAGAAGCAGTGCCCAAAGTAATATGCAAGTATCTATTATCAGTCTCTAAAGGAGATAACCAAGGCTCGCCATTCTCATGATATATTTGTAAATTATCTATCAAGACGCACATAACTCTTTCATTCCAGAATACTGCTTTGATATCAACACTAGCTTGAGCTTTAGAAGGTAAGGTTACTTTGGAAACTTTTGTAATATCCACATCATCTTTGAGCAATGACTCTCCAATGGCACCTATATCCTTCTTGAATATTTGACCGCAGTAAGAATTCCATAATCCTTTCGCTTTTGAACTTGTATTTCTAGCCCCAGAGTGAAGTAAAGTAATGTGGAACGTTTCTTGAATACGATCTTCTGCCAAATTATCTGAAATACTTGTTCCAGCCGATGCCAATAACTTTTCGACGTGATTCAACAAGATTTCCTTAGGAACAGAAATACCAAAATACACAGGCTTAGGTGTCTTTTTCTTTTTAGACATTTGCTTGTGAAATTCTGGTTTATAGTTTAATGCTCTTGTATAAGCTTCTCTGATCTCTTCATCTGATGGTACTGTGGGGATTAAACTGGAGTCATACTCTGAAAGTGTCTCAAGAATATGTTTGGCATTGTAGAAAGAAGAATCTTCATTACCTACTTCTAAATCTATAATCATATCAAATTGATTATCAGGGTCCTTCAAACGATTCACAGGTTGAAACCTATTGATGAAACCCTTCATGATTCCTCTAGTGCTATTAGAGCCCTGAGAAGAAGCTTTGATCGATTGATGATTATCACCTCTGTCCAAAACTCTCTTTTCGGTTATATTCCATAATTTATCATCATGACTATCATTGACAAAGTTCAAACAAACAATCTTCACTTTGGATCTTGGAAGTAACAAATTCAACTTCTGGAAATCCATGAATAATTGCTTTCTCTCCCTGTATTGATGATTATTCTTATCTAAGATAACCAAAGGGGAATTTACTATAGCTTCAAGACCAAGTGCCATCAGCTTACTTCCAACTGGAGTAGGAATATTATCATTTTGAATATGGGACCAATTTGGGAAGAGATTCAGAAGTGTCAAAGCTGTTGTTGTCTTACCACAACCGATTGTGGCAACTGGTACCAATATATACCTCGTATGAGTATTAGTTAGATTCATAGCCCTAACTTCATCTTCCAAAGCCTGTGCATTATTCTCTTCATTCAAAATATCAAGAGCAGATTTGTTTCTTGTTTCAAAGTATATTTTTCTCAATTCAATAACATACTTGTTCTCCATGTACTTTTGTTTCAACTCTGGATTGGCCTCTAGGATAGGTATAACTACCCTCAAGTAATCGATACATATAAGCTTGTGAGAAGCATTGAAATTGATCTTGTCGTATCCTTGTGAAATATAAGTTTTTGTAACCTCTCTTAATCTTCTATACAACATATAAGGCTCTTCAAATTTGAACTTGAAGAAGAAATCAGCATTGTCCTCTCCATGGGTACATCTGATGACAAACCCTTCAATTTCTTGACCATTGTAAGTTCCACTCTTAGCACAACCTTCTAAAAATTCAAAAGCATCCACCAAAGAATCATATTTGAAAAATTCTGTCTCTTTGAAACCAAATTTTTGAGCAAAAAGAGCAACTTCTTCAAGAGGATATGTTTTCAATGTTGGAATATTCAAATTTATTCCATGTAAATAGAGACCGGCTTTATCCTTACTATACTCCAGCACATGCTCCTCAAAATCATCGTCACAGTATTCAGCAACAAGTGTGATCTTCAATTTGTGAGCTAAGAGAGCCAATTCCTTTGGATCGATATTTTTACTTCTTAATTGTTTCTCCAAGAATGCTTGAGCAGCCAAAGCATGATTCTTTTTATCTACAGTTACTGATCCATGGGTGGTCTGACTGAATGTTGTTGGCGATACTTCACCTGTAGCATGCTTAGAACAAACTACTAAAGTACCATCTTCTAAACCTGATATGAACACGATACATCCATTCGATTTAACTGATAAAGAATAAGGACCTTTTGTGTCTTTCAGAAGAGCATCCTTTGAAACTATTTGCATTTCACCAATGTTGAAAAATTTATCATACCCTCTAATCACGATCTCGTAACGTTGTGTATTCTCATTAAACATGGTGAAAATTCCCCTTGCATTGGTGGCTAGTTTAATATTAGGACGACCATAATCCCATTCTTGAAACTTCCAACTTGTCAACTGTGTATTTTGAGGAGAGTTATAAACTGTATGTTGTGTCTTTCTAGCAGCACCTTTCTTTCTCTTGTCAGTTGCAGAAAGTTCAAGATTTTTCACTAGTTCTTGAATCTGGTAATCCAATTCCTGCTCTGATGTTCCTGAAAACTTCGATGACCCCAGTTGATAAAAATCACTAAATTTGGACAAATCGTGATTGGACATCTTCTGGCTACACTTAGTCTAACTACTTCTTCTTCTGTGTGCCGAAAGTCGGTTACTGATATACCTATATATCTATCTATTCTGAGTCATCAGTCATGGAGAAGATGTTACTAAAAAATAGAGTTGAAAAATCAAGGCTGAGAATTTACTAGAACGGGTGAGATTACATCGCCGCATTTTTGATATGTTTTAGATATTACAATAGATTCATTAATGTTAATTGAAATATATACATACACACAGTAATCTAGTAATTATATATATATAGTGATTTTTCATTGTATTCGTATACGAATCATCTATTTGACCTCGAAGCAGCCGCAACGGTGGCAGCAAGAGCTCTGGCTTTTATAGAAGCTGCAGATGATGAAGAGCTTTGTCTATCATCCAAACTTATTCCTTTGGTACCATTAACAATACCACTGGTACTAGATGAAGATTTTCTCTTGACTATATATGTAGGTTTGTTTGTACTTGAATCTGAATTCCTCTTTGACATTTCCACTGAAGAGGAATTAGAAAACCCACCGTTGCTTGACTTGTTTGTTTTAAGAGATGGCGATCCAGCTGCTGCTGTAGCTGCTGCTAAAGCAGAAGATTGTGCAGCAGATACTTGACGTTGTTGTGTGGGTTGTTGTTGGACCTGTTGTTGTTGCTGTTGTTGTTGTTGTTGTTGAGACTGTTTGTTCTTATTATTTTGTCTTAGCAACTCTTTAGCCTTTAACAAAGAATCGATCCAAGAAATATCTTCATTCACAGTAAAACCAACACGAACATTTGAATTAATACCACCTCTAACCAAAGTCTTGTGATTATAAGCACTTAAAAAGATGAGTTTATTGACATTAACCAACTCTAAGATCAAGTAACCTTCTTTAGAGTCCTCATCAAATTCATAATCGTACATCGATACATTTTTATTTGTCAATCTAATTTCAACTATATTAGAATAAAAATCCATAGCTTGTAACCTTGTTGATGATTGAGGATCTTGTAAAGTGAAACTAGAATTAAGTTCATAAATCAATAATCTAGCCATTGAAGTGATGATTAAAATACATGATTTCAAATCTCTATTCAATTTTTGATAATTTTCAGTTATGATTTTGTTCAATAATGAATCATCTAATGCCATTGTGGTATTACTATTACTACTACCCGTAGTAGTGCTACCAATACCACTGTTTGTTGTTGTTTTATGTATGAGTTCTGATTTGAAAATATTATCAAGTTTTAAGATATATTCATTCGCCATTAATTTATTCATAATATCCTTTGGGATAGTTTTATCCAACAAGATAGGGTTGATGATTTGTTGTTGTTGCTGTTGTTGGTATAATTGTCTTGATGCAACTCCATTTGAAGATTTCATTGTTCTATTATGACTCAACATATTTCCAATAGCACCAGCGGCACTTACTGCTGCTGATGAAGGTTGTGGTAAACCCAACATTTCTGAAATAGAAGGAGCTCTACGACTAGTTGTTGGCGATGTAGACTCTGTATTACCACTACTACTACGTTGGGTTGGTGATGCAGTAGCAGATGTTGGTGAAGCTGATGATGATGTTCCTGAAGATAATTTCTTCATTGGCTGTGATGATTGTTTCTTGTTGACCACGATACTAGGTGAGCTACCTGATGGAGATGACAACAATGGAGCTCTATCCAAAGCACCAGATAATGGGGGTGTCTTTGGATTACCGTCTGATCTTTTGATGACTGATTTAGAGGTTCCTGAAGTTTTCAAAGAACTTAAAGAAGGAGAAGATGATCTTGATTCAGGTGGAGTTATCGAATCATTGATAGATGAATTACTCACCAATGCAGGAAGTGAACTTCCACTACCATTTGCAAATTGTAAACTATTTCTACGTTTGACTATATCTTCTTTATTCTGCAGTAGTGGAGCTTGTTGTGGTTGTGGTTGAGTAGTTTTAGAAGAGATTGCAGCAGCTTTTGAAGCTGTTGTAATTCTTTGAGTGTTTTTCAGATTCATCTCTCTAATTTCTTTATTCTTTTCGTCTAATCTATTATTCAAGACTTTATTCATGATATGAGGATTATTTTGTGCATTTTTAATCTGATTGGTTAGAACAGATCTTGGCATAGATGATACTTTACTTGTTAATTTCCCACCTGGTTCAACGTAATTATATGCAATCGGTTTTGAAGAAAAACTTGAAATTGAACTATTGGAATTATTATTGGCAATAATACCATTTGATAAATTATTTGATAAAGTAGTTTGATAAAGACGAGGATTATAACCTTCTAATTTTGGAACTTTTCTTTTCCAAATAAAATTCTTATCACTCCAATCGATATTTTGAAACCATGGTTGTTGTTGTAATTGAGGTATAGTTAGTCTATTCTCTGGTTTCAATACCAAAAGACTTTGAACAATTGATTTAATATTTTCAGGTATTACATAATTTTGTGGGAATTCATAATCAAGTGCAATAATTTGTTCAAATGTTAAATATTCTGTGTTTCCTTTGAAAGGAGGTCTACCAATGATTAATTGATATAATATACAACCAATTGCCCATAAATCACATTCGAATCCACATATATTATATTTTAATAGTTCAGGAGAAACGTATTCTGCTGTACCTACAAATGAACCCGTTCTTGTACCACTACCTGAACTATGTTCATTATCACTGTATTCATCTGAATCCGATGTTGTATCGTTCTTATTATTTGTATCATTACTATTTGAACGAGATTTCTTGATACTGCTTCCATTACTACTACTACTACTACTACCACTACTACCATTATTCTTTGATATTGAAGGTGGTGGTTTCAATTTACCATTTGATTGAGAATTATTATCCAATTCGTCTGTATTCAAGATTTTTGCTGTACCAAAATCAGTAATCATTAATTTCCACTCATGATTCAGTAAGATATTTTCAGGTTTAAGATCTCTATGTATAATACCTTTTGAATGAATGAATTCAACTGCATCTATCAATTGAATCATATAATATTTTGTTAAAGCTTCACTTAATGAACCTAATCTTCTTATTAAAGATAATAATTCCCCGTTTTTCGCAAAATCAATTACAAAATAAAGCGATTGATCATCTTGAAAAGTGTAATATAAAGTCACTATGCCAGGATGACGACCTAATATATTTAAAGTATCTTTTTCAATATTAACATATTTTCTTTTATTTTCTCTTTGAATATGAGTCTTTGAAAGGATTTTAATTGCATAAGTCTTTCTATTATGAATTGATATTGCTTTGAATACTTTTGAGTATGATCCTTCACCTATACAATCGCCAAATTGGAAATCAATTGCAGATCTTTTCCTTAACATTGTCTGTGTATGTTAATATGTTAATATGTGAAAATAAGTGATGTGATGTATATATGACTTTATATGCCTAATCGAATTGAATGAAAGTAAGAATACTTTCAATGACTTATAAAACTATGTTCAATGAGAAAGGGGTATGCAAATTGGGAGACAATTGAAACAAATGAAATCTCATCAAATGTCTTTATGAGAAATATGAAATGTCAAAAATACTTTACTTGAAGAATGTAGAATTGGCTCTGCCAATGAACGTATGAATGAACGGGGGCTTGAACTTGAACCTATTCAAACTTATCAATTGCTATGCTATGATTTCTAGGTCAAAATAATTGCAAACCCACTCTGTAGAGTAACTGATCTGAAGTATAATGGTTTGACACAAAGGGGGATGAATGTACTATTGATCTAGTCTACGATTGAAATTAGAAACAAAAGAATGCCGTGGAATAGGTAATTGAGTGTAATTGAATGCTAGTTAGTTGTTTTCCAGCAAGTGTTCAACTAAACTTGAAACCAATTAGATATGTGTATGATTATATAAATAGATATCAATGATTAAAAACGTACATGAATAAACAAAAATGCTGATGATGTAAGGGACTCAAATCCAGCCAAAGCCCGCTGACCTGAGAAAACAATAAATCTCAGCTCCCTTTTTGGTTTATGGGATTGCCTAATTGGGAAGTAATGTTTTTTATATTGAATTATTTGTCAATTTCATAATGATTTAACAGTATAACAGAGTGTATTTTAGTTATATACAGCTATGAAGGAGTATGTAGTAGTGGTAGTAATCGCAATCAGTCTTCGTTTAAATGTAGACGTCCTATCGATAAGTAAAATAAGAAGGTTAGCAATCAAAATTCAAAGATATTTTAATCATTAATACCCCATCGTGTACGTACGTACTTTTGATTTATTGTAAATTATGGTAAATCAATTGATTGTACAATTATGGGAAGTATTATGAAACAATTCACAAACAAGATCAAACCTTCTTACTTTTTTCTTTTTTAGATTTTTTAATCAAAATTGAACCAATAAAAGTACCAATTAAACAAACACCAATAATTAATAATACAACAGGAATTTTAATTGCGTATTCCCTTGGTAAAAAGAATTTTTGAATGGAACTTGATTCATCTATGAATGGTAATATAAAAGTCCAAGCTGTATAGTATGAAAATATCAAAGTTGCAACTAATAGCATTGATAAACCAATTACTTTATCCAAAGACTGTAGAGAAGAGAATTGAGTTAGTACATTGAGATCATTATTAATCAGTAGGCAATAATTAGATACATACCATTGTGTATGAGTATGACGATGTGGATTCTATACCAGTATGCTATCAATCAGTCACTCTATCAGATAAACCACATACCACTTTAAACCATTTAAACCACACCTTGTCAATATCAAATCAATCAGACAAACAGAATTCGTGTCACTTTCTCAATCAATTTGTTTACCAGCCACATTTAGCTTAGCTAGTCACGTGGATGTAGCTCTGTGTGGCGCAGTCTTTTTACTGTGGCTAGTAACCATTTGGACCAAAACCAACACACTAAAAGCCCAGAAAATTACCCTCTCTCACTCACTAACTAAATCAATTGACTAACCGGTGATGACATCGGGTATTGCACTCACTATGGCTTCCCTTTTCCATTAGTTACCTTAAGCTTCTATCAGGGGTATTTTAGATTTAATAGGTTGGTATTTTGATTTATATTTAAATTCCATTCATTTCCGATTCTATTTCAGATCAATTGATTCAATTGAAACATTTACAGTAAATTAACCAACTTGTAAACTCTCAATCAAATCAACTTAATTACACAAAATGTCTATTTTCAAAACCGGTTTACGTTCAGCTTTAAAGACAAGATCTTATTCTTTACAACCCGTTAGTTCCATTAGAACTAAAGTTTCATTACCTGATTTAAAATGGGATTTTGGTGATTTAGAACCATATATTTCAGGTCAAATTAACGAAGTCCATTATACCAAGCATCATGCTACTTATGTTGCTGGTTATAATACAGCAATTGAACAACATGCTGAAGCTAAAGAAGCTGGTGATGTCTTAAAGACTTTTGAATTACAACAAGCAATTAAATTCCATTCAGGTGGTTATCTTAACCATTGTTTATTTTGGGAAAATTTAGCTCCACCAAAGCAAGGTGGTGGTGAATTACCAACTGGTACTTCATTTGCTAAGAAAGTTGAAGAACAATATGGTTCTTTTGATAATTTAATCGCTTTAACCAATACTAAATTAGCAGGTATTCAAGGTTCAGGTTGGGCTTTCATCGCTAAAAATAAAGAAAATGGTGCAATTGAAGTTATTCAAACCGCTAATCAAGATACCGCAGCTGGTCAATTCGAACCATTAGTTGCAATTGATGCTTGGGAACATGCTTATTACTTACAATATAAAAACGTTAAAATGGATTATTTCAAAGCTATTTGGAATGTTATTAACTGGAAAGAAGCTGCAAAGAGATTTGAAGCTTAATTTTAGTCAGTTCTAGTACTTTATTCTTTTTTACATATTAGTTATCTTAAATAACTTAAGTTTAAATAACATTATTTTTTCAAAATACATTAATCGATTTAATTATATGTATATTATCATACTATAGAACAGCACCAAAACCAAAGGCGATTTTAATACTTTTGATATAATAACTATCAAAATTATTTTCAACTACTTCTTCTTGACCAATTGGAATACCTTCGAATAAAACATCCATTTTAGTCTCTGAATAAGATTGAATAAGGTCAATTGTTAAAGTTGCAAAATGACCTTTTTTCCAATCTTTTAATCTCCATGACATTACAATCTTTTCATTTGGGATTAATTTCAAGATCTTACCCGATATACTATCGTTGAAAAGTGAGTATTCAAAATCTTCTTTTGGTTCAATCTTTGGCTCAGATCTTGACCATATTCTAACCCTTTCTGGTTGTAATAATGTCAAATACAATTGTTCAGCAGATGTATTAAATACAGGTGATAAATGTAATGTTGATGTATTATATTTTGGAACATTTGATGATGAATTTTCATTTGACTCATCCTTTGTTTTATCACTAGAGTTAGACTTGGAGATAAGAGTCTTTTCAACAACTTTTGTACTACTCTTAACACTACTTTTCTCTTGATTTTCTTTAGTTAATTTAGAATTACTCAATTCACTATCAACTTGAATATCATTTCCATGAACTTTAATCAAATCAACACCAAATTGAGCTAATAATTCTCTTAATTCTGGAATCAACTTGTTTCTAATCAAACTCTTGACTGAATCACTTGACTTTGATGTGAATGAAATATCAAACTGATAATCATCAATCTCAGAATCATATGCTATCTCAGGAATAACTATATTACCAGTAATATCATCTGAAGCTTCAAATCCAAGTGACATTTTCAAATCAAATAATGAAATCACTTTCCCCTTTCTTTGACAAACTTCAACATCTCCTTCTAATGATTTCAAATTCTTAATCCAAACAGAATTTGATCCATCTGTGGTTTTCAAATCAATTAATTTTGATCTGAAATAATCTCTTGACCATTCAATACAGTTTTTATCTACCCAATGCCAGTTATTTGGATTTTGAACAACCATTTTGGAATAATATCTTGTCTCTAAGTTTTACTCTTAAGAACTACAACTGCCGACACACAAAACGTTATATACATACACTGATTGAATAATTTATAAGACGTCAAATCATCCACATTTGCCATAGAAAGATCGAGAAACTTGATTTATTTTCCAGGCAGTGCTGTACATTTGACTGATTATTAACCTTGTAACGGTTATGGTTATCATTGTTTGTGTACATATCCTTATATCCTTATATATTACAACTATATACATCACTGTATACTCAAAGAAGAGAAACATACTCAGTGTATACCTCAAATTTCTCACAGACAGAAACAAACAAAACTACATCTCATTGGATTCTTTATCCAAAGCAATGACTAGTACAACACAATTATCGCTCTTTCTATCTTCTGGATATACCATATCGTCTGTACATGAACTCTACGTATCAAATGCATTCATACAGATATATTTGACGACATCTATTGTGGAGTTGAAAATATAGGTAACAAATCAATTGTTCTTATTTGCTTCCTGTCATTTTGACATTTCAAATGATAATTGACATTTTGAAGTTTTAAGTTCATTGCTTCACTTCTACCAACGTATTTCTTAGAGCAGAGTCACATCAGCGAGTATCAGAGTAGTAAATAGTAACTACCTTGCCATATTATAGTACAGACCAATTAATCATCTCTTTTTTTACCCTTTTTAGTAGGCGTACTACCTGATGCACTACCTGTATCACCGCTTTCTATATCCTCCATTAAATCATCTTCCATAGACCCCATAGCACTATCACTTGGATTCAAACCAGCTTGAATCTTTTTCAAATGACGAACATAAGTTGAAGAACTTAATGAAAAAATACGATCTTCATCAGTGAATGTGATTTTCTTATTTCTATTTCCTCCACCATACCCACCAGATGTGCTTTGAGTAGTAGCTCTAGTGAAATTCTCAAAACCTTTGATTATATTACCTTGGTTAGCTCCTTCTGAAAGGTATCTTGTCTCTTTATTGAAAATATCTTCTTCAATTTTGGTTAATTGTTCATCGAGATTCTTCTTCTTGTTCAACGCTTGCTTCAGTTTCTTCGTGAGTTTATCGTACTCCTGTAAATGTGACTGCTCTACCATTGTGTCCTATCTATATCAATATGTAGATGACAACCCAAATACCCCACATACACCAATCAATCAATCAATCAATCAATCAATCAATAACCCACTGATAATAAACAAATAAATGAACCAGCCCAGCCAAGTTCACAAAATCTCCTCGACTTAATAGCCGATCGACGCGCCTTTCATTTTGCAAAGACGCGAAGAGCTGAAAGCTCGTTAAGAATTACAACTGGGACCTTTAAATTAGAAGTGGGTATATAGGTGTAGTAGGTATATGGTCTTGTTGGTGTAGTAGGTAATACATACAGGTTATTGTTATTGTTATTGTACAGGTATTAATCAATCGCAATGGAAGTAGATTTCCCCTCTGTTATCATCGACCCGGGTTCAACAACCACTAAAGCAGGTTATTCAACTTCTGATTCACCTTCGTTGATCATACCTTCTGTTTACTCGAGGGAATCATTAACAAGTGGTGATTACTTATTTGGTGACGATCTAATAGATTCACATCCAGAGAATGAAATACTCACAATGTTTAACGATGGTGTCGTATACGATTGGGATGTGATGTCCCATTTCTTAAAACATATCTATTCAGATTTACAAGGGAATCCAGAAGAGTTACCTTTGATACTTACCCATTCATCTTGGGACTCTGCAAAGAATAAAGTTAAAGCATGTGAAATTGCATTTGAAGATTTACAAGTACCTGTTTTCTCTTTAATGAAAAGACAATTATGCACTTCATTCGGTGTCAATCGTTCAAACTCAATTGTAGTTGAATTAGGTGGAGATTTGTGTTCAATTACTCCAATTCATAATGGTAAAATCTTATCAAAAGGTGTTATTCATAACAAGATTTCAGGTAATTTCCTCAATTTATTTTCAATGTATTTCATCAAGAAGAGAGCTGGTTTATTGAATCAAGAAGATTATAATCTTGCTTTATTACCAAAAGTTTTGAAATTAAACGAAGTAATAAAACCATCATCTGAATCTTTCAAAATGTATCAAATTTCCAAAACTTTAAAAGATTTCAAAAATTGTATATTAGAAGTTTCTCATTTCCCAATAACTGTTGATTCAAATTCACAAGTACCTTTATCTTTACAAAATCAACAACAGTTATCCGAATTCAATTCAAGAAATTTTGAATTACCAAATGGATCAACAATTAATAATATCCAATTAGTTGATTCTTATAAATTATCTGAACCATTATTTCAACCTTTTAATTATACTTCAAGTGTTTTATCACCTGAAATTACTGTTCCATCTACAACAATTGGTATCTCTGAATCCATCTTGGATTCTTTGAAAAAATTAGAAACTTCAGGTGCAATTTATCAAGATTTATTAAATAATGTCATCTTAACAGGTTCAACAACTTATATTCCAAACCTTTCAACAAGAGTATACAATGATTTAATCAGATTAGTACCTAATTATTCAATCAATTTATTCTTAGATGAAAATTTATTAGAAAGAAATACTTCTTCTTGGGTCGGTGCTAATATCTTAAGTTCTTCTTCAGTTGGTGATTTTGATAATATCTTTTTAACTAGAAAAGAATATGAAGAAATGGGTAATGAATACATCGTTGAGAAATTCAAATAGTACCGTGGACTGTACCATTATATATCCCTTATCTTATTGTACTTTAGACACTCATATATCTGTGTAGATTAATTAAATAATTAAATAAATAAAAATCAACTATATTATTATTGCAAGTAAGATATCCGAAACTAAACCAGTAGTACATAATTAGATGAAAAAAAATTTGTCGAAAATAGAGCGGTGAAATTTTTGGTATGAGGAGTCAACCGGTCAATTAGTCATTTTGTATGTGAATGACTTTCTTTTATATCGTTTGAACTGTAGACATAGAGATATCAACAGTCTTTTGTTGTATGATACGTAACTTGACACTATTCAAAACAGCGAGACTAAGTTTATTGAAAAGAGCAATGTCATCTACACCAGAAGTAGCTACAACAACCCCAGCTGCTGCTGCACCTGCACCAGTTAAAGAACAATCTAAAAAGGGTAAAAATGCTCAAGCACAACCACAATTTACTTTAAAGACTCCAAAGGGTACCAAAGATTGGGCTGATAAGGATATGGTCATTAGAGAAGCTGTATTCAACCACCTCACAAAACTTTTCAAGAAACATGGTGGTGTTACCATTGATACACCTGTTTTTGAATTAAGAGAGATTCTTTCTGGTAAATATGGTGAAGATTCTAAATTGATTTATAACTTAGAAGATCAAGGTGGTGAGTTAACTTCTTTGAGATATGATTTAACTGTTCCATTTGCAAGATACGTTGCAATGAACGGTATTGCTAATATCAAGAGATATCATATTGCTAAAGTTTATAGAAGAGATCAACCTGCAATGACAAAAGGTCGTATGAGAGAATTCTATCAATGTGATTTTGATGTTGCTGGTAGTTACGATTCTATGGTTCCAGATGCTGAAATGATGAATATCTTAGTCAGTGGTTTAACTGGTTTAGGTATTACTGATTTCAAAGTTAAATTAAATCACAGAAAGATTTTAGATGGTATTTTCCAAGTTTGTGGTGTTAAAGAAGAAGATGTTAGAAAAGTCAGTTCTGCAGTTGATAAATTAGATAAATCACCATGGGATGTTGTTAAAAAGGAAATGTGTGAAGAAAAAAATCAACCTGAAGAAGTTGCTGATAAGATTGGTGAATTTGTTAAGATTAATGGTGATTTAAGAACTGTTTTAAATACTTTGAAAAATTTTGAAAATCTTATGGCAAATGAATCTGCAAGACAAGGTATTGAAGAAATTGAAACTATGACTGGTTATGTTGAAGCTTTCAACGTTGATAAATATATTTCATTTGATATGTCATTAGCTAGAGGTTTAGATTATTATACCGGTGTTATTTATGAAGCTGTTACATCTCAATCTGCTCCACCTAAAGATGCAGCTGAAAAGAAAGCTAAAGCCAAAAAGGAAAATAAATCAGAAGAAGAAGATGCATCTGATTATGTTGGTGTTGGTTCAATTGCCGCTGGTGGTCGTTATGATGGATTAGTTGGTATGTTTTTAGGATCTAATTCTAAAGGTAAAAAAGCACCATCAATTCCATGTGTTGGTATTTCATTTGGTGTTGAAAGAATATTCTCATTAGTTAGACAAAGAGCAGGATTAAGTGAAAAAATCAGACCTACTTCAACACAAGCATATATTATGGCCTTTGGTGGTGGTGAAGGATGGGATGGATTCCTTAAGGAAAGAATGACAATTGCATCAAAACTTTGGGATTCAGGAATTGAATGTGAATATTTATACAAAGCAAAGGCTAATCCAAGAAAACAATTCGATGCAGCTGAGAAATCAGGATGTCCATTGGCTATTATCTTAGGTAAAGAAGAATATCCACAGGGTAAAATTAGAGTTAAAGTATTAGGTACTGGTGAAAACGATGATGGTGAATTAATCAATATTGAAGATTTAGTATCTGTTGTTAAAGAAAAATTAAACTCTTTACAAATTGATGGTGTTGATGAAGTTACACGTTTAATCCAAGGTTTATAGTTAGTTGTTTATAGTAAATTTTAATAGATTGTTCGTTCTGTTTAAGCGTTTATGATTAGTTTTTCTATTAGTTGAATTATGTATATATTATATAAAATTAATGTTAATGTTTGCTTTTAGTGTTTTTTTTTTGTAGTATTGCAATTGTTGATTGAGAAAGTGATTAATTACTAGAGACCATAATCACCACTGTTATATATTGAGATATCATTTTGAGCTTTAACATCAACCATCATATTTTCACCAGCTTCAGCGGAACCACCAGATTCACTAATTCTTTGATTCATAGCTCTAATTTTTTCTAATTCTGAGATATAACCATTTTCATCACCTGTAATATAAGTACCTGTAAATACACCAACTTCATATCCATCAATTGGAGCAGATTCACTATGTAAGATACCATTTTCACTTATATCTTCAGTATATGAAACAACAGGAGTTAAAGCTAATTGTTGATCTTTAATTTCATCATCTCTAGTACAACAAGCGATCAAATCATGTAATTCTTGATAAAATACCTCATCAGCACCAATAGCATCAGCTATTTCTTCTTCTGATCTATTATAACCAACTAAAGCTTTTGTATCTGCTAAATCAATACCATAAATATGATTATATCTAATAACTGGAGCACATGAAGCAAAATAAACTCTTTTAGCACCTGCTTCTCTTGCCATATTAACAATTTCCTTTGATGTTGTACCTCTAACAATTGAATCATCGATTAATAAAACGGATCTACCGTAAAATTCAGAAGCCATTGCATTTAATTTTCTTCTAACAGATGAAGTTCTTTGTTTTTGATCAGGCATAATAAAAGTTCTACCAACATATCTATTTTTAATAAAACCTTCTCTATATGGTATACCTAATTTAACAGCACATTCTAAAGCTGAATGTCTTGAAGTATCAGGTACAGGTATAACAACATCAATTTCATCTTTAACTAATTTACCATTTCTAGCAAATGATTTTGTAATATTTTTAGCTAATCTTGTACCCATTTCTAATCTTGATCTATAAACACTAATACCATCTAATACAGAATCTGGTCTTGCAAAATAAACGTATTCAAAGATATCAGGTGTATAAGATTCTCTTGGAACAACTTGTTTAAATTCTGGTTTCATAGTGTTTTTTGGTATTATAACAGCTTCACCTGGTAAAATATCACGATAAACAGAAAAATTATGAGCTTTTAAAACAACAGATTCAGAAGCAATCATATAATCTTTTGAACCATCTTCTTTAACTCTTTCACCTATCAATAAAGGTCTAATACCATGAGGATCTCTAAAACCAATAACACCATAACCTGCTAACATTGCAGTACAAGCATAAGCACCTCTAATTTTTTTATAAACACCTTCAAGTGCTAAAAAGATATCATTATTATTAACTCTTGATTTATCATAAACTGCTAATTCAGAAGCAAATAAATTTAATAATAATTCAGAATCAGAATCGGTATTAATATGTCTATGAACAACTTCATCAAGATAAGTTCTTAATTCCGATCCATTAACTAAATTACCATTATGACTTAATGAAATACCATAAGGAGCATTAACATAAAAAGGTTGAGCTTCACTACCAGCACTTGAACCAGCAGTTGGATAACGTAATTGAGCAAGACCCATATTACCAACTAAACCTTTCATTCTTGATTCAGTAAAGACATCTCTTGCCATACCATTACCTTTACATTGATAAAAACGACCTCTGGCACCACAAGTAACAATACCTGCAGCATCTTGACCTCTATGTTGTAAGAATAAACAACCGTCGAATAATTCAGGTGCAACGTTTTGATTTTGATCTGATAATACTATAGCTAAAACACCACACATTTTTTGAATTGATTAACTGATAAAAATTACGGGATTTGGGGATGATGAAATTTGTTTGTATATAACTAATAGCAAATTGCAATTGATTTATTGAGTGAAATGAAATAATAAAATGACGATTCAGTAATTTATAATAACAAGTTTGAATAAATAAATTAAGGAGTTAAGAGATCTTTCCTTCAACTTGAAATAAAACACACAGTGGGAATTTGCAAACTAAAAATGGAAAACTTGAACAAGGGGAAACAAAATGACGAATCAAAATAATATGATCAGTCAGATCGATAGTAAGAGGAATTAATAATAAACGACAGTAAAGTCGAAACGTGTTGTTGAATTACACTTGATGAGTTGTTGAATCAATAGAAACTAAGAAACAAAGAAACAATCAAATAAGTTCGAATCACCGAGTATCTTAATCTGTTTTATTCAATTTATTTTATTTTTATTTTATTTTATTTATCTAACAAAACGCACAACCAAAAATTTTTCAAAGTGACTCTCTCTGATTTTTGTGTAGCCGATAAATTTATTTTAATTATTTTTTTATTTCCTAATTAATTCAAAATTACCCGATTGAATTTGTCTGTATGTATTTATATATATGTAAACTGTATATGTATATAAATGTGTTATATATCAGTATTCTTATAATCTTACTACCTTTAATTCCAGTATAAAAATCAACAGTGGATTCAGCAATAATCCTTATCATCATTTACTCTCCGCCACTCGCTGCTAACAAACTGACTCTGTTCTTTGGTCACGTGGGGTTTTTGGTTATTGTCTATTCATCTTATTTTAGTCACTGATATTCACTGTTGGTAACTGAAATGTTGGCAAATTATGAATAGTACATATATACACAGTAATCATGAACTAATAACTGATAAATGAAAAAAAAAAAATAACAAATAGTAAAAACAAACTAACAACCCTAATGGACCCAATAAAATATTCCCAAAAAACAAAAGTCCGGCCCCAACTGGGACTCGAACCCAGAACCAAACGCCTTGCTCCATCAAAAATTTAAAATCCTGATTTTATAGCCGGAAGACGATATGATAACCATTACACCATTGGGGCGACTTTGTACATCAAATGGTATTGACGTCTGCCGTGTATGTAGAGATGGCAGGGTAACCCCGGCTGTTTTCACTACTATTCTACTAGTCATTTACTGTTCCTGAATCAATATACTTAGTTGGGTTTGCGAACAATGGAATAATGTATAGAAGAGAAGACTATCACGTAGAAAGAGCTACTTTCAATCAATTGGATGGGGGAAATAGGCTAAAGTGTATTTAATAAGCAAGCTGATTATCATTCGTTAATGGGTGTAATTTTATACTATATCTAAACTCCCAGATCTCTAACTTGACATGAAAATAAATACAAAGTGTTTCATACCAAGATATACATATTGTCACAAGTTTATCAACGAAGTGATAGATAGATACACATTATATATATATATATATATATATATATACCAGTAATTTAATCATGACCAGAAAGACTAGTGGGAAATGAAAAAGAATTGAGCCGCTTTCTTTTCTCGTTTCCTCGGGAGCTAAAATAATTGAAAACTGGAGAATAGTGAGTTCATGACCGGTGATCTAAGAATCTTTAGAAAGTATATATATATACGGGGAAATTTATACTGGTGTAGTAGTTTTTTTGCCATTGATTGTTATAAGACTTGCATAGAGATACAATACATAATTCAAGATGTCAGTGGTATTGAGACACCAGCCGATTACTAGATTAGCAACAAGGCCAAGTATTGGTATTCAAAATTTCATTGGATTGAAACAAAGCAATACAGTATCATCTTTTTCAACATTGAATGGGGTACTATTACAAGAAGCTAAAGATTCAAGTAAAGATGAGAAAAATACAACAACAGAAAAGCCAAAAGAAGGTAAAAAACCAAGGATAAATCTTTATGATACTATTAAAAGAGGTACAAAATTCACTTTTTCAAGTGTATTAGTTGCAGGTGCAATTTCATTAGCTTCTGTTTCATTTTATCTTTTATTTAGTGAATTATTCTCACCTTCAGGTGAAACACAAACTTTCAATAGAGTAGTTAGTATGATTGAAAAAGATGAAAAATCTTTATTATTATTAGGTTATTCACCTGAAGAAATTAAAGATCATAATGGTAAAATAAGATTAAAAGCTTATGGTGAAAATGTAACTAATGATAAATGGACTAGAAATAGACCTGTTTCATCGAGTAAATTCACAGGTAAAGATGGTATGGAGCATCTTTTGATGAGATTCCATGTTGAAAATACTAATAATAATAAAGTTGGTACTGTTCAATTAGAAGCAATTGATGAAAATTTTGTAAAACAAGATTTAATCTATGTTTTATTAGATGTTAAAGGTGAAAAGAGACATTACGTATTTGGAGGTCCAAAGGTTAAAAGATCAATGCGTTTTACTAATCCTGTATCTTTCCCTGGTTTTGGATTTGGTTCAAGCAAATAAATAAATAAATATACATATTAAAATATCTAAATAATTGAAAATATTAAACTTGTAAGTAATAAAAGAGATATATTAATGCTTATAGCAGATACTTTCAATGAATGTGAAGCAGAATTTTGTGGTTTGAATCTATTATTCTGGAACTCTAATTCATCATTAACTAATTCATCTTCGAATAATATATTATCCATATCTGATAATTTTCTACCTTTTGCATATAAACTCCAATCTCCGATTATCTCTTTTTTACATGCTTGTGCGGATCTATTATCAGTCATAATACTCAACATTTGCTCACGTCTAGTGATATTAGGATGATGGCCTGTCCTTACAACAAGTTCTGGATATATACCTAGCCCTTTCAACCTTTCACTTGCCAATTCCTCATTCTTATGATCATAAATCTCGGGGAAAACCGTGAAGAACCAATTCATTACAAATGATAATTTTTGAAATTTACTACATGTTGATAACATCCCATAATGACCAAGTGATAAATCTACTTCAAGTGTTGAACAATAAACGATATTGCAGACATTATTGATAATCTCTTCAATTCTTGGATCTTCTTCTTTGAATTTATTATCTATTAAGTAACTATAATTCCCCATATATTCTAAAGTTGCAAATAAACATGAACATCTAATACGTCTTGGAGTATGAGGTAAATTCTTTGGATGCAAACCCCATTCAAGGTCACTTTGCATTGGACACTGATTTGCAATATCATCATTCAAGATAAATTTCTTATTAACGGGTAACAATTCAAATGTTGAGTTATCATAATCAATATCATCATTGAAATCTAACTTCTTGTTAAAATAAAAATCAAACATATAACTTTGATTTCCCTGATTGAAATCACAAGTTAGATATTGTAAACTTTTTGTATCCAATTGATACCTTTCATCAATTGCAATCCCAATATTCACCATTCTCCATTCTCTGGCAGCCATATATTTCTTCAAATCTCTTATAACTGCTTTCAAAAAAGGTAACACCTCGATATTATTGCTTTTATAAGACAAGACAAAACCTAATAAATTTTCATGATCATGATAAGCTTTTATCAAATCTGTATAGTTCTCATACATTTCAGTATCCCAAAAATTTGAAACCATTCCAAGATCAATCAAGAAATAATAATCTGCATTTGATTTCATACCTTTTTGAAATTTTCTACCAAGTAAATCATAATCAAATGAATTTAATATCTCAGCGCTATCTGATAAATATTTAGAATCAATGGTTTTACTCTCATTATAAGCATAGACAAAGCTACCATTAACGACATTAATAGCACGTAACGATGGTGGCTTATCAAATGATGTAATGAAATTACCAAATGATTTACCTATTTTAGATATATCTTGTTCAATTTGTTGTAATGAGAGTGATGTCAACGTGAGTATGCATAGAAAAACTGACAATCTCATTGTTAAATATAATAAATCAATCACTAAATTCACCGGGTTTATAAACAATAACTAATCAAATATATAGATAAGAAATCACTAAACTATAGAAATCCACGTTTATGAAGAAACATAAACACAGGTCTGATATTATAACGACGTCTAACGAGAAATAAAAAAGTTTTATATAAAGAGCATTTACCAAAATTGATAATTGATTCACGCCATGTGAAATAAGAAGGAACCAAATATGATCTCTCCCTTATGTATTGATTGATCAATGGTGGATTATCGGTTATGAATCCAACTAACCTTGAATTCAACAATGAATAACTCTTATTTATGACTTTTGGTTCATTTGTAGTCCATAACCAAACTTTCAAATCATATTTCTCAACGAAATTTTGTAACTCAATTGAAGTATAATAATCAATTACAGAGTATTGAATCATGCTTATATATTTCAAATCGTAATTATGACGATCTTTCAAAGTCTTGATAAATTCTTCACTAGTCCTAAGATCAATTGAAACATTACAAATTTCAAAATCTCTAATTGATTCATCGAAATAATCAGGTGTCCAAAATGCAAAAATCAATCTTGATTTCCAATCATCCAAAGGTGCAATTTTACAAAGTTCAATTTTAATCAATTCAATAATCCTCTTTGGATCATTATCTCTCTTAATATCAAGCATTAATTTGGTATTTTTATTTTCCAATGACCATAACCATTCTAAAGTTTGTGAAAATAATGGCATATTACCACGAGGTTCTTGTAAAGTCCTTAATTCACTCAAAATTGGGAAATAAGGAGTCTCTGTGATTTCATAATCAACACCATAAGTTCTTAATGTATTTGTATCATGAGATATAACGATATAACCATCTGATGAAATATGTAAATCAGTTTCAATTATATCAGCACCATTTGCAACTGCATTGTCGAATGCTTTGATTGTATTTTCAGGATACTTGGCCTTATACCCTCTATGTCCACAAACCAACAAGTTGTTGTATTTATCTTGATTATAAGCCATTTTTATTGGAAGAATCTATCTACCTTTAATCTTTTTAAAATATCAGAAATCTATCAAACGGAATGTATAAATCAATTCAAAGATCAAAGATTGGATTTCATCGAATCTATTCTAATCGTACTAATTTACTCAATTATCTTTGTATAATATCCGTAAGTGTACAATCCAGTCCTAGATCATACTATGTCACCTAGAAGACAATAAAGAAACCAGTATAATCGGAAAGAAACAGAAAGAATTATTATAAGAAAGGGCAAAAACGTGGAGATAAATTGAACGGCGGTGTAGTTAGTTAACACGTGATTAGTTTTAAAGTAAAGTACAATTATTATGTTTTATATAGGTATTATTATACACTGTTCGTTATTCATGATTAGTTAATTAGGGTTAGGGTTAGGGTTAGACTATCTCTTTTTGGTTAAACTTTCAAAATAATAACCATTTTCCATTTTTTGTATTTCATCAGATAATTCAATACCATAATTTGAATTTAATTCATATTGTCTATTTTTAGTCCATATATCTGTATAAAACAATGGAATTTCATCTAATGAAGTTAATAACATTGTTTCATCTCTTTGTTCTTTTCTTATCTCCAAGACTTTAAATAAAGTTGACTTTTGAGTATTATTATATTCTTTCCAAATATTAACATCATGACAAGCACCAATAAAATTTGATCCACCTTTTTGAAAGAATAAAATATCTTCATCAGGAACATAATTACATTTATTTTCTTCAACCCATAATCTTAAGTGTGGAATATATCTATAACCATTAATATTATCAGTTGTAACAGCTCCTTCGTATAAATGATGTAATAAAAGATATGAATTTTGTGGTACACTTGCCAATTTACCTTCATATAGAGTACGACGTAATGGAGATAATTGTGATAAATGATAAAAATATCCAATACCTGAATTCACAAAACCTTTATTATTACCATTGACTTTAGAACCTTCGATAAGATCTTGTCTTATGGTATAATCATCACCAAATGATCTAATATAATTTGAAGGAATTTCTAAATTATGTTTACTTAAAGTTAAAGCATGAACTTCGATATAAAGACCATTTCTAATATCGATAAATCTTAAATCAGTTGATTCAGGTGATGCATCACCTGAATTTTCACGAGCTCTTTCTAAGTAAAAAGGTGAAACATCAAGATAATAACTTCCTGATCCATCTAATGGATCAGTTATGATTAATGTATTGTTAAATGAATCGGCTAAAGTTATCATATCTTTAGCAGGAACTTCAAAATGTAAAGCCTTTTCCCATGGTGCAATCATACCATTTCTACTCCATCCCAATAAAGTCTCCTGTGCTAACCAAGTATTAATACCAAGATTTGAACAAAAATGTAACCAAGCTCTTGATAATTGATGGAAATTTGCCTTTCTTGTAAAATCATCTGTAATATGATAACTGAAAAATCTCCAATCATATTTTTGAGTACTTAATAATCCATTTGAATGTTTTAACATAACATTATGGAAATAATTTTGATTTGCATTTTTTGCCAATTGAGCTATTTTACTCTTTTTCTTATCCGGTTGAAATTCAAACATATCGGGTGTTAAATTGATCTCAGATGTACCAATTGTTTCATCTGATAATTTTCTATTTAAAGTTGTGGAAATTGAATTCAAAGCATCTTCAGGGTCGATTTCTAAAGTCAAAATATCCATATGATTTTGATTTGTTGAAGCTTGATTCAAAGTTTGATCTTTTAATTTTGATCTAATATATTTCTCTAATAATCCATTTTTCATCAATTCTTCCTTTTCATTGACACTGGATACAAATGCTAAATCACCTGCTAAAAATACTAATTTGGAAGGTACAGGTCCATTCATATAGTTATATATTTTACCCCTTAATCTTAATCTAAATTCAGTTTCGTGAGATTTGGCAGGAGCATTGAAATGGAATTGTATCAAATCTTTTTCATTTGTAGGACTATCTATACAACCTTCCCATTCTGTTCTAATATTATTACCTAGTACACCAGCGATAAAACAATTTGGTTTCTCGGTAATTAAAGGATTTAATTCATGCATATCAATCCAATCTTTCCAATGGAATGCCAATTCTGGGATTTGTTCCAAATTTGAAGAATCTTCAGTTGATTTCTTTAAGTATTCATTTATAGCATTGTAATAAATTTGCTTTGTTACCCTTATATCTGTTGAGTCCTGGACGTGTTTATAAGGAGCATTTGGTAAAACCATTGCATCTGCTTTATATGGGAAATTCTTATGTAAGATATTCGATATATAAGATGGAGATGAAGGATGTAAATGACTATTGAGGTTATCTAAATTATCGTTATTATTATAACTATTTTGTAAATTTGAAGATGCATCGTTTATATCCTTGGGTGACATCCATTTTTTATGTATTGAAAGGAATCCACCACCAACACCAGTATTTGAATTCCCCGTTGAATCTTGATATATTTTATTATCATTTGAAAAAAGGTTTGTTATAATTAATATTGTGAAAGTTATGAGATAAAGTATAGGGATTATAACTTTTGTATTTCTTGACCTTTTCAATTTTTTAATAGTTCTTATCAATGATTGATGATAAGATTTATAAATATTTTTATTATTTATATTTTTGATACTATTACTAAATTGATTTGAAAAATCATTTAATTTATAATCTGAATTAGGGGTAGGTAAAGGTGAAACTTTTTTCTTTGCCCTGAACATTATTAGTGTTGTTATTGAGTAATACAACTGTTGACTGTCCTAATTATTGAGTTGTTGTATATTCTATTGATTGACTGATTGACTAATAATGATTTTTGAATGATAATTGCTTCTATGATGAACTGAACTGAGCCAAATGGAACAAAAGAAAAAAAAAATAGTAGGGCTACTAGCTACTAAAAACCTAAAAGCGTTATTAAGTAACTTTCCTTCAATTTCGATTCACCTTTCTTTTTTTCTGCCCTAATCGAAGGTAGATTTGATTATCCAATGCCACAAAAAAAAGAAAAATGGAACCCAATGAATGCTGTGTGTGGGCGAGTGTATTATATGAATATGTAAGGAATATAATTGAGATGATGATGTAAAAAGAATATGAGGATGACGATCAATTTAAAAGGAGTATCGTATCAGATAGATATGTTGACCAACGGGCAAGAATTAACTGTGTACCAAGTTTAGCTTTAATTAATTTTCAATTAGCAGCTTCTTGGTTTCCTTTATACTTTTTTTTAGTTTTAAAATCGTACAGGTTTCTATTATTTAAATTATTTAGGTTTCATTTTAGTTCAAAGGGAGATTTGGATTTGGAAGTAGTTTTATTCATGAAACGAGCCGCGGTGCGTGACCGGATACCGTTTTCGGGGTGTATCTGGGGGGTTTGGGTGTGGGTGGGTGTGAGATGGGCGGGCGGTTTGAGATGCCGGTTTCAGTGGTTTATGTAGTACCTGTGGATTACTGTTATATCCATGGATACATACATCAATATACATATATATATATATATATATATATTGCAATTTACAATTGACAAATTGCTTGTACTAGGGTACTTCATTATGTAAGGATGATTAAACAAAT
Source organism: Wenyingozyma ramenticola (assembly GCA_024271885.1). Classification (NCBI taxonomy): domain Eukaryota; kingdom Fungi; phylum Ascomycota; class Pichiomycetes; order Pichiales; family Pichiaceae; genus Wenyingozyma; species Wenyingozyma ramenticola. The sequence goes on from JANBXF010000004.1 coordinate 215,076, forward strand.
TAGACTAATTACAAAATGAAACATTAATTTAACTAAATTTATATAATTGCAGACAGCAGCATCGTTTCACTTAAATTAAACGATTAATAAAATGTGTGAATATATAATCAGTACTATAGTAAATTACATATATATACCAAAAAATCAGGGGGAGTATAAGGCGTCAATTTGATTATGTTTCAAGATAATGATTTAATACCGGACCAAATTAAAAATTTAATGATTAATTGGTTATCACGGAAAAATAGTTACATTGTGAAATTATCGCGCGATGATTGTAATCTTCTTATTAAGATCAGTTACCGTGTAGTATTACGTATAATCCTAGATTCACAAGAAACCGGCTGGATTGTAGTAGTTAACTCAAGATACTTTCAATTCATATAATTGGTTTCACAGCATAATTTATCAATTATTCAACAAGTAATAGTATATACAACTATCATAGTTATAATTACCATGAACAAAGCAAAATAACCAAGTGAAGCTAAATTACCAGGCTAAAACCGCCGGCTGCAAACTAAAATCCGTAAAACAATAGTCCCCTCTCTGAAATAGGGATCCTGTTTTAATTTTCTGTGCCTAGACTGTTGGCAATATACGGCATCTGATCAACGCTAATCGTATACATAGACAGACCATTTGAATCTGAACTTATTTAAACGGTACGCATTATAAAAATGTAATCAATCATCAAAGGATTTAACTTCACGATAAAATCACTTAAGACCTTCAGAAAATCCTCTGCAGATTGATACTTTTTCATCCCCCTTTCAAAGTAAATTGACAAGAGAGAAAAGAAAAAAGATTCAATTTATGGGCTTCGTTTACCAATTGAAAACTACTATTGATTTATAATTAAACTAATTTAATAATCTTAACCATAAGCAAGTAGCATTGGTGATAAAAACCCAATTTGTTATATACGTAATATACACTATTTGATTATTAGCCAATGTACCTGCATTGAGTAAAAATCGATAATCGATAATTCAATGTATATCAGTATGTATGTGATATATACGTATACCTTAACGTAAAGACGATCAGGTCATCTAGTTTATATAATATAAACACTGGAATTTCAGTTTATGCATTGACCCAGACCAAATTATTAAATTACTCAAGATAAATAGATTTAAGAAGCAAGAACTAGACACGTCAATGAAAATTAAATTTCACCACTTTCATTTTATTTTATTTTATTTTATTTTATTTTATTTTATTTTATTTTATTTTATTTTATTTTCTTATAGTTTGTTATATGATTTATTTGGGTAGTTACCCGGTTTTTTCTTTTTTTGGTGATTGATTTATTAATTTGAACTATATATCTTCTTGTATCTGTGTAGTTATATGATGTTGTATACAGCAGTAACTGGGTTTAGTATCTATATACAATCAATATATATAACTCTAGTGTGAATTTCAAGAAAACTTAGTTTTCAGTAAAAATAAGTATTTTACAATTTTAAAATTTAAATTTCTCTTATGAAGATTATTTCTTGGGGAATTAGGTTTTGGATTATTGTTTCCACTGAACTGAAACAAGTCCTATATTTGATATACACTCAAAACTAGATACCTTCTCAACAATAACTACCTTCACCATGATCAACTGAAGTAACTACATCAAGCAAACAAATCAAACAAATCAAATCAAACAATCTATCGGAAGTTTACTAATTAGGCAATAAGGATGAGCACATCCGAATCAAGAAATAATTCTCGAAAATATTCAACTTCGTCGATGATTCATTCACTCATTCACCCTTTTTCAAATGATTTACTGATTTACCATTGATTGTTTTCTTTGAATAGATTAACCAATTGACTTGAGTAATTAATTATAAAACAAATTAACATGGCTCAATCTGTTTTATTATTAGGTTCTGGTTTCGTTGCCAAACCAACCGTTGATATCTTAGCTAAATCTGAAGGTGTTAAAGTAACAGTTGCTTGTAGAACTTTATCAGCTGCAAAATCTTTAGCTGGTGATGTTGCAGATGCAATTTCATTAGATGTTACTGATGAAGAAGCTTTAAATACTGAAGTTAATAAATATGATTTAGTCATTTCATTAATTCCTTATATTTATCATGCTGCTGTTGTTAAAGCTGCTATTAAATCAGGTCATACTAATGTTGTTACAACTTCATATATTTCTCCTGCATTAAAAGAATTAGAACCAGAAATCAAGAAAGCTGGTATTGTTGTTATGAATGAAATTGGTTTAGATCCAGGTATTGATCATTTATATGCTGTTAAGACAATTGATGAAGTTCATAAAGCTGGTGGTAAAATTAAATCATTTTTATCCTATTGTGGTGGTTTACCTGCACCTGAAAATTCTGATAATCCATTAGGTTATAAATTTTCATGGTCATCAAGAGGTGTTTTATTAGCTTTAAGAAATTCTGCTAAATATTATCTTAATGGTGATTTAGTTAATGTTCAATCTGAAGATCTTATGGCTACAGCTAAACCTTATTTTATTTATCCAGGTTATGCTTTAGTTTGTTATCCAAATAGAGATTCAACAACTTATAAAGAATTATATCAAATTCCAGAAGCTGAAACTGTTATTAGAGGTACTTTAAGATTTCAAGGTTTCCCAGAATTTATTAAAGTCTTGGTTGATTTAGGTTTATTAAAAGATGATTCAAATGAAATTTTCCAATCATCTGAAATTTCATGGAAAGATGCTTTAGCTAAATATATTGGTTCCAAGACATCAAATGAATCAGATTTAATCTCTAAAATTGTTGAATTAGCAACTTTTAAAGATGAAGCTGATAAGGAAAGAATTTTATATGGTTTCAAATGGTTAGGTTTATTTTCTGATGATAAAATTATTTCAAGAGGTAATCCATTAGATACTTTATGTGCAACTTTAGAACAAAAAATGCAATATGAAGAAGGCGAAAAGGATTTAGTTATTTTACAACATAAATTTGGTATTGAATGGTCAAATGGTGAAACTGAAACTAGAACTTCAACTTTAATCGATTATGGTATTCCAGGTGGTTATTCATCAATGGCAAAATTAGTTGGTGTTCCATGTGCTGTTGCTTGTTTACAAGTCTTAAAGAAAGAAGGTGCTTTATCAGTTCCTGGTTTATATGCTCCAATGACTCCTGAAATCAATGATCCAATTATGAAAGTCTTAAAAGATGAATATGATATTTACTTAACTGAAAAGACTTTATAGATATATAAATAAGTTATTTAGTAAATTAATATTACTTACTACTTACTATCACTGAAAAATCAAAAAAGCCGTAACCGTAAAGAGTTCTCGCTTTTTCATTCTGTTATGTTTGTATTGAGATTATATAAACCTTTATTATTCCTTGATCTTAGTGTCATTAGATCAATCAATAAGACAAGTGATAATTAACTAAAGATGAGTAAATATTTCGGGAAATTAAAGGGAAAAGTAAGCGATATAAAACAAGATATAAAAGAAACAATACCTAAATCATCAATAAATTCAATAAATTCATCACATGGATACTATGAAGAAGACGATACTAGTAATGTTACATCTACTATAGTTCATAAATCAATCGTTAGGTTTTATCAGGAGAACAACAAGCCTTTGCCTGATTGGTTGTTTGAGTCTGTTGTTGTCCCTAATGAATCAAAATCATCAAATGTCACTGCTGGTAATAATGATGTGAAAATCAAGAGGGAAGAAAATGGGTTGACTCCAAGAAGACCAGTTAATCATTCTAGTAGTAGTATTAATAGTAATACTACTACAAATCAAGTTCCATCAAGTTCAAGACCACAACCACAGACACAGAATAATTTTCGAAGGTTTAACGGATCAAGTACTTCGAATCAATTAGTTAATCCAAGATTACAAAATAAAACACAGACTAGTTCACCTACACCTACACCTACCACACCTAGTACTACAACCACAACTCCATCAAGATTTAGATTATCACCACAGAAACAAAATACACAACAATTTACACAACCTGTAGTATCACAACAAACTGAACAATTATCAAGTATTAATAAAAGACCAAGTCGATTTGGTAATCTAAACTCAACATCTACCACTTCTTTAAACACCAGTTCAAGACCCAACTTGAACGACTCCCCCACACCTGTTTCTTCCTCTAGTAGTAACTCATCTGCTACTACCACTACCACTACCACCAATACCAACAGCCCAGCAAGAAGATTTGGAGTCAATAAATGGAGATAGCCCAAAGACTAAATCCACAGCACAAAACAACAACCAATTAAAATGTCGCAATAATAAAATACACCGCCACAACTATTCACCACCCACAAAAAACACCAACCACAAATTTGAAAACGAAACGAGATAAAAATCCAAAAATCCCTTTCCCCCCTTTGGTTGTTGTTGTTTTAAAAATTAATTGTTGTTGTTGTTGTTGTTGTTGTTGTTAGTAAACTCTTATTGTTGTTGTTCTTTATTGAATTAATTGTTTATATTATTTAATATATTTATATCTAATAATAATCAAGTGGGTTATATACATATACTTCAATTGACTTATTCCACAGTATTCAGTATTCACAAATAGTATCTATCTAATACAGAAGAACAAGTAAATAATTACATTACATCAAATTTAACAACATTGATAAGTGTTTTAAAAATTCCAAGATATAATAATATAATATAATAAAATAAATGGTTGTTGAAAAGGAAATTGAAACAAGTAAAGAAGTTGAAGAAGTTGTTGAGGATAAACCTGTTGATAAAGAAGAAGTTATAGTTGAAAAGGAAGAAAAGGAGGAGGCAAAGGAAGAAGGAGAAGGAGAAGGAGTTAAAGATGATGATAAGGAAGATGTTAAGGAGGGAGAAGGAGACAAGACAAAGTTAAAACGTAAGATGAAATCATATCAAATACAAAAATGGACAAAAGATGAAGATGCATTAATTATTTTTTATAAAGAAGAGAAAAAATATTCATGGAAGACAATTGCAAATTTAATTGGTAATAAACATTCATGGCAAGCTGTCCAAATGAGGTATTTAAGATCTCATAAGCAACGTAATGAGCAATGGACTAAATTAGAAGAAGTTCGTTTGATTAATGCAATTAAAAGAGATTGGGAAAGAAGATGGACAAGGATAAGTTCTGAATTAGGTACTTCTTTTAATATTTCAAGATGTCTTGAAAAAATAACAGATTTATCTAAAAATATAGAAGATGAAAGAGTTACTAAATTGTTTGAATCTAGGGAAATTACATATAAGAAATCAAGAGCTGAAACAGGTAAAGGTATGGATTTAGGTAATAATAATAATAATAATAATGGTGGTGGTACTGAACCATTTGAAGATAAAGCAAGTGATATTAAAGATGTTGAATCTCATAAGAAATTAATGTTAGTTTATATGGGATTAGATTCAATTTCATATGATTCAGATGAAGAAGAAAATCAACAAGAGGAAAAATAAATAAATTAAGTAAGTTTATTCTATGTTTAATTATGTACTATACAACCATTCCATTACCATCTTTGAAATTAAATACTTTTAAAGTCATTGATCTTTTTCTTTTATTCAAAGTAGCTAAATTTTCAAAATCTTTTATATCGTTTAAGATTAAAAATTTTTCTAAATCACGCAAAGCATCATTTGTTAGTCTCACAATTATCTTATATGAATTTAATTTAACTTTGTTTGTGATTGTGAATTGATCTAAGAAATTTATAAATTGTCTTGTTATAACTTTCAAATCCATTAGACTGAGGTTTAAATGGTATCTGTTATTAATTGGTGTGTTCTCTATTGAGTTATTATCGAAATTCAAAGAATCGACAAATGAAAGCAATTGAATAGCAAACACAAATATAAAAATCAAGAATTGATAATAGTAATCTGAAATACCTTTTGAGAATTCGTTTAGTTTGTTTAACAACTTAATTTTAGAATTGAATGAGTTTATGAATGTGAATTGATTCGAGATAATCAAGTGATTCAAATCGTTTATGTATGTGTTTAATTTGTTGCTGCTGTTGCTATTGTTTGAGTTATGGAAGTAAAAGTTCAATGGATCACATATGTATCCATCGTTTAATGTATCGTTTAATATTATAATTGCGAATTCAAAATACGTTAATTCAATCAATTGAACTTTTTCACCAGGTGAATTCTCAAGCAGCTCGTAGTTTTTAGATATGAGATTCTTAGCAAAGTTAAGGTTTTTCGTTATGAGTAATATGGAATCATTTGGATTATTAGTTCCTCCTATTCTTTTGAATTGTTCGATTATTATTGAGATAAGTAATAATTTGTTCAAAAAATTGGAATTTTGGAAATAGAATTGGAAATTAGTGAGGTTGTTAGATAAGTTCTTGAACCTTGGTATAGATTTATACTGTTTTATATCTGATGTATAGGTAATATTGAAGAAAATCGAGTCGTTCAAAGGTTGATAAACGTTTTGTAAATCTTCAATTCTTAGATGAATAGGGATTGAAGCACCATAACAGTATAATTTATCTAATATATACAAATACCACACAAGTCTTCTTTTGGCTTCTTTTTGATAAAATTGTAGTAAGTTGTTGTCATTGGGGGTATCTATCTTGTCTAATTCAGTGAATTTATAAGAACGCAGTAGTTCAATTGATTTCGAATGACAATTTATGAAAACATCCAACTTATCGAAATAAATATTAACTTCTTGGAAGTTTAATAAAGCCAGTATGAATTGATAAACATCTTCTGTGGTTTCTAGGTTAACTATATCAGTGAATAAAAAGTCGTTCAGTATTTGAATTAGTTTATTGATGGGGTCATTGCAGGTTAATTCTTCAATAAAATTGAAATTTTTATTCTCTCTAATTAATTGAACGCATATTATAGATAATGTTAAATATGGTTTGAATTTATGATCAATGATATAAAAAGGGTTTATCAGTAGATTCTTCTTGTCATTTAAGTAAGAATTGAGTAAATTATTAGCAAAATCAATTGAAATATTCAAATCAATAAGGTAATTTTGTATTAACACAATTGATGGATTGATATTATCATTATTAACACCCCCACCAATGATGTTAAAATTTTCAAGTAAAAGTTTTTGTTTCTTAGTTAATTTTCTTCTTATTATGGTTTTGGGATAATTTTCAGAAGCTCTACCTCTTTTTTTCTTTTCTCTAAGATAAGAACAGTTAAATTTTGATTTTGAACATTGATTACATATGGGGAATTTACCATCACATTTTGTTCTTCTTTGATTACATAAATCACAAGCTCTTTTAGTTCTTTTTTGTTTTTGTAATTGTAATTGATTTGGTATTGGTATTGGTATTGGTTGAGGTTGAGGTTGAGGTGTTTGAGGTGTTTGAGGTATTGGGGTGGGTGTAAGTTGCGGTGAGGGTAAATTTGAAATTAAAGAATTTTGATAAATATTTGGGTATGGTAATAAACGAGGTAAATCATTATTATAATTTGCCTGATTTGACTGATTTAAATTGAGAAGTATCTTAGCAGCATTAGTGTTGTGATTAACTGTATTTGGTGTATTTGTATTACTGTTTGCTGTGTTTGATATTGTATAAAAAGACGGCAATTGTATTGAATTATTTGAATTCATTTTGTTTTATGAATAGTGTTTAATCATAAGTAAATAAGTAGAAATGAATGAAAGAAAGAAAGGATAAATGAAATAAAGGATAAATAAAGTAAAAGGGGATAGATACTAAGGATTACAAAAGGAGAAATGCAAACGAAACCAAAACCAATTTACTTACTTACTTACTTACGCTTTACAAATAAACGCCGAAGAAAAAATAAGTGATAAATAGATCAATAAAATCAAATTAGCCGGGTTAAGTAACTTAACTTACGTAATTAAATGAAAAGGTGTTTTGCCCCAATGAGCGCAATTTACCGATCTTCCGAGAATTCTGTGGAGTTAATTGGAGTTAGCAACCGTGTTAGTTGGTGCTTTTTATTATTTGATGATTTATATATTATATAGTTGATAGTTTATATATAGTTTATAGTATAAGTTAGATAGTGGGTAATAGATGGTAGATAATGGAAGTAGTCAGTCACTCTATGTAATACTAACTCCCCCATCACACAGCAATCAGTGGACAACTAACTGACTAGTAAACCAGAATAAACTTCGTGGCTTATGTACGCCAAGTAAAATAAGAAATACCCCTCGTATAAAATAATCAGTTAACTAAAGTAATAAAGTAATCAGTTAACTAACTAACTAATAAATAAATAAATGTTACATTAAGAAAGGAAATCCTAAAACGGCCAACTTATCACCGAGAATTTTATTGTCTTTTCGCCTCGGCACTTCTCCGAGTGCTGGTTCTCTTGTTTTATTGGCTGTTGGTCATTGGTGATTGTTGGTTTGTTGGTTTGTTACTGTTGAGTGGGTGAGTGGGTGGGGCATGTGATACTGTTATTTACTATGGTTATTACTATACTATACTATACTATACTATACTGATAGTTATTGTATTGATATATATAATAAAGAACAACACACTACACACCATGAACTAAATCAATAGAACTACTCTAAATTATAATCAACAAGTATTCTCTTAAACCAAACGGGTAAATGATCTAAATTTAACGGTAATTTAACTTTTATTTTGTAATTGTCATTGTCTTTGATTGTAGGAGTGGAAATAGGTGTTGTGGAGTTAGTAGGTGTTGTGGTTGTTGTTGTTGTATTTGTTGTATTAACAACTTGCTTTTTCTTTCTTTTTTCCATTAATTTAAGTAAATTTTTAGGTATTTGTGGTGATAATGATGATAAACTAATCGATATATTTGATATACTGTTGTTGTTGTTGTTTATTGAGTTATTACTTATTGAACTATAACTATTCCCTTTACTTTCTTTACTTATTTCAATCCCATTACTCTCTAATTCTTCTTCTTCTTCTTCTTGTTGTTCTTCTTCTTGTTCTAATTCCTCTAATTCTTCCCTTAGTTTATTACCCTTAACAACTTCAATTTCAATCATTTCTAAATAAATCTCAGCAAAATAATTAAATTTATTCCCTATGAATAATCTATACTCATTTAAAATTGATGAATAACTCCATTTCTCTAATTTACGTATCATACCACTTACAAATTCACTCTTATCAATTATTATAATATTCCCATTTTCTTCATAATTTAATATTATCTCTAATATCTTACCCATTATCCTTGGCTTTATCAATAACCAACTCTCTTCTTTTACCTTATTATCCTCATTATCTTCATCATTCTCATCTTCTTCAGTCAAATTCTTTAATTGTATTAATTTAATATAATTCTCTTCAATAAATAAACTAATTAATCTAGGTAAACTTTCTTCATCAATCCATAATATTGTCTTTAATTTAAGAGTCTTGAGAAATTGTAAATTTATACTAGTTATCCTTGAACATCTATATATTCCTTTCTCAACTAATGCAAAATTATCTGGTGGTACTAGCATTCTGTTACTTAATCACTCACTCCTATCACTATAACTACCCTCTATAACTACAGTACCACTCACTATCAACGCTAACTAAAAATACTACAGTCAATCGATGCGCGGGTAATCAAATCTTTTTCATATTTGACATATCTTGTTTATAAGTAACTAATAACTATTAACTATAACATACACTTATTTAGATGAATCAATAATGAAAGCGTGTTTTATACATCCAGACTTAGGGATAGGTGGAGCAGAAAGACTTATAGTCGATGCTGCTTTATCATTACAAAAATCCCCATCAATTTTCAAACAAGTTAAAATCTATACAAATCATTGTGATAAATCTCATTGTTTTGAAGAAATTAAATCAAATGAATTAACCACAAAAGTAGTTGGTGATTTCTTACCAGTTTCCATTCTGGGTAAATTCAAAATCTTATGCTCTATTATTCGTCAGTTTTACTTGTCTTTGTATCTTATATTCACTGGTGAATTATTTCAATATGATATTATTATATTAGATCAATTATCTTTTATTATACCATTACTTCATTACTTCAAATCTTCAAATACTTTAATCGTATTCTATATTCATTTCCCAGATATGTTATTATCATCACATACCACCCTAATACGTAAATTTTACAGATTCTTTTTTGATAAAATTGAAGAAATTTCAACATCTTATGCTGATTTACTATTAGTCAATTCAAAATTCACTTTGTCTATCGTGAGAAAGACTTTCAAGTCTTTGAAATCAAGAGAATTGCATGTCTTGTATCCTTGTATCCCACAACAACAACAGGAACCGATCAGTGAGGATTTACACACACTCCCACCGTATTACCTCAGTATTAACAGATTTGAGAAGAAGAAAAATATAGAACTTGCAATTGATTCATTCAATTTATACATAACAAACCACAAAAAAAAACCCACCATAACCACCAATAATAAGAAATTAGTTATTGCAGGTGGATACGATGAAAGAGTAGTTGAGAATGTAGAATACTTACAAAATTTAGAATCGAAATCAACTAATTTAAAACTCACACATAAGACTATTTTCAACTCCGATATCAATCAATTGAGAAAAGCATTGAGTGATTCACAGTTAAATATAATTTACTTGCCTTCAGTATCAACAGACTTGAAGAATTTCCTTATATCAAACACCAAATTACTCTTATACACACCTTCTTTTGAACATTTTGGTATCGTACCCATCGAAGCAATGTCAAGGGGGAAACTAGTACTTGCGTGTAATTCAGGTGGTCCATTGGAGACAATTGAGAATTATCCTAATGAGAACTACACGGGGTTCACAATAGATCCTGTCCCTGCTGAATGGGTGAAAAAATTAGAACTACTTGATGATTTGAATTTGTCAGATACATCATCATCATCATCATCAAATTGTATCAATAGAGTTGATCAATTGTTTAGTTTTAATTCATTCACTGAGAAATTTCAAAGACTACTAGTAAATTCAAAACCAATTGTTTATAAATCTGATATTGTTGTGAAATTACTAGGATTATCGATTATTTACATCTTAATCTCAATACTCAACCCAATGAAGAGAGTTAGTTAAATTAAAATCACATAAACTACATAATCACTCATTATCACTAATAATAACTTCATCTCCAATTTGATACTCTTTGAATTTATTCAATCCAATACTCAATTTGTCTAAAGTTATAGGATACTCTATGATATAATCGATTAATCCACCTTTACCCAACTCAACACTCTCTTTATAAAAAGAAGTCAATCCAATAATATACGTACTTGAATTAATCTCATTTGTATTTCTTATTAATTTAACAATATCAAAACTGTTTAATTTATTCATTTCAAGACTTGTAATAATCAAATCAAATTTAACTTCTCCTGTACACCTTTTAATCAATTCAGATCCATTAGAAACTGATAATACATCACATCCTAAGTAACTTAAATTCTTAGAAATAGAGTACCTTAAAATTGGAATTGGTTCACATAATAAAACATCAAAATAATTGAATTTCCCCTTCTTATTGTCTACTTTACTATCACCACTACTATTATCAATATCAACATCACCACCACCAACACTACTTGTAAATCTTAAAGATGAATGCCTTTTACTAACACCACCACCAACTAAATCACTAGATTTAACAGATGAATTAGATGCTCGATGAATCGTCTTTCTTGATGATCTACGTTGACTTATTCTAAACAATGCGGAATTCATTCTATTTGCTGAATTACTCAATTCTTCTGTATCTGATGAAGAAGATGGTGAAAAATCACTACTTGTATGACTCTTGTTCAAAATCTTTATTGCAGGTGATCCTAATTCTGATGTATTATAATTCATATTGATTGGACTAGTAACTTTACTCAATGATACTTTACTCAATACAGGTGAATTCGAATCCGATCTAGATCTAGTCCTAGTCCTTGTGGTTCTAGTTAAATCACTACTATTAGCCCGATGCATTTGTAAACCAGGTGATAATATCGTATTTGTACTAGTATCTCCTTCATATTCACTATTCCCTGTTTCAAGCGTTAAATTACCCATTCTATTATTCAATCCAGTTGTAGTATTCTTATTATTATTAGTGACATTCTTCATTTGACCAATTGATAACCCTCTAGATCTAGTACTGGTATTAAGTGGTGTTGTATTATGATTACTAGATCCACTAATATTCCCAATACTATTCATACTTATACCACTACCTGGTGTAATAACAAATTGAGGATTCATTGATCCTCCTGTATTATTACCACCACCACCACCACCACTCATGAAGTAATCCGATGATGATGAAACTGAAACTGATGATGACATACTATTACGATGCTCAAAATGTTCTGTCTTTAACCTATTAATTGTATCTTTATTTTGTTTATCCAATGCTGCTAAATTTCTGAAATTAAATGATCCAAATTCAGATGATGAATTTTCAATAGCTAATTTACTCGATCTTCTTTCTCTTTTACTCTTGTTAGGTGTTGATGATCCACTACCACTTCCACTACCACTACATGTTCCTCCTTTAATACCCCCTCCTCCAGCACTTCCAGTAGAAGAGCTAGAATCAGATCTGATATACAAAGTTGGTGTAGAAAGTTGTGAAATATCATCACTATTATTGTGCTGATGATGATGGTGATGATGATGATGACTTAACCTTTGATTGACATTATCATTCTCAGTACCATCGTCTTCATCATCACCTTCTTCATCATCAAGAATAGCATTATCATTATCATTATCATAACCACTGACTTGTAGAAAATCTTCAGTTGGGAATGCATTCATTTCAGCTCCTCTACTATCGAAATAATCTGTAGACTCTGGATTTTCAACATTTGGTACAAATGATGCTTCTTCTTCAAATAATGTATCCCAATTAATTCCATTGAAATATGCATGTTTCTTAATCTCATCTGATCCACCACATCCTAATCTCTTAGTTGGATCTTTTATCAATAATTTATCTATAAGATCTCTTGCTGTATCTGAGCAAACACTCTTCATTTCTTCTTCATTCAACTCATGTGGCCATTGAATCTCTCCATTTAAAATATTATCAAAAATTTGTTCTGGTGAATCTCCTCCAAATGGTGTATATCCAAATAAAAATTCAAATAACATACATCCAATTGACCACCAATCACTAACTTCATCCTGTGAAACACCAGCAACAGTTTCAGGTGCAAGATAATCCGGTGTACCTACAAATCTTCTCATCTGTTGTTGTTGTTGCTCTTCTTCTTCAGCGGCACTATTAGGATCAAACAATGCATAACTCGTTATCTCTGCAGGTATATCTTCATGAAATACAAACGATGAATGTGATGATGTTCGTGGTAATAAAGGTCTTAGTAATGGGGAGTTAGGTTGACTATAATTATTATTGCTATTATTTGATAATGATCTAACAGTCTTTTCATTAAACTGTGGAGCTTCAATATAATTAGAGCTCTGTTGTTGACTCTCTGAATGTAATGGTGAATCAAGTTCTTCAAATCCATGATACCCACCACCACCACCACTACTACCGCTTACAGGTGTAACTAAAGGTGATGTTGGAGTTAATGAAAATGGTGTAATACTCAATAGTCTACGATGATGTGATGATGTTAATATCTGAGATGGTGGTGTTGTCATTGCATTAAAACTAGTATTTCCTCCTTTATTACTACTTGTCTTACTAGATGAAGCAGTAAATGGATCATCATTGCTTTCTAACATTGAATTATATGAAATCGAACTACTCTTATTATCATATCCACTATCAAGACTATTGGTATTAGTAACATTCTGACTTGATGTAGAAACAGTTTTTTGTCTTCTGACTAAACCCATTCTGGAAAGACCAAAATCTGTTAATTTTAAATGCCCATTATGATCAATCAATAAATTATCAGGTTTCAAATCTCTGTGGACTATACCTCTTGAATGTAAATCTTCAACTCCAACTACAATCTCTGCAATATATCTTTTAGCCCAAACGTCAGGTAGTGTACCCAAGTTTTTCAATAGAGTAGCACAATCACCACCATTCAAATATTCCATAACAAGATAAAGATAATTTGTACTTTGGAAAGTTGCAAATAATTGAACAACGTATGGAGAATTAGCCTGAGCCATCATAATAGCTCTTTCAGCTTTAACATTCGTGATTTGATTCTTAGCAATCATATCTGATTTTTTCAAAATTTTCATTGCAAAATATTCACCTGTTAAGTTTCTTCTTGTCAAATAAACTGATCCAAATGCACCTTTACTAATAGGTTTGATCACTTCATAGTCTTTCAAGGAAGGCAATGCAGGTTTTGATGTGGATGCAACTAATAAGGGAGATAATTGATTCTTATCTATGTTCGCTATACTCAATAAATGAGGATTATTCATATTGTAATTACTACTACTACTGGTAGTATCCGTTGATAATAGCAAAGGCGATGATATAGGCGTACTACTATTAGATATAGTAGGGTTTATCAGCTTATTTTGCGGCAGAGACTTTGTATTTTTTTGAATTGAACTCATCGGGGGTGCAAAATTAGGCGATAATGGTCTCTTCGGGGTAGAAACAGCAGTCGATCTAGTACTTGAAGACTTCACACTCTTTTCTGTATCACTTAAATCATGATGGGAAACGTGCAATATTGGTGTTGATCTTCCGGTACTTCTTGGAGTTAAGGATCTTGGAGACAAACTCTCTGTTTTGTAATTGTTCGATAATAATTGATCTCTTGACAACGAGCCTACTGGATTTGTCTCTATATATGCTTGGTCAAAAATCAAACTATTAGAATTATTATGATGAGCATTATCGGGTGATTTCAATGGCTTTGGTGAATGAAGTGGGAATGAACCACTGGTATCTTCATCTTCAAGATCTGATATCAAAATCATTTGCTCATTAATCTTACGAATAGTTTCTTCAACCATTGCTAATACCATTGCATCTGTTTCTTTAGTGATTTTATCACAGTACTGTAAAGTATGAGCATATCTTTCAATAGCATCCATCTTAGCCATAACTAAGGCACATGTATCATCTGTTATCAATTTGATTGTTGGATCACTTGAATCAGCTGTTTTGATTAAAGATAAGTTATACATAGCCTTTTCCGAATTGGGTGAATATGATATCATGTATTCATCATCATTACATGGATTTTCATTTTTGATTTCACCTGGATTTACTTTCAAAGCCTCATCACAATACTGTAACAATATATCAAGATTCTTGATAGGGAATCTTTTAGTTGCCATGATTGATGGAGCAGAGTTTTTTCTTCTACTTATTGGCGAGTCAATAGGTGAATTTATAGGCATGGGATAACCCTTGTATTCAATGGTAGAAGATGATCCACTGCTACTGATACTGGACCCACTTGATGAACTTGAAGTACTAGTAAGAGAATTACTCGATGAACTAGGTGTTAATGCTGGTATTGAATGTCTTCTTGATAATGCGTCCAATAAATTCGATATCACTTTTCTATGTTCGGTAAGTGCATCTTGATCTAACTGCACAATATCTTGAATCCTATGTTCTAATAAACATAATTCTGAATGTTTCTCTAACCACCAATTTGGCACATGTTGTTCACAAATTCTACAAAGCTCTTGAGGTGGTTTAGGTAGATTATCTTCATCCGTAACACCTAATTCCGTAAGCTGAATCAAATAAGATTCAAATAAATTGATACCAAATCCAAGATTCAATACTAGGGCATCGGGTAACTCTAGAGTTATTTCCTTAGGAGGTATAGCAGGTTTCACTATCCACATAGAGTGAAGTGCCTGTCTTGTGCTTTTATCGTGTATTAAAATACCTTGTGCCTCCATTTCCATGAATCCTCCATCTGTAGTTAAAGCTGACGAGCTTGAATGTACACTTGTTATTTCTTCTTCCTCATCTTCATCATTCTCAATATCACTAGATGGAAGCTCACTATTTAAAGATAATTCACTTATGTTATTAGTGTCATTTTCATTTCCATCTCCCTCAATTGCGTCTTCCGTGTTAGTAACATTCTTCTCCGCAGAAGTATGTAAGTTTTCAATATCTGCACTTTTGTTTGATATTGAAGATGACGATATTGACGGTCTATTACCCATGTCCATATTTTCAAGATTGGTCTGTACAACAAACTTCACTCTATAACTGTCATCATCGACCATCATAATAGAAACAGCCTTATTAAAGATTTTCTTATCTTCTTCGGTTCCTACTATTATATTGTTTATTGGTTTTCTCAGTATCTTGCTGATTTTAGTTCCTACTATACTCTCCCATCTTTTGCTGATGAATTTGACGTTACAGTCCATATCAAGTTCTAAAACAATCGTAGGATTTTGAGCAGTTGCGGTTACTAAATCATTTTGGAATTCTGTAGTTTCACTTAGCCTTGGAGGAGAATACCTAGTCGGTGTTCCATCTTGAATATCCGCATTATCAGATTCTGCGTAAAAATCATTGTTAAATGATCTGTGTAGTTCAGCATCAAGTGAAGTAGTACTATCGTTGACATCAGTATTACAAGGTGATACGGATCTGGAGTTCACAAACCTTGAAGTATAGTTGGAAGAAGGTGACAATCGTTGTGATACATCATGAGTTGGTTTAGGCGCAAACAATTCCCCTTCTTTCCCACTGTTAAATATCTTATCGGGCAGGTCTGACATATTATGGTATCGAAATCAGTGCCGCCTCTTCTTGTTTGATTGGGGTATCCTTGAACAAAGTATAATATAGTACCGTTAAGTTTAGGGGATACAAGAGATGTATAAAGTTGGTAAATCTCTATCGAATCCCCTAGCGTATCTTCAGTCACTGATGGTATATGTCCCACTATCAAAAGGATGCGATTGCACTTGTTTATCGAATCAGCTGTCAAAATGATGTAATACCTGGCTCAGCACAAAGCCATCTATCTCATCGCCTTTGTTTGGTAATCTACTAAAACATAAAAAACCCGCGCAAAAGGCAGATTATGTCTCATAGTTATCTCTCATTACTACTACATAGATTCTATTATACAAATGATTTCAATTTCTATTCACAGGTTTTATGTATATAAAAAAACACCAAATAGGTAGAACTACTAACTCTATTGGTCAGATTTACTTTCAGAATCAGGTTTTTCCTCAGATAGTGTTGTTTCTGAGTTGGCCTCGAGAGAAGCTTTGATTTTTGCTTCATCCAATTCTGCTTCACTTTTAAGGTAATTATCACGATAGTATCTCAATTGGTTGATACTCTCTATTATATCACTTCTTGCAGTATGCGATTCCTTCTTTCTTGGGAACAAATAGTTGATCTTAGGATTGTGTCTTCTTGCGACTTCCATGATTGATGAAACGTCAATAATTCTATAAGTCATATGTTCAACAACTTTAGGCATCTCCCTGAGCATAAATAATCTATCCATATGGACTGAGTTTCCTGCTAAAATACCAACACCTTTGTTTGCATATTGTGCAATGTATGTATAAAGTTCACTCTCGACTTGCTCTAAAGTCTTCTCAGATTCAATAACTTTTTGAGTGAGGCCACTCTTACCGTGTTGATTGACACACCACTCGTTCATACCATCCATAACTTCTCTTGGGTAATGAATCACTGATTCGTAACCTTCCTTGTCTAAAAGGTTCAAGTCTTTATCGGTAATGAGACAACAAATCTCGATGATATGATCATTCATGAAGTCTAAACCAGTCATTTCACAATCGATCCAGATGATAGGTTTGGTATCGCTGCTTAAAAACGCGTGTTTCTGTATGATCTCTGAAGCAGTCTTCTTTGCAGGTTTCTCTGGAAGTGATACATCTTCTAAAGGACGCTTGTTGCTTGCAGGAACAGGTTCTGACATTGTGCTAAATTGATCTCTCTTTAATGGCCAGCTTAATGGGGTTTTTACTCTATTTGAATTTTGAAATACACGACTCAACACAAGACCTCTCGATACCGATAACAATGACTGGGGTGACTTTATTGTACTGCGCATGAACATTAATACTTAGCCCCTGACTGAATCCTACATGCAATTGCTGGGCCGGGAAAAGAAAGAAGAGCTATTTCCCCTTCTACACCAAAACTGTTACAAGGAGAGGAGGGGGAAAAAGTTTTCGGGCTTCTAAAGGCTGTGCGCTGACTTCTATTGTGTACCTTACAGGGTGTACGTACACGCTAAGATACATGGGATGAAATGATAGGGTATTAATTCCTCTATTAAGGTGGTATATATACATTGAAATACTCATTTCTTGGTAAGGTCTCCGAAATCTTCAAAGTCAATCTCCTCGTCACTATCTGAATCCGAAGATACAGGTTTCTTAGAGGGTTTACCCTTGGTTTCAGAACTCGTCTTTGGATTCTTGTGATATTCATAATACGTAGCTTTCCACAAAGCTCTCTTATTCTTCACGTCTTCTTCGGAAGGTGTAAGCATTTTACTAGACTTTTCTCTTTCTTTCTTCATCATGAGAGCAAGCTTAGTTTCCGAATGATCTTTGCTCTTCTCGTCGTAAGTACTATCAAATACTCTCTTCGTTGGATCAAATCCAATTTTGTTCATGGCAGCTGAATCGTACGCAACTTTCGTAGTTTGCAGTCTATGTAATCTCTCTCTTCTGGTTTCCAAATCTGTACTCTTCAGCATTTGTGCACCAGGTACTTCTGATAGCATCTTTCGCAACTTCTTCTCTTTCAATTTTCTAGCATGGATCAATTTTTCATTAGCCAAATCATTCAGGAACTTGGGACTATGATATTTGTCATCAAAAAAGGCCTTTGCTGCTTCTTTACTGCTGAAATGTTTCCTTGCTATTTCATCCTCTCTGTTGGGAACTGGTACAGAATGGTCATTAACAACTCGACCTGAAAATTTGGTATTAGAGTTCGAATCTGTATTAGTATTCATAATGATTGCCTGCTTGACTCCATTGATTGTAGGTGCAAACATCTTTGCTGTACCTCCCAATTCTAATCTTTTGGATGCCGTTTTGTTGATCATCAATTCCATGTGGTAACTACAATATTCTGCACGTGTCTTATCATAATATTGCTTACATTCTTGACCTGTCCTGTTGATTTGTTTACAATATCCTAAATCTCTTGCTCTACCAATCTCTAAGATTGATTGCGCGTCATTTTTCAGACTTATACAAAAGGTTCTTCCCTTTTCTGAAGCAAAAGGCCAAACAGATGGATTCAAGATAGCAACTACATCACCAGTTCTAATGCCCCAATACCTGTCAAAAGCTTTTCCAAACAAATTGAGTTTCAACTCCAAATGGAAGTTGGAAAGAGTTATTGTGATAAACTTTCCCCTCTTGTCACTTGTAATCTTTGGCGCGGTTTTAGCTACTACAATTCCAAATACTACATAATTTGGATATTGTGGAGGTTTAAAATCAGGCGGGGATACTTTATCAAATAGATTCTCAAGTCTCAATAGTTTTTTATCCTTCACTAAGAGATCCAACAATTCAGAATCGATATATCTCTTATTTATAAACCTACCAGAATACTTTTCTTTCTCGTCAACTTTCAAATCTAAAGGTTTGAAATCATCTTCAATATCAAAGGAATAGTCCCTTGAATTGATCATAAGTTCATGCTTAACTTTAGTTCTTTCTGCTTCAAGCTTTGCTTGCTGCAGTCTTGCAGCAAATGAACCAAGCTCTTGATGTTTCTGTTTTCTGAACATGGTTTCCTTTTGTATCTTTTCTACAAGCTTGACTTCATTTTCTTGTGGAGCGTTTTCTTTGAAGTAACTAGTATCTCGCAATTCCTCCCTGATATCTTCTGAATCGGAGCTGTTAAACATTAGTTTGACGTGTTAGTACGATATTGTGACCCGCAAAAAAAATAAAAATGAATGTAACCTGATACTTACTCGACTAGCTCATTCGAAGCATCTTTCTTCCTCTTCTTTCTCTCCCGAATTTTAGCAAGCTGATCAAGAATATCTTGCTCCTTATCAGATAGATCCGATTCCTCTGTATTCGCGTTAGTAAGAAATACTCATTATAAATGACTAATGGCTTCTTCGATTAAAGAAGACATAGGTGTTAGGAAACATACCATCCTCTTCTTGAGAACGACGCTTAGTAGATATCGTTGACATTGCGTGTCAAAAAGTCTCCTCCCTGGTCACAATGCAGTGGAATCCTAGAGCAAAGAAGAAGTAGTTTAAGGAAAGAGATCAAGTCCTCTCAAAGAAACGAGATTCATATGTTTGTCGCTATTTCCTAATTAGGCAAGACTTCTCACGCCTCTCGATTTTTCTTCTTCGACTTTTCCCTCGTTAAAAACAAGTTCATGTTTGGCAGATGAGAGCCAACTAAGTAGAAACTCAAACTTACGTCTAACACTTGTGCAGTTAGAACACAGATTTTGTGCCCTTAGTTTTCTTCAATTCCATTCACAAACTTCATCACGGAGAATCTCGTGTGAGTGTAAAGGTCATGGATCAAGAAAAGGACGATAATTCGTCAGAAATTCAATTTCCAGCTTCTTCTGAAGAACCAGCTGAGATGAATATCAATGAAATATCTTCAGAATCAACTGGACAGGATCAAGTTCCAACAACAACTGTAAATAACGCAGAACAATCTGCAACATCAAATCAAGGGTTTGAATTGGAACAAACTCCAATAGAACAACATGTCGAATCCGGTGATGAAAATGCTTCTTCTGGTTCACACTCTTCAGAACAGCCAATAGTATCCACCGAACAGCAGCACTTTGACACTGCAACTGGAAACTCTCCTGCTGTTGAATATCATCAAGAGCAAAATGATTTCGAATCAACTCCAAAGGAATCAGCTATAGAGGAAATGGATGTTGCTCAATCAGAAACCGAAGAGAAACAGAATAGTCTAGAATCAATTGCTTCCTTCTTCCAAATCTCTCCTAAGGCACTGAATTCCTTGGATGAAAGCATTATACTCAAGCTTTCTCTCAAAATGGAGGAATTTCACGATTTGGAAACTTCAAGTTCCTTAACAGAGATGAATTTTGAACAATTCAAACATTCAACCTCCAAGAAAATGGAATCTGTAGTCAGAGAATTGACTCAATTGAAGGCGAAATCTGAAACATTTGCAGACAAGGAAGCCTCTTTAGTAGGTGATAACAACAATCTCAAAACTGAACTCGAAAATATCAAACGATCTCTCCAGAAACAACAGCAGTCAACGGAAGAAACTATGTCCAGAGTTCAGAGTCTCAACTCAGAAAAATCAAGTGTGTATGAGATGCTTTCAAAGAAACAGAACGAAGTGATAGACTTAAACAAAGAAATAGATCGTCTTACTTCTTTGAATAAGGACTCGCTCGCTAAGTATAGAGAATTGGAAAGTGTGGAACAAAACCTTTTGACTGAAACATCAAAACTCAATCTTGCTAATGCGAAATTACAACAAGAGATTGCATTAGTCAAGCAGACATCAGGTTGGTATGAAGAAGAGTTACAAAAGAAAGTGAAGGAGCTCAAAGAATTAAGAGATCTAAGAAGAACCCAAGTAGGAGAATTAGAATCCAATCTTGACAAATATCAACGAGAGGCACAAACTTATAAATCGAAATCTGAAAATTTGACTAAGCAACTGAATGAGATAACTTCTAAATACGACCAAACTCTCACTACTGTGAAGAAGTTGAATGACAAAGTGATACTACAACAGGAAAGTTTTGCAAAAGAGATGGCTACTAAGAACAGACTGTTGGATGTATTAATGAAATCAGATAAACATTCAAAGGACAGAGTGAGTGTGTTAGAATCTGCTTTGAATTCTACCAAGGATGAAGTTGCTAAAGAAACTGCTGAGTTGAAAATACAATTGGATGATACAACTCAAAAGCTCATCTCAAGTGAAGCAAATGCTAAACGTCTCGAAGAAACAATTACAAACTTGACTCAAAACGGTGGTAACATGACTACTGTAATGTACGGTGACAACTCCAACATTTTGGGTGATTTAGATGCTAGTGCCGCACCTGATGCTTCTATATTATTCACCCCATTGGCTCAAAGAATTGCAAAGAATATGGGTGAAGGTGGAGTTTCTTTAAGTCAACTTTATTCTGACTTCCAAAGTTTGAAGAAGAAATATCTTTTTGAAAAACACCAAAAGGAAACTATTCAACGTGAACTTAATGGATTCATTGAAGAATTTGAACGCAAAGCTCCAATTCTTGAAGCTACCAACCAAAAGTGTAAGATTCTAGAGACAGAATTATCCGATATAAGTCAAATACTGGAATCATCTGGTAAAGAGAAAGAAACAATCCTCAATGAGAATAGAATCTTACAAAAGAGAGCAAAGGAATATGAAATGGTGATTAGATCTCTAGAGAAAAAGAATACAGATTTCAGAAGACAAGTTACAACTCTGTTGACCGAAATAACATTACGTGAAAAGGGCGAGTCTCCATTAACTGATAAAGAGAAGAAAGAATTACAGCACTTGCTTCAACACAGCGCGTATAAAAACCCTGGAGGTACTGACACTGATGAACTAATTTCTAGTAGATTGGTGGTATTCAAGAATGTTGTAGAACTTGTAAAGACAAATGAGGAATTACTCTCTGCAACTAGAGCTTTAGGTGAAAAATTGGAGGAAGAAGAACATTACAGAGATCAAAAGGTTTCAGAGTTGGAAGCTAGTGTTGTTGACGATGCAAAGAGAGCAATTATTGAATTAAAAGATCAACTAGAACATACTGAAGCTCAATTAAAGAGTGTCACTGCCCATAGAGATATGTTGCAAAGTCTTGTTGATGGTAACAAATCCCAAGAAAAGAAAATGGTTGAATCAGAAAACGCCGTGTCAACAGATGTATTGAAGGCCGTTAAAGAGGAGTTTGAGTATTACAGAAATGAATCTAAAACCACTGTCACAAAACTTGAACAAGAAATATCAGATCTTCAAAACCAGAAATATAATTTGTCTATTGAACTGGCTCGTGCTAAATCCACAGCTGAATTGAACGAAGAAAGATACAAATCTGCTACAAATCTATTGCAATATTCCAAGGCTGAAAACAATGAACTCAAGGAGAATTTTGCTCGTACTCAAGCTAATTTATCCAGACTAGAAGCTGATTCCAAAAAGCATGTAGATGAGTTGATTGATGCAAAGAGTGCCAAACATACTTTAGAGATTCAAATTAGAGCGTTCGAATCAGAAAAGGCTATGTTGAAGTCCATTGAAGAGCGTCTCAGAACTGAGAACAACGACCTTATAGAGGAGAAATCTAGACTCAACACCACGGTTCTCAATTTGAGAGCAAATGAACAAGACCAACAAGAGAAAGTTAAAGATTCGATTAATAGATTCAAAAAGGATATTGCTGATTTACAAGATGAGCTTTCAAGTACTAGATCGAAGTTGGAATCATCAAATGAAGAAGTTAAGCGTATTCTTACCTCAAAGAATGCAGATTCTAGAATCTACCAACAAAGAATAGACTCCTTACATGCAGAGGTCAAGACATTAACTGAGTCACTCAATGAAAAGACTCTGAGCGTTGAGAAATCAAGTTCTGAGGTCCATAGATTAACAACACAACTTGAGGAATTAAGAAATAGAAAGAATACTGCTTCTGTTACAAGTTCAATTGTTGCTTCCACTGCCGATGTTGCCACTCTCAAAGAAGAATTGAACAACGTTCTACAAGATTTGGAACTCGCTAACAATAGTGCTGCTACATTTGAAAATATCTCAAAATCTACCGAGAAGACATTGGTTTCTCTAACCGAATCCTACGAAGAGTTCAAACAAAAATCACAAGAATCTCTTGAAGAATCCAAAAAAGAGATTGAGGCCTTGACAGAATCTTTGGAAGAGGCTAAGGCAGAAGCTGCTTCAACTAAGAGTGAATTAGACGCTTTGAAGACAACTCACTTTGAAAAGACCAATGAAGATTTACGTGAAATCAATGAACTCAAGTCAAAGGTGTCCATTGCTGAAAGTACTTCATCAGACTTGTCAGAAAGATTAGCCTCTGTTAGAGAGGAATTACATGAAAAATCCGAAATTTTATCAAGAGTTCAATCAGAATATGAGGCTAAGGTGAGTGAACTAAACAGTGCACTTTCTGCTCATGAAAAACTCGCTACCGAAACTCAACAATGCAAGGAAAAAATTCAAGAGTTGGAGGGACTTCTCTCGGATGCAAAGAGTTCCTTGATTGTTGCTGAAGAAGGCTTCAACTCTGAGAAGACATTGTTGGAGGACGAATTGAGAGCAAATAAAAGCAAATTGGATGATCTTGAGTCTCAAAATAGAACTCTGATGAACCAACTAGAGCAAAGCTCTTCAACCATGTTTGACAACTTAGGAGAAGATCAAGCTGTCAAAGACTTCGTCACATACTTGCAAAGAACAAAGGATTCATTAGAACAACAACTCGATCTTTCAAAGTCAGAAGAGAAAAGGTTACGTCAATCACTTTCAATGAATGAAGATGAACTTGTCGAAGTCAAGACTGAACTTGCCAAAGCACAAGAACAAATTGCTCAAATCGGTAAAAGTAACGACTTGCAATCTGAAATCAAAGAGAAGCTTCATGAACTTGAACTATTCCGTGAAAACAACAAATCTCTAAGAGATGAAAATGTTGCATTAACATCCAAATTTGAAAACTTGACAACTGAATATAATGTATTGAAGAAAAACATTGATCCGTTGAAACAGAAAGTCAAGGAGCTTACTGCTGAAGTTGAAATCAAGCAAAATGAGATCGATCTCAACAAAGCTCAAGTTGACTATTGGAAAAAGCGTGCCGATGAAATTCTATCTAATATGAATGCTAGCCAAGGTGATAATCAAGCAACATTATTGAAGCAAATTGAAGAATTGAAGGCATCTGAAGCTGCTGTCAGTGAAAAGTGTGCTTTGCTTGAAAGAAAGTATAACAATCTCAGAGCGGAGGCCCAATCTAAATTGGACCAAAGAAAGGCTGCTATGCAAAAAATAGTTAAAGAAAAGAATGAATTAACGGAACAACTTAATGCCTTGAAGGAAAATGCAGCATCATCCAATCCCGAAGAGGAACAACGTTTGAGTAAAGAATTAGAGGCCGCCACAAAAGAACTTGATGCCACTAAGTCTGCCATGGAGAAGTTAAAATTCGACTATTCGATTAGGTCCAATAAGTTCAGCAGTGAAATCAGTAGCTTGAAAACGACAATTTCTAAACTTAACGAAGATCTGGCTACTGCTCAGAAAGCTGATGTTGAAGAACAAAACAAGCTAATTGAACAGCTGAAAGAAGAGTTAGCCAAGTCTAAAGGAAACTCTGAGCTTCCAGCCTCTTCTACCGAATTAGAAGAATATAAGGCAAAGCTAGAGGAAGAGAGTAACAGAAAACTCGAAGAGCACAAATCCAGAATACGTGCTCCTACAAACGCCAGAATTGCGGAGGTCATCGAACAAAGATGGAAGAAGCGTTCAGCTGAACTAGAGAAAGAGTATGAAGACAAGAAGAAAGAACTTGGCAATTCTTCAAACGGAACTGGAAATTCAGTCGATAATGAAGCTGACATCAAGGAACTGAAAGAAAAGTTAGAAAAGGAATTCCAGGAGAAGTTTGAAGTAGAAAGGCAGAATTTGAAGGCAGAGATCACTGCTGCTGTCCGCAAAGAAAATGAGTTCAAAGAAACTATTATGAAGAGAAGATTGGCTAGTTTACAAGAACAACTACAAAAGCAAAGTGCGTCTTCCACAAATAGTGATTCTGCTCCAGCTACAGCGCCAGCACCTTCAGGAAATACATCGGCCCCTCTTTCCGTCTCAACTCCATTAGGCAAATCCCCTGCTGTCTTCAGTTTACCAAGTAAACCATCGACTGTTGATAGTGTACCTAGCAAGAGACCAGCCGAAGACCAAAGTTATTCTAATGAAGACAAAAAGCCAAGACCAAACTCTTCTTAAACATAATGGAATAGATATGTTCATGTTTTATGTTAGCCGTTTATTTGTTTGTTACATATCGATTTCTTCCTATTATTAAATTTGTATATTATATAGGCAATTAATACATTATAATTGTAATATTATACGGAATGTGCACTAACTTATATAATGGAATGATTCGGAGTTATCCTCCCATTCAATTGAAACTGTCTTCAGATGTTTGTTTTTCAATACGATTATGGCACCATCTGCACAAATTCTAGACAAGTAAGATTCTTTTTCATGCACTTCCAGTAAGATAGACTGCTGGTTCGTGACATTTATATATCCTACCGTAGGGTTGTCAACATGTGCGCCATTATTATATGCTTCTCCCATGATTTTTAAGGTATTCTCTGGAGATTCCTGATGTAAAAAATAAACAATATATAATGAGGAATCTGATGGGTCACTCCTAGGAGATATTACAAATTTCTCTTCAAACCGTGGAAGGGCAGCCGTTACAAAGTAACCAAATGATCCATTTATTTCATTCTCTACCTCACCTGTTTCTTTATTGACAATTTTAAACTTCCCATGGAAGTCTGGATTCAAGTCAAGAAGCTTGGACGCAGCCATCTTGAACCTATCAATGCCATATTTTCTCATCTCTGGAGTATCGCTATCAGCTACCAAAGTCGCGTGTAACGCCCATGAAGTTACAACAAAGAATCTGTATGAATCTATTTCAATCTCCTTATCATCCTGTACTAGGTATGAGTCCTCTGAAAATTTCGAGGAAAATATATTAAATGGTTTAGTTGATCCTGTCAGAAGCCTCTTGATCCCATCCAGAATAGTGTGGATACCTAAAGAGTGACAAAATGCGTTACCAGTCCCAAGAGGAAAATTGAAAAGCCTAATTTGATATCTATTGTGAAAATCTACCCCATTGACGAACTCCGAAATTGATGTGTCTCCTGACAAAAATATCAGCGTATAGTTCTTAGGAGGGAGCTCTTTGGCAAATTTGGAGATAAATTCCTTGGAAGTTGTAGGCAAGTACTCATGATGTATGTTGAGTTCTTCAAAAAGAGGATGTAGAACATGTTTATAGAAATCCTTTTTTGGATTTCTTCCTTTGCCTGACTTTATAGAATCAATGACAATGATATCATATTCATTACCAAGATAATTAGGCAAGGTGCTCAGCTCGAGCCCTTCAGAGGACAGTTTATTCGAAACACTGAACTCATATTCTCCGTCGCTTTCATTGATGACAATTGTCTTCTGCTCGGGTGTCAAAAGCCAAAGCATTGTATATATCTATATATGTGAATAGATGAGTGATATAGCTTAGTGTGTAATACCGTTTTCGATATTCATGTCTGATCTTTTCTTGAAGAGGCAAAATTCAGATTTGTTTATCTCCGCCGCCTCGCTTACAATTTACACTGCCTTTTTCTGATCTAATGTACAATTAATATTGTTTTAATTTACTTACTATCTCTAAATATAATTCATATAAAATCTAACCCCTTCTACTGTTTTGATTGTATCTGTTGTTAGAGTAACCGTTATTTGAGTAACCATTGTTGCCGTAGTTATTGTAATTTCTGTTGTTGTTATAGCCTCCTCTGGAATTGTTATTATAACCTCCTCTGGAATTGTTGTTATAGTTTCTGTTGCCGTTATAACCATTGTTGGCGTTACCATAGTTGTTATCATAACCATTGTTGTTGTAATTATTTTGATTATTATTTTGACCGTAGTTATTATAATTG
This sequence comes from Wenyingozyma ramenticola, assembly GCA_024271885.1. Taxonomy (NCBI): domain Eukaryota; kingdom Fungi; phylum Ascomycota; class Pichiomycetes; order Pichiales; family Pichiaceae; genus Wenyingozyma; species Wenyingozyma ramenticola. The sequence continues at coordinate 242,744 of JANBXF010000004.1, forward strand.
TTGTTGTTGTTGTTGTTGTAACCTCTATTATTTGAACCATAGGTATTCCAATTGTCATTACTAGGTACGTTTTGGAAATTGTTGTAATTGCTCTGTTGTTGCGAGATTCTTTGAAGTTCCTGTTTGTACATGTAAACAAATCCTTTGTATCCACCAGCACGAGGTGAATACATACTCTCACCATGAGGACCTGTGTGAGCTTTGTAATCTATATCTAACTTGGTATCGAAATTGTTGTTATTACGTGGGAATCTACCATTGTTATACATGATAGCATCTTTATCCTGTTGTTCCAATAGTTTGAGGTGAGAAATATACCCATTCAAAAGCATTGACTTACTAAGAATTTTAGGAGGCATTTCATAACCCATGTATAAGTACTTGCTATTTGGAACTGCGCAATACGAATGATCTTGATCAGTTGTCAAAGTGAATTCCACCTTACCTTCGGGATCAAAAGTTGGATAAGGATATACGGTACCAGCGACACCACCTGAGGCTGAGGTAACTTTGAGATCTTTCTTGGGGCTTTCGCCGTATAAATGTTTCTTCAACAAGCTGAAGTTTTTACATTCCGGACCCATGAGTAAAATTTCTTTCTTATTTGTATTTCTGTCATTATCTTTCTCCGAGAGTAAGCAGTACTTCGCTTGTACAACACGTAACAACCTTTTCTCATCAATGAATGGCAAAAGTGAAATACCTTGCCATGCCATCTTTGCTCCATTCATATCAATGTCGAAATCTTCTGGGTAAAAGTCGATGATCTCCGAATTAGGTTCAGTCATGAGTGGCCAAAACACTTCAGGAACATTATGTTTAGAAGCAGCGGGCAGGACACTCATCAACTGCTCAAATGGTCTAAAAGGCGTACCCAATTTGAAGGTGATATTAAGATCGGCGATATCTGTAAAATCTGTAGCGAATGGGGCATAATAGTAAGGGTAGTAATAATCCCAGGAGGCACAACCTTGGAAATAATAAAGTAAAACCCATGATACACCTTGAACATAAGCTACAGTCATTTCTCTTCTAATCTTCTTGATTTCTTCTGGATCCTTAGTATGGAATTTTTGCTCATAATAACGAGTTTTGTAACCAGGTTCCCATAATTTGACTGTGTCATTGTCTTCTTCGGTTTCGGTTTCGGAGTCACTTCCAAATGCAGATTGGCTGGATCTCTTCTTAGTATCATTATCATCTTTGGAGACATCAATTGGTTCATCTGGTTCAGTGGCAGTGTCCATTGTATTGTCATCACCTTTCACTACACTTGCAGCGCTGACAGAATTTGCGGATTCGGGCTTTTTCATTAAACTTTGCTTTAAAATATCAGCAACATTCTTGTTAGCAGTATTGGCCTTCGAAATAGAGCTTATGTTTTGTACCATTTCGCTGTTGTTCATTTGAAGACCACCGACATTTTCACCTGTAACTTTGTACAAAGGCATGTTCATATGAGGATTGATAGGAGCACTATCTTTGCCCTTTGCTACTGTTTTCAGAAGTTGATTTCTCAAGGAATTTTGTTGTTCTTTCTCGATATTTCTTCTCTTGAAATTTTCCTCTCTTCTTCTTTCGTTTTCATGCCTTCTTCTGAATATATCATCTTCTTGTAAGGCCAATTGTTGCATCAATCTTTCAACACCTCTAAGGTCTAATATACCATCACATGAGACATATCCTTTCAATGATGGCAAAACACGTTTCCATATTCCAACTAGAATATCGATACCATTATCACGAACATCCAAAGATGGCAAATGTGGTAAGAAATCGTTACCAACGAAGAAACACATAAAGATCCAATCATCAATAGCTCTTTCTAAGTCAAACTTGAATGGCAAACGTGGGATGTTTAACTCTACTTCCAAATATTCTCTCAGTACGTTGACGTGCAACCACAGGAAAGGCTTCTTTTTGTCAACTTCTTGTAATCTTTGTTTTGTTGAATCGTCCATATTTATTTCGTCAGCAATACGTAATTGACGTTGTGCATTGTCCTTCGCAAAAACATCTTCTCTTAATACCCTGAAATGAGGCTCATGTGTTGCAAGACCCAAGAAAATCAAATCAGCATCCAAACCATAGATACAGTGGGTGGTGTTAGGATCATGTTCTGGGTCTGATCTCTGTGATCTGATGAAATTCATAATTTTATGCTCACCTTCACCAGGAACAGTTGCATCACTGATAATGACCTGTAATTTTGCCCAACCTGGATCAGTGGCAAACTTAAATGCAACCCAATACCTCAATGATTGGGCCAAGATATCCATGAATGGAGTACCAGGTGTAATAGAATTAGAGTCCCATGATTTTTTTCCCTTGATTGCCAAATCAATTTCTTCACCTCTGTCAATTCTTTCCTTCAATTGTCTTTCCTTTTCTTCTTGTGCAATTTTGGCGTCCTTTGCTGATCTGAATCTTCTAGATCTTTGCTGATTCATTTTAGCTCTTGGGGCGACACCATCCACTGCAATAACAAGAACTTTACGAGGTCTTGCCATGTTCAAAACTCTTTCAGTGTATCTGAAAACTTCTATCATCATTTCATCCTCGGTCTCTGGGGCTGGCTTATTTTCTGGATGTGAACATGGATGCACGATACCATTCATATCAAGGTATAAGTTATCCAACTCACCGTTTGGATTAGGGTTTGAATAAACCGATGGTTGTTCAACATCACCAATAATGATTGCTTCCTCCTCTATCACAGGGGAGATAATTTTAGGATACTTCCTAGACAACCAACGAAAAAGAGCGGGAACACCCATTGTTTTTTTTAAGTTGATAGAATTCTATTGTTGTATTGTATTCTCTAACGTTAATGTATATATATCTTACACCTATGAAATATTTATCAGTTAAAAAAATAAAATGTTAGCAGCGACTATCAAATTTTTATTTGTAATTGGCACGCCTATCAAAATGGCAGCCATCCGGAGGAAGGATAATAAAAACATGGGGTAAAGTAAGGAAGGTGTGCTTGATCTATTGAGCGTGTGTGTGTCTCTTGTAATGGGTGTTCATGAGTTAGTGGACATACATCTATTACACTAGCATATGATAACAAGTACCCGATACGGTATATTTACCAGTCAGTGCTCTCGCAGGGCGTATTCGCTTCTCAAGAAGGAGAAAACTGCTACGAACTTTTTACATGATTACTCAATAGTTCCTACATCTATACAGTACAGATTGCCGAATGAGGGCGAAAAATCAACAACTAACAGGTTCAATGTACCTCAGTTCATATTTGAGCATGGAGGGGTCAAATGTTTTGATGTCAATGAAAATGAGAAATACTTCAAAAACTACCCCCTCGTTACTTCCAGGAAATTATCAACAAGAAAGCAAAGACCAAGATCTGTGAAAATGTTAAGTAGTGATTTCATTGAGGATTCTCTGTATAATCCAAACTACGGTTACTTCTCTAAAGAGGCGATAATTTTCAGTCCGTCTCGTGGATTTGATTACTCTCAATTGAAAGGACATGAAGACTTTATGGATAAATGGTTGCAAGAATATGATAAATATGATCAGAAGGCGTTAGCTGTTCGAGAAAACAGTAATCTCAGTGGTGGAGTACCAAAGACAACATCTGCAAACAAAAGTGCAATAAGTGAAAGTATTGATAAACCTTCAATGCAATTGTGGCATACGCCAACAGAACTTTTCCAACCCTTTTATGGTGAAGCTTTGGCTCGATATATTCTAGTGAACTACAAATTGAACCAGTACTCCCTGAACGACTTGATTATATACGAAGTGGGTGGAGGTAATGGTACATTGATGCTTAATATCATGAACTTCATCCAAAGGAATGAGCCAGAAATTTATGAGAAAACAAAATATAAAATAATAGAAATATCCGGAAATCTGGCAGAAAAGCAAAAACAAACATCCTTGAAAATGAAAATAGATAGCACACACCCCAATAAAATAGAATTGATTAATAAATCCATTTTTGATTGGTCAGAAACTGTGTATGATCCTTGTTTCGTCATTTGTTTAGAAGTTTTTGACAACTTTGCTCATGATGTTATTCGTTATCATGTGGAAACAAAACAGCCTTATCAAGGTTACGTTGTCATAGATGAAAATGGGGATTTTAAAGAGTTTTTCTCCCCAAAACTTGATCCTTGGGCCAAATCCTTTATAGGTTTGAGAGAGGAAACCAATAAAGCAATTTTCAAAAAAAATAAACTCTTTGGAAAACATCCTACCAATGGATCTACTTTGTATAAATCCATAATGGATTCTTTGGTACCTATGAGAAATGGGTTAGGTGCTCCTGAATATATCCCAACACGTTTGTTGAAGTTCTTCCAAATATTGAAAACCAAATTCCCTAATCATCAATTACTAGCATCAGACTTTTCGGAGTTGCCCGATAGAAGTAAAGGTTATTGCTCGCCAGTCGTGCAAACCATGTACAAAAATAGAATGATAACTGCAGATACATATATGGTCAATCAAGGTTACTTTGATATAATGTTCCCCACAGATTTTGAACTGATTTCCGAGCTTTACAGAAAAATAGTTGGCAAAGTAGCAGATCATGTGACACATGCGGACTTTTTGAAAGTCTGGGCAGATGTCGAAAGAACAAGAACCAAGAGTGGTGAAAACCCTATGCTGGAACTTTATGACAATGCTTCATTTATTTACACTTGATAGGAATCAAACCGTCACATTATTCGAATAGCCAAGTAAATAGTTAGTCGGTCTACCCTTGACCTCAATTGAGTAACTTTTTGTAACTCGGCAAATCAATTTAATCAGCCTTTAACCTAATTTTATACCAAAAACTTATTCGCACTAAAAGAAGCCTAGGCTATGTTAAAGCCGCTCACGCTTTATTTCCTTTTTGGGGTAATGTAGTGAAAAATTTTCACTGTGTTGTTCCGGTCTTTACAGGACCCCAGACATATAGTTTATTGGTGATGGATTTAAAACCGGTATAGAAATACGTATACAATACGTACTTTGTGGGGTTGCAGTAATAGATAACATAATACAATTCCTTTCGCCGGCCAATCATTAAAGGTCCTAAGTTAATAACATATTAAGAGCCGAGAAAAATAGGAAAAAAAAAAAAAAAAACCTGTCATATGACGTAACGAAGAATTTAGGCAGGAACCCTCAGTAAATTCGCTACATTCGTCAAATTGTGGTAACTTGACGTGTGTACCTGGCCTGTTAGCAAGAGTGTTATTGGGAGTGGAAAAATGACCTGGAACATAATGAACAACTGCTACATGATGGTGGGACATGGTCCACTAATCTTTGGCATAAAAGCCAGCTCTTTTACGCAAAAAACGGTGTGTATGGATCACTATTATGCACCTGGAATTTAACCTCTGCGCCTTGTTGGAGAAAACTTCTTTTCTTTTTGTTGCTATCCTAAAAGAGAATTGTATGAAAGTTTTTCTAATTTGAGGAAAAGATTATTTCATGTATATAAAGATCTTAGTTTGCGGCTATTTTTTCTGATCCCCTTAACTATTTGTATAAAAGATGAAAACTGCCTTTTTTGACCCCATAAACCAAACAATTCTTTGCTTTTTATTTGGGAAACAAACATGGTTACGATATTAAAAAGAAGTGAGGGACTAGAAGAAGCCAAAACTAAAGAGGAATCTACTTTTAAGGATGATGCCAATTCTTTAAGTTCATCTTCTGCTGCTTCTTCTGATGGTTTTTTCAGTCTGAATACTAATCACAAACCTCAAAGAAAATTAAGAGCCAGACATGTGCATCTTATAGCTATTGGTGGATCCATTGGTACTGGTTTATTTGTTACTATTGGTTCTGGTCTTGTACACGGTGGTCCAGCATCTCTTCTAATAGCATTCACTTTTTGGACTGTTATTATGTTGATGTTAATCTCTGGTATAGCTGAAATTGTCTGTTTAATGCCTACAGTATCTCCATTCATTGAAACCGCTGGTAGATGTGTAGATGAGGCCTTAGAATTCTGTGCTGGTTGGAATTTCTTCTTGATGGAAGCCTGTTATATTCCTTTTGAAATTACTGCTTGTAACACTATGGTTCATTTCTGGAGAGACGACTATTCCCCTGGTATCGCATGTGGTATTCAAATTGCACTTTATCTTGCTTTCAATATCTGGACTGTTAGATGGTACGGTGAATCTGAATTCTACTTATCAATAACAAAATTATTACTTGCAGTAGGTTTATTGTTATTCACCTTCATTACTATGGTTGGTGGTAACCCTGATCATGATGTCTTTGGTTTCAGAAATTTCAATATCAATCCTTTCCAAGAATACGTCACTATTGGAAATTTGGGAAAATTCGAAGGATTTTTAGCTGCTTTAAGTAAGGCTAATTTCGTTGTTGTTGGACCAGAATACTTATCATTAGTCGCTGGTGAATGTAGAAATCCTAAAGTTGTAATGCCTCAAGCTTTCAAAACTGTTTTCTACCGTCTTGCTGTCTTCTATGTTGGTGGTGCTCTATCAGTTGGTATTTTGATTGCATGTACCGACCCAGATTTAATTGCAGGTGTAAGTAGTGGTACATCAGATGCTTCTGCTTCTCCTTATGTCATTGCTATCAAGAACATGGGTGTCAAAGGTTTACCATCCCTTGTTAACGTGGTAGTCATCTTAAGTGCATTCTCCGCTGGTAACTCATATATGTATTGTGCCTCAAGACAATTATACTCATTAGCTCAAAGAGGTTTTGCTCCAAAGTTCTTCTGTTTCTGTAACGGTAATGGTATTCCAGTACTTGCTGTTCTTATGACTACTTGTTTTGCATTATTATCGTTATTACAATTGAGTTCAAGTTCAGAAGTTGTATTGAATTGGATTGTGAACCTTTGTACTGGTGCCCAACTTCTTAATTATGGATGGATGGCAGTCACTTATATTTTCTTCCATAGAGCATTCACAGCTCAAGGTCTTTATAAACAGTATATGCCATACAGAGCATGGTTCCAACCTTACTCTATGTATATAGCTGGATTTTTCATTTGGATTCAAATATGGTGTCTTGGATACACTGTCTTCTTACCAGGTTGGTGGTCATATGAGAATTTCTTATTCTACTACTTCATGAATTTCGTCAATATTGGTCTCTTTGTCTTTTGGAAAGTGTTTAAGAGAACTAAGATCATAAAACCAATGGAAGTTGACTTTACTTCAGGATTAGAAGAAGTAGAACAACATCAACTCGATCTCGAGCAAGAAATACACGAAGAACCTCGTGGATTTTTGGGTAAATTTATGTCATGGATTCTATGATTGTATAAATACTTGGGTTACGCTTTTCTGTGTTGAATCATTAGAAACAATTAAATTATGTATTAATAATATACGGTATCGAAACTTTCTCTTTTAACTCTCCCTGCGAATGGGGCACTTCAAAGTAATATCGATTACATAAGCGAATTTTTCAAAATCTAAAGAGCGAGAGGCTTTTTTGTCTGATTTTATTGAAATGTAAACAAAGTAAAGAGTATTTTGTACTTTGAATCCTCTTTCACTTGGATATATGTATTGTAGAGACGTATACACAACGGATAGCAATGACTGATGGAACCTCAAGGCGAGCGTTACTGGATATAAGTGAGGAGATAGGCAACCTTGATCCCAAGTTCACAAGAAAATTAGGTGTGTTCAATAGTAAATCAGTCTCCACTCAACAAAATGAGAATGCGGTATCTATATCTAATGTTTCCAAGTTCATAGCAGATGGTCACGTCAGAAAGGTTACTCTTCCTCAAAACAACAAAAAAACAGTGAATACTGCTATGCTCAATGCACTTGAACTTTCGGTACAGAATGAGCCAGACAGACGCAAGGAGATTGAATCATCAACATCTATAACGAAGATAAGTACCTTATTCAGTGGCAGCAAACACGGTAATGTCAGACCAAACCAACATGCACGTAGGATTTCATCAATGGTTCATGAATCCGGGTTGCATTGTTCAAGAGAAATTAATGATGTGCCCTCGTACAGGAAAGATACTTTGTTGGCTGAAGACGAAAGAGAAAAAACTGGTGAACTAAGGCAGTACTTGAAAAAGATTGTTGAATCCATACGAATGGAAGATTTACTATTAAATTACAAACAAGTGATAAGCCGAAGCATTGTAGATGATAGTGACATCTGGACTGTCAAGGAGTTTATGATGAATCGTCCAAGTTTGAAGCTTGTTCGTATGTCCTCTAATGAAAATACGGAAATGATAGTTGGACTAGGAATATTTAAAAATGAGTACGAAGTGTTGAAAAGAGAAGATAGGATCATTCTGGGTAATTATAAATTGAAGGGTTATGATGATCCGGTCTATGGTAGTTTAGATATTTACCACAGATGGAAAAAAATTGTATGAAAAGTACGAAAACACGAGCGAAATTCTCCATAATAGTGGTTATATGGATATTGTGAATTATAAAATTAGGGCTTATTCTAGATGAAATGTAAATATATATTATGTAGTCGATTATTCAAGAATATAAAATCGTTTTCTTCTTCAACTTCTCATATGATCTGATCCACTAATCAGTGCACCTTCCTTGAGCGACTTTTTCAATTTGTGTGAACAGCCATTTGCTTGGTAAGATCATGAATCTATTCGCCCTACTTCTCAATGCCATATTTCTATCATCTGACACGAGAACATTGTATCTGAATTCACGAGCTTCCTCTGCACTCAACACCTTGTTATTATGATTGATCTTGACGTTGTTTCCCAATAATAATGAACGGCCCAAATCATTGTTCAGTTTCACACAATTCATTATGAGTTCATCAGTATTCGAACGCCAGTGTGTATTCTGCTCAAATTCTGTGGTTTCACCTAAACTAGAAGCTTTGGTACCATCAGCACGAACAGCTAAGACATCTCTTTCTGCGAATAGTTGACGAACAATCAAGACAGCTCTTGTAGCGGAATCAGCCACAACGGCATCATCTGCTCTTCTTAGTGAACGTAATTCTTGAAATACCGTTAATGGAACAGATAATTTGAAAATGTCACTTCTTACACATTTGAATATGCGACCACAATGCTTCAACCAAGTGTTTGTATCTAATGAGATGTGAGTCAATGCTGTATCCATTCTGTCACCCAAATTTCCTTCTGTTCTTTTGCCAATCAATGGCATGGAAGCATAAACTGATGCTTGAGTGCCTCTGCTTACATTTGGATCATCATCACCTCCATCTGACTCGACATCCGTGGCATTACCACCATTGGCATAGTCCTCATTAGCATACATATCATCAAGTTTAGGACTGTTGCTATTTACCTCAGATGAAAATGCGTCAATATGTTCTTCTAAGAACTTACCAGAGTTATAATTCCAATTCAAAGAACGTCCATCTGCTAGTGCACACCATTGTTCTTCATCTGCTGAATTGGCAGATACACCTTGATCTTCCAACCTGTTTGTGAAACCTGGAACAATGTCATCGAAAGAATATTGGAACCTTGGATCAACAGCAAATACAGCCGCACTTGCATTGGTAACTTCAATTGAGTATAGGTTGTTTATTATTTCAAACTGGAAAACATTGTCCTTCCTGATCAAACCAAATGAATAATTATTGGCAATATGAGTAGCGAGCAAAACAATTCTAAGATACCTTTGGGGATCACCCTTTGGATTATAACGTGGACCACTGGTAGGTAAATCAAAAATATCTTCTTTTACACCAGTTTCGAATACTGAAGTATAGTCTTTCTTCAAAGCAACAAAATCAAACCAAAGGGAACCCCAACACTTCCATGGTTCCCATAGCTTCTCATTTTCTGCAAAATATTTGACTGAATTGCCGTGAATTGCTTGGAACTCTGGACTCATATGTTCCTTCATTAAAGCTCTTGTTTGTTCATCTGATCTCACTAAGTATAATATATCGTTAAGATAAGGAACAAATTTCATCCATGGGATATAACGATGGATAAAATACAACATCATTGGTTTAGCTGATGGATATTTCTTCAAGGCTTCACCTACTGCTATAATGAAATAGAGCCATATTATCACATGACCAGTGGAAGATTGGATAGGACCTGTGATATACTGCTTGAGCATTTTTATACTGAGTTCCAATACACCTTTATTGATGAAGTCCATTAATGGGAACCAAGAGCTTTCGTCTTGTTCAGATGCAGTGGAGCAGAACATGTATTCCACATCAGAGAGTTTGGCGTTATCATTGACTTCATTTCCCTCATAAGCCTTTGATTTTCTCTTCTTGTCCTTTTTCTCTCTACGTTCTTTTAAAGCTTCTGGCAATTCAAAAAGTTTTGCAAAAGGATTTCTACTATCGCCGAAACCAATCAAATGGTTGATATTACAAATAGAAAAATTTGGACCCTTTTGAAACCAGAAATTGGCCTTATCTATGGGTATTGATGTTCCTAGCTGACCAGTTAAAGAAAAATAATCTATATTTGAGCTATCCAAACCAAAATTGGACGCATAATGAGATACCAAATTTGCCATTTCTTGGTTTGTATTGAAGTTAGGTAATAACAAGATTTTGTGAATCTTGACAAAATCTATCATTGCCATTTCAATTGATGATAGAATATTTCTCTGGCTACATGCATTATCAACAATCATTCTTAGATATTGAGATGTTGGAGTGAATGGGTCTCTACATGTAACACTCTTGCCGATTTCAACGAGCGCTTCCAAGTTATCTGACTCCACTGTACACATATGATAGTATATCTTACCATGTCCAAATTGAGTCATCATTGCCAATTGATACCAGTACACTGAAACTACCTTCCAGTCCATATATCTAGCCGGATATAAAGCTATAGCCATTCTTGATAAATCACCTAGCTTTTCGGCCCAGTAACCTTCGATACCAAGAGCTGGGTCTGTGAGGCAACTAATAATATTGAAAGCGTACGAGATGAAACAAGAGCACACTTCATGTTCAACAAATATAGCTGTAACGTTTTTGATAACTTCTAGAAATGCAACAATACCAAAAATCCACATTCTTTTCAATATTCTATAATTTGTAACTAAAGACTTACCAGCTCTAGCAGAACTTGGTGATAAAGCATAAAGTAGGAAATCATAGTAATGATCTAACAAAGAAACACATTTTTTATAAACCAACCATAGTTCTGGTGTTATCTCTGCACTGGCATCATTTTCCATCAGTTTTTCATTTACCTCTATGCAGCCCTGCTGAGTCTCTGACTCTAACTTCAAAATGGCTTTGTATGTTTCATGTAAATTAGATGCTAGCAATTGCTCTTCAGTTGAGATAGCCTTCTGTTGTTGTCTTTGTTGTTCCTGTTGTGTTGGTTGCTGTTGGGAAGGTTGTTGAGAAGTCATTGTTTCTGTGCTAGGCCTTCTTGTCTGACCATTAAGGTTGCCTTGTTGTTGTTGCTGCTGTTGAGATTCTGGGAATGAATCTGGAGAATTAACGCTTTGATGTGCTTCACTTGTTACTCTGCCTCTTGAATTTGGGGCATCATTCAGTTCGCTTGATCCTTCAACACTCATATCTGGTTCAAATACTCTTGCAATAGCTTTTGATTTAGGAGAAGATGGTAGTTCGAAGTTCATAGAAGGTGTTGGAGTTTTGTTCAACCTTAGCTGTGGGGGAATACTGTTTGATGACTGAATATTTTGAGACTGTACGTTTGGGGACATCCGAATCTTTGGAGTGACACTTGAGAGAGGAGTGAATTTTCTAGAATTGGCACTCGACAAAGATGGATCAGAAAGATTTGGAGTTGAGTTTATCTGCTGAAAAGATTGTATAGGGGAACGTTGAACCTGTGAAGACTTTTGAGCGGAACTGATAGAGTTGATAGGAGTACCACTAGGGTTTACTACCATAGAAGAAAAAGTGGGAGTTGAATATATCAATGCAGAGCTCGCCGAAGGGGAAAAGATAGCACCTCTTTTAGTAGAATTACCTTGTAGTAAGTAAGACTGTGAGTTATGGCGTTTCTGCTGTGTTGAAGGAATAGAAGCTACTCTAGTTCTATCCTGTATTTTCTGAGCCTGTTGTTGTGATTGCTGTAGCGGCTGCTGTTGTTGTGGAAACTGATGTAGCTGTTGTTGTTGCTGATAAGTTGTTGTTGGTGTATCTACTACTGCTTTCAATATATTTGAACTATCAAAGCCCGCTATGTCTGCCTCGGCGATATGATTATTATTTTCTGATGTCATAAAAGAATCGAGTATATATATGCTATCAAAGGAAGCAGTTCAAGTTATTCTTGATAAAAGAAATAATTGAGTGCTTGAAATGGAGGAAAGAATATGAGTGATGCAATTAGTTGTGAATCAGTTTTCGATTGAGAAACTGAACTCGATTATACAATACAATATGATCGGACACGATTTGATGTATTATGAGTTGAATCAACCAGTCAATCAATTATTGATAAAACCTTTATGGGAGTGATGAATAGACGCCAAATGAAGATTTCTACTATTCAATCAAACTCGATGAAACTTATGAAAAATTATGAGGTATTTTATCAATCGATACCGATAATGAACTGATAAAGTATGTGACAAATGGGAAATATGAGGAGATTGGATCTATCGATCAAATACAAATGCAAATGAAACAAGTTCCAGAAAATGCTTCTATATCTATATCTGCTGTCTATTAGTCAGGATGTGTATGTTTATAGATTATAGATTAATCAATAGAAGGTACAGATCAAACAAAAGGGATAACTTGATCAGACAAACGATTGCCCGACCTTGCTAGACACTTAATGACTTTCCCTCATTTTTTCGCTCACGCTTCCGCTGGCTCTGTCAGCCCAGCGATAATGTGTGGACGCGTCGATGGTCGATATTTGTGGGTTGGCGGGGGCCGCAGAGGTACGAATCATTTACTTGATTACTTGATTAAGTACATAACAAGTGGCAAGTCTCTTCAGATGTCCACAGGTAAAGAAGGATAGGGGACGTAATGTACAGCTAGGGAAGCAGGTTAGATCCTCAAGAGAGATAGTTGGTTGCTTCTGTAGAGCTCACACAGTCCTTCCATGTGAGCTTTTGATTTTTGGATCCTCTCAAATCGGGTGCATTTTCAAATTTAAATGGTTTGTAATATTTATCTTATTCTGTGCTATACAATATATCTAGCAATAAAATTGTTGATTTATCTGTTCTAAGTGTACCGCTATAGCTGATGAAAGATTTTTAGGAGGCTATTCAAAAATGTGGTAATATTGGAGTGTGAGATTTTGGAAAATATCTTGTAAAATTAAATTTCCAAACCTTACTCATCAAAGACACATAAATGTAGAAAGACATAAAAACAAAGTCTCTGAATTATAGAGAAGCATCTGTTGTATTTGAGCGACTTCATGGATCGAACTTATAATAAACTACTAATTTTATTGATAACAATTACACTACGTTCTAGAAAGGGGAAAATAACAAAAAACTTTTATATAAGATAAGGTGAACTTAGTTCAATTTAGCACTTAAGCAGATTGACCAAGGAATAAGGGATATGTCTCGTTAGCAATATCAGATGGTGCATCACCATCAATTGTGAAGACAGAAATGGAGGCTTCACAAGCACCGTTTTGAATAATGGTAAACTCATCTGGCAAGAGACAATCACCACTGAAACAACCAGTAACACCATCAGACTTAGCGGAACTCCATTCAACATTACCAAGAGTAGCATTGTAGGCAATAGCATAATCAGTAACACTGCTACCGGTCAATCTAGTGTGTCTCCAAGACAAATCGGTACAATCAGAGGAAAGATCGGAGCCAGCTTCTGGGAAATTGACATTTAAACCAGTTGCAAGAGGAAGTAAACGTTCAGAGTCACCTTGAGAGGCAAACAATTTGTCAATCAGCTCAACAGAAGCTTTGGCATAAATATTGAATGAGTGGTTAACATCATCATCCAAGTTATCTTTGAAAAAAGAGTTGTTTGTATCAGCACCGGATAAAGCAATAGCTGGGTAACCTCTTTCAACTGCATATTGTATAGAACCGATTGTAGCAGATAATGTGTAATCTCTCTCTCCAAGATTGTTACCCTCATTTGGACCACCAACGATTAAATCAATAGAAACGTTTGGGAAGTAAGTTGGGATGATATAGTCTAAACCTAAGGCAACACAAGCAGCGGGCGAACCATTGAAATACCAAACATTTTGGTCGTCTTCTTCATAACCCCAAGCAGGAGAACCTTCTGGTGGATAGTTGAACAAACCGGGTCTTTCTAATGTATTATTGCTTGGAATGATAAATCTACCACCGTTACCTGACCATTGTTCAGCGGAAGCAACTAGGAGAACATTGTAATCAGCAGCTTTCAATTCTCTGTAAAGTGCTCTAATGTTGGTAGCAGCCCAACCATCATCATTTGTTAATAAGATGTTTTTGGTGGCTGAAACAGTAGCTGCCAATAAAGAAACAGGGGCTAAAGAAGAAAGGAATTTCATTATGAGGTATCACAAAGAAAGAATATGTATTTTATTCTCACAAGGAAGGAAAGTAAAAACAGTTGAAGCTTTTGCAGATACTTTCTATTTGGCAAATCTTTCAAATACACAAGGGAAACCTATCCTTTATAAAAAACAACTACAGGTTGAAACCCGAAATATTTTTCACCGAATCTAGTGCATATCATCTGAGCTATTTTGGGAATATGGTATAAACCAACAAGGCGGGATGGGCTGCTTAGACTGTAACATAACCAAGTAAGGTCAATTGAACTACCCTAGCAACTAAAAAGTCAGTCAACCGGAAACTTTGGAAAGCAACGTGGGTAATCAATTGAACTCGAAGGCCTATCCAACCACTGATATTATTCCAATTTTGGCAATTCGTGTTTAATTTACCCATAACAAGACCTCCATGCGGCTCGCTGCATAGCTGCACGTGCCTATCCTTTGAATTTCTCGATGCACAAGGGCGGACTTAATTATCTTCTTTATGGTTATTGCCCGGTTGATTGCTCTATTTGTACTCATAAGGTTATAATAACCGATTAAAAAGCGAAAAAGTTTCTAAAATAACTGCAATAGGAAAGTTTTTCATTTTGCTTTAGGGTTGGTTTTGGGAAACGTGATGCAGCTAATTAATTAATCGCTTTCGGTGATCTTTCAATCACCTTTTAAACTACTCTTCCAGGCGTTCAACTTAGCGGTTTCATTATCGGTTAAATTTTTTCATAAACGACCAGAGGTTGACTAAACCGAATTGTATATATTAATTATAGAATCCCATAACTGATTATCACATCTTTGCTTTTTCTCTTCTCCAAGTTCGATCACAGAATTTTCATTCAATTAATTGATACAAAATGCAATTCTCCTTTATCGTCGCTTTAGCTGCCACTTTGATTGCCAGTGTTGATGCTAAAAACATCTTATTAACCAATGATGATGGTTGGGCTGCTACCAATATTAGGGCATTATACAGAGATCTGAAGGCTGCAGGCCATAACGTCGTTTGTGTTGCTCCTGCTGAACAGAAATCAGGTAATGGTGGTAAGTTTCAACTTCCAGAAGAAAATACTTTACCTATCAATGCCTTATTCAATTATCCTGTAGCTGGTTCTCCATCATGGGGTCACGAAGAAGACGATGTTAACATGTGGTATTTCAATGGTACCCCTGCTTCATGTGTTGCTTTTGGTCTTGATTACGTTGCAC
Organism: Wenyingozyma ramenticola; assembly: GCA_024271885.1. Lineage (NCBI taxonomy): Eukaryota > Fungi > Ascomycota > Pichiomycetes > Pichiales > Pichiaceae > Wenyingozyma > Wenyingozyma ramenticola. Next base: position 258,417 of record JANBXF010000004.1, read on the forward strand.
CAACATATTTCAACAATTTGACTTTCGATATTGTTCTCGGTGGTCCAAATGAAGGTAACAACATCGGAGAAAGAGATTTATTCATTTCTGGTACCATTGGTTCTGTCTCCTATGCCAATCAAAGAGGATACCCATCAATTGCTTTTTCTGGTGCCGATGGAAACAACTCATTTTATCAAGATAACTTAGATGATGATCCCAATCATTCATTCAACATTTACGCCAAATACGCAGTTGAATTGGTAAATCACTTATTTGAAGTCCAAGGAGAAAACTCCAGAACATTACCTTTGGGCACTTCATTGAATGTCAATTTCTCCCCAGCTGGTTCTGATATCAATGCTTCATGTACCGAATTATCATATATCCAAACAAGAATCTCCGGTGCTAAAGATCTTGGTAACATTATCAAATACAACTCTACCAGTAACTTGATGGTTCAAGGAACTTTGGACACTAATGATGCTTTGCTTGAATGTGTTAGAGGCGATTGTTCCTTACCTTCTGAATTTGAAATCATTAACGGAGATGGATGCTACACATCAATTTCTGTCTATGTTGTCGATGCTGATGCCCCAACTGAGCTCACTAATAAAGCTTTTGCCTTTGCTGAAAGCTTTGCTTCTAGAAAGTAAACTTTCATTACTCCGATTTCCCCCTTTTTTCTTTGATTCAATCTTTATCTGAAAAGATATTCGATAGACCGTTTTTGATTTTGTATGATACAAAATTCGTTTGTTTTTATTAAAAGTTGATCTCAATTACTATAACTACGCTCTAATATACTACTACTACTACTACTACTAATGTCCCTTCTTGTAAGATAGTAATAAAATTAAATTCGCATTATATATTCCAGATATATATCACTTACTTATTCGTAATCTGGTAACTCGCTATATGGCATATTGAAATGTGGAGGAGGGTATGGATTGTTTGAGACCAATTCCATTTCGGAATAGATACTCTGCATATATTTTTCCATTTCCTTCATTATCCCAATATATTTGGCTTGATCGTAGTACTTACCATCATAGTAATCCTTCATTGCTTCTTCACGATGGAATTTGAGTTTGTCCTCCAATTTCTTGAATTTGAATTCCATCCAGTCAGCATAAAATCGGTTGAATAAAGCACGAGGTAGGACAGATGGCTTAGTGGAAGTTAAGGCACAGTTATCTAATACATCTGGGTCAGAAGGAGAAAATCCAGTAACAATGGATATTCTGTTTGTGTTTGTTAATGGTTTAGTTGCAACGTGACGAATAATACGACCTTGAATTAAAGTACCATAACCAATCTTAGGATCTGGAACACGGAAAACCTTTTCATCACCAGTGATAATACCAGTTTCACCTCCAATTGCCTCATCAGCAAAATCAAGCATGATAACTAACGCTAGAGGAGAAGAATCGTAGTGCAAACCCAAAGTACTTGGGATTTCATTACCTGCACCTTCATTTTGCTTAGCATATTGAGCCTTTAAGGTTTTTTCATCTGCTTTGACAAGATTAGGATCAGCTGAAGCAAGTGAACAGTTAACATGTGCTAATTCAGCATTGTAGAGATGGGTAGAATTGAAGCCAGCAATTTTGGAAACAATTTCAGCAAGTTTTTGTGAAGTAAAAAAGGCCCAAGTGAATGGAGCGTCATCTCTAGCATGTCCACCAATATGAAAGTCTAATCCAGTAGCCCCTTTAGATAAGTTTGGTAAACGGGCATAGTCCTTCAATATATGAGGTTGGAATGCTTCCCATTTCATCATATCTGCTGCTTCTCTTGAGATCAATGGAAAAGGAAAAGCTGCACCAAAGTTACTAAAAGGCTTTAGTTGCGTCTTGGTGATCTTTAAATCATCTAATGTGAATCTCTTGAGATTTGCAAAGTCTTCATCAGTGAATACGATATGCTTTTCTGGATCGAATTGTAGGTTGGGATTGAAAGTAGGTTTGCTCTGAAGATCTTTCAATAGATAGGCAACTTCTCTATCAAGGGTTTCTTGCGGGATGTCATATGCGTGAGCTTCTCCTAGATAGTCTTCGACAAGACCATCGGATTTGGAAACAGTTGGGAATTCATAAGGAGGGACTGCAGCAGTCATTTTTTCTGCGAGTTTGATATACGAATATTTTGAATCAGGTTAATAATTGAAGAAGAGAGCAATCAACAATCTAACAAGTAATGCATTGTCTCAACAGGTCTGTCAACGGTTTTATATATAATTTGGGGTTGTATCACTTTATTTTCTTATCAGTTGAGAAGCTCAAATTCGTTGCCGAATGCAGTAATAGATATGAATCCGAGAATCTCACCTTCCCTTTAAGGGAAAAGGCGATGAGAAGTCTACGTAAGCCAACTGAAAGCCGAGAAATTGAATCATATTATGACATAAGAAAACCTTCAAACTACTCCTAAGACCTCACAGTTGACTAAACAAGTAGCCCAACTGTTCCAAGGGTCTGGGAAATGTCAAATTGGATCAAGATTATCATTTAGCTTCATCATATTGACCTAATGGCAATTACCATATATATATATGTAGCATCACTTGAATTGATTACAGCTGCCCCAGAGAAGCTGCGACACAACTTGAAAATAGTGACGCCCTTTTCCCCCTGCAAGCCTTCATTGAACTTCAATTGTTATGCTGAGCCACTGTCACACGCCTGGCACCATGTTAATGTATATTTATGGTACTCAATGAAAGCATATCCCGTAACGATCACTTTCACCCGCTGATGAAAAATTTATAGTGTGAAGAAACCTGAGACTTTGATTTGACCCCCGAAAGTTCAATATATAGTTGGCAAAATAAACAACAGAAGACAAATGAAATGTCGGGTTTCAGCCGAAAACTTATACCTTCCGATCTCTGTTTTTATATAGGCTAAGCTAATATAAGAAGAAAGCACAATTCAATCTGAGTTGCCTAGGATACATCAACAAACTAATAACACAAAAAAGTGTTGAGTCAATTACGGTGGACAAGAAGAGATAACTCATCGGCTATTCATACCCCTCATCCGATGATATTCAACCCAAAACTCCATCCACTAATCAGAGTTATATTCAAAGAACAATTATATATTTCTATCAACTAGAGTAAAGGCGGTAGATTGAACTCCGATTCTCCAAAATATATGAAAACAAAAAACAAGCACCCCACATATTAAACACAGCTCTTTAGTCTATTTAACTAGAAGATCAGAAATAACGTACATGCACGGAGAATAAATAGAAACTGATTCTCTCGGATCGGCAAAGGAATTTAAGAGTTACACTTAATAGCACTGAAATCCGAAATTAAGCAAACGTGCAACTGTCATCAGTACAATGTGTCAAACATTCAGCCATCCATCAAAAATGAGAATTTTTGGGAAAGGGAAAAAAAGGTGGGGAAATGCCGCACTGAACCAAGTTGTTTTGGTGGAGATGCAGGATTAAATGCGAGAAAGCTCAAAAGTTGGTGGGAGCAAGAACCATTATGAATGTTGGGGGACGCTAAGATTTATCGTTTCAGAGTGGTCTCGGTATTCAACTGAATAATCAACGCCGACAAAACCCCATGGTCGGTTAAGATATGCCTAGAAGATGTAAATCTTGGCCGACGGGGCAAAGAGAGAGTCTAGGAACCGGACCCCCTATAACAAAAGTTTTCCATGGTATACACTATTATTGAACAAAGATTTCTTCATTTATTACAACTATATAAATACGCTGATCAATGAAACATACACAAAGTAGAGATACATTGATTCAGGGTTGCGAAAAAAAAGGTCGAATGGAAGCCCTCGAGGCATGCACATCTGAAGAATAATGGGGCAATTTGTTTTCCTTCATTGACTCAGAAAAATATTGATTCATACCCTATCTTATTATTTACATTTGTCGAAATGTTAGCATCCACCAACAATAGCTTCACCAGCAGATACTATTGTAGATGTATAATTTTTTATTGGGACGTAGTGTAGTTTCTATGTTTCAATGTTTTGTTGATTTTTGAGGTAATGACCAATGTTTAAGACTGGGGGCGTGCGGCGCGGGAATTTCCCTTGTCGGTGGTCCGAAGTGGGGTGAACTTCGTCGCCAACAGGCAGTTGAAAATTCAACAACTTCATTCTCATTGATCGTACTAAAAAAAGATGCTTGAAGTTCAAGGATTTTTTCACAAAGTCTACTCCATATATTTCGGGTCCTATGTATATGTGTGTAGAATACACAAATAGCCCTTCCACCCTCCCCTAATATTCGTACGATTTTGTGCTTGCGCATACATTAAAGTCGAATTCCATCAGTTCCACCCTATTCGTTAGAACCTAGTTTATTTGTAAGCAGCCAAGAAAGAGAAAGGAACACCCTGTGAGTTAGTCCGAGGAATAGGTTAGTCCGAGATCACAGGGTGCGAAGTAAGAATTTATTCCATTTCATATGGATGTGAAAAGACTCGCTCAGAGAAAGTAGGCATAGGCGTGTCTATTGAGTTTCGTGCTAGACGGTGGGAAACTCGATGATGATTGATAGGTGACATTAGTTCAAATGTGGAGAGGGAATACAGATCCAGGTAAGTGAACCGAGGCTTAGATCCATCTGACCCTCACGAGACAAGGCAAAGGAGGGCAAAAGGGTGAGAATGTATGCTAAATTCTATTAAAATCAAAACAAACCATCTCTCCCACCAAAAGAACAACTCAAATCATCAGCGAAAAGATTCACCGGCCAATTTTACATAGCAGATTTGGACGGAAATCCTAGAATTGCGTCGTAAATAACCGTGATAAGATCGGCTTCCATGACATCAACAACGTCATCCCCGCGCGGGTGCTTGTTAATTCTGGGGTGCAGCAAACCCCTCATGATTTTCAACATACCCGTGGTGAAAAACCAAGGTGCTGCAATTTTGTATAAATGTACTTCAAATCCTTTTAGTTTGTTGTTAAGCTTATCAACGAAAAATTCATAATGAAACTTATAGTACTTTGTTTCACATTATAAGACTATTATCAATCATAAATAAAATCTTTCAATAATGTCACACTCTGTTAGAAGCTTAGATGCAGAGAACAATTTATACGATGATATGAAACCAAAAGCTAACCACATTGAAGGCTACGAGCCAAGTGAAGTCGATTATGATGACGATGCTAAAAAACCTCACATGAATGCAGACCGTGTTGATGAAGATGTTTTGAAGTACGTTTCTGAAGAAAGAATTTTCATCGACGACGAAACTAATAACAGATTGAAAAAGAAAATCGATCGTAGGTTAGTACCTGTCATGATGCTCACATATCTTTTTCAATGTTTGGATAAGGGAACCTTATCTTTTGCCTCTATTATGGGTATTAAAGAAGAATTGAATATGGTTGGACAAGACTATGCTTGGCTTACCACCATTACTTATATCGCTGTTTTAGTTTCAGAACCACTCGCAAATGTTTTAGCTCAAAAGTTAAGATTAGGTAAATATCTTGGTGTTGCTATTATTTTATGGTCACTTATATTATGTTGTATGGCAGCTGTTAAGACTTGGCCACAAATGATGGCTTTAAGATTTTTATTGGGTATGTTTGAAACGCCTGTTCAACCTATTTTCTTAACTATCGGTTCTATGTGGTACCGTAGAGAAGAGCAAGCTGGTAATATTTCTATATGGTATGGTATGAATGGTGGTCAGCAAATCATTGGTGGTGTTTTAGCGTACTGTTTCACTTTGATTCACGGACAATCTTTATACAACTGGCAAATTTTGTTCTTAACTTATGGTTTACTTTCACTTGTTTTCGGATTCTTTGTTTTATGGTATTTCCCAGATTCTCCAATGACTTGTCACTGCTTTTCAGAAGATGACAAAAAGTTGATGATTGAAAGAGTCAGAGAAAATCAAACCGGTTTAAGAAATAAGAAGATTAGAAAAGAACAAATTTGGGAAGGTCTCATGGATCCACAAATGTACTTATACTTCATTGTCTTGTTCTGTACCGCTTTGCCAACTTCAGGTCTTGGTGCCTTTGCCAATATCATTATTTCCTCATTTGGTTTCACTATCTTACAAACACAACTATTGTCTATGGTTTTAGGTACCTACATTCTGTTCGTTCTGTTCACTTCAGCATATATTGTGACAAAGACCAAACAAAATCTCATTACCATGGTGGGATATATCATTCCTTCAATTATCGCTACTGTCATTATGATGACCGTGAAAAATAATGGAAGTACTGCAAGAAGAGCTGGTCTTTTAGTTTGTTATTATGTTGCTCTATCATTTTGGGCTGCAACTACAGTTGGTATGTCTGTCATGTCTCGTAACGTTGCTGGTCAAACAAAGAAACCACTTGGTAATGTTATTGCATTATTCGGTAGTATGTCAGGTAATGCTGTTGGTCCTCAAGTATTTTTGACCAAAGAAGCTAACGCATCCCTTCCATATAAAACTGCATGGGCAACCCATCTTGCATGTTATTGTCTTATGGTTATTTCCATCATTGCATGTAGATTTTATTTCATCAGGGAGAATAAAAAGAAGGATGCTTTGATTGAATCTGGTGAAGTAGAATATGATGAGAATTTAACCCATGCATTCGATGATATCACCGATAAAGAAAACCCTATGTTCAGATATGTTTATTGATTTGCAAAAGCTCGCAGTATTTCGTACTATTAGGTTATTCGAACACATTCTTCATTTTTAACGTCTTTTATGTATTTAGTTTTGGTTTTTTCTAGACTGGCCGGGTAGGTCTTTCATTTTTGTGTTTATATTTTATGCATTTTATTAGATACAAACTTTATGATTCATTTTAAAATATTGGTAACCTGTCTTGGGTTTCTCCGACTTCCTGTAAGACCCGAGTTTTCTATTTCACTTGCATCAATGAGTAGATTCTTTAGATTGAAAAATCTTTCAAAATTTAATGTAATCTACTCTCTAGCCTCGATCCACTTACTCACCGCCTTGATTCTTTTGTTAACGCGGGAAATTTATAGTTGATGGAACCGCTTAAGGGATATCTTATGGGATGATTTTGGTCGATTTATCCGCCCAACCATCCTTATTATCGTTTTTTACATATGGCAGTGAACAGATACTGGACATGAATATAATATATATATATATATATATTCGATCTGAACTTATAATAATTCAGTTATGTGGATCAATATGAGAGAATCTACTGCTAATTACTATTGAAAAAGACTCATTATTCAATTAAGTTACGATGACCATTGAAGGTGGTATAAAAATTGCTATCGATCGTGGTGGAACATGTATGTAAGAGACTTACTTTTATTTTTGAACTTGCGAAGAACCGAAGTTGATTACTAACACCATCCAGTCACTGATGTTCTTGCTGTTATCCCAGGACAAGAAGATTATGTCTTTAAGCTTTTATCAGTTGACCCAAACAACTATAAAGATGCCAACATTGAGGGAATAAGAAGAGTTATCGAATATGTTACCAATACAACCATTGAAAGAGGTACCCCCTTGGACACATCTATGATCTCTTCTATCAGATTAGGTACCACTGTAGGTACCAATGCCTTACTTGAAAGAAAAGGTGCCGACTGTGCCTTTGTTACTACCAAAGGTATGAAGGATATGCTCCATATCGGGGACCAATCCCGTCCTGATTTGTTTGCTCTCAAAATCATCAAGCCTAAAGTGCTCTACAAAGAAGTAGTTGAGATAGATGCAAGGGTTACTTTACCTGCCTATACCGAGGACCCGGAATTTGATGAGTCCGTTTGGAAAACAAAAGTTGATGGCAAGAACTATGTTTATGGTACCACTGGTGAAGTGATCCAGATTCTGAAGCCCTTAGATGAAGAAGTTGCAAGAAAGGAATTTGAGACATTGAAGGAAAAAGGCATAACATCCGTTGCTATTTGCTTGGTACATGGTTATAACTTCAAGGGTCATGAAATTGCATTGAAGAGAATTGCTGAAGACGTTGGTTTCAAGTTTGTCATAACTTCACACGAGCTTCTTCCAATGATTAAATGTATCACAAGAGGTCAATCTACAGTTGTTGATGCCTACTTAACACCTATTATCATCGAGTACATTAGTAATTTCTTGGCTGGGCTTAAGCCTGGATTTGAGTCAAGCACAAGAATCGAGTTTATGCAATCCGATGGTGGTCTTTGTGCTTGGAATAAGTTTACTGGGTTGCCATCTTTATTGTCAGGACCTGCAGGAGGTGTAGTTGGTGCAGAAAAAACATGTTACGATAAGAATGAAGGCACACCAATTGTTGGTTTTGATATGGGTGGTACTTCAACCGATGTTTCTCGTTTCTCTGGTCAATATGATCTAGTATTTGAATCCACCACTGCTGGTATTCAAGTTGCAGCTTCTCAACTGGATATAAACACTGTAGCAGCTGGTGGTGGATCTATTTTAGCATATAAGAATGGTGTTTTTGTAGTTGGTCCAGAATCAGCTTCTTCTCACCCAGGTCCTGCGTGCTACAAAAAAGGTGGTCCTTTAACTGTCACTGATGCAAATCTTTTCACAGGAAGAATCTTACCAGATTTCTTTCCTAAGATTTTTGGTCCTAACGAAAATGAGCCGTTAGATTACTCTATCACCAAGCAAAAATTTGAAGAATTGACAAAGATCATCAATGAGGAAAATCCTGAAGCAATCAAAACACCAGAAGAAGTTGCACTTGGTTTCTTGCAAGTTGCCAATGTCAACATGGCAAAACCAATTAGAGCCTTAACTGAAACAAGAGGTTACGATGTATCTAAACACAATTTGGCTTCCTTCGGTGGTGCTGGTGGTCAACACGCGGGAGAGATTGCACAATTACTGAAGATTAACAGAGTTCTTATCCACAAATACTCATCTATTTTGTCGGCTTATGGTATTGCTTTAGCCGATGTTGTCAAAGAACTCACTGAGCCATGTCATTATGTTTATAATGAGGAAAATAGAGATTTTCTTTTGTCCAAATGTAATGAATTGAAGAGAAGTGTTACCAAGGATCTAGTCTCTCAAAAAGTTGAAGTTCAAGCTATTAAATATGAGATCTTTTTCAACATGGGGTATGCAGGCTCTGATACAACTTTGATGATTATGCAGCCAGAAGATAATGATTTCTATACTGAATTTACTAAGGAGCATAAGAGAGAATTTTCATTTATTGATGAGACCAGAAATGTTATCATCAATGACATTAGAGTTCGTGGGTTTGGTAATACCTCTAACATTGAAGTTCAATCACCGTTTGAGGCATTGTCTCAAATTGAATCTTCTCCAGTCGATGCTTCATTACACGAGATAACTACCCCAATCCATTTTGATTCTGGTTGTTTCGATTCTAAAGTTTACATGTTGAACAAATTACCAGTCGGTTGTGTAGTCGAAGGTCCAAGCATGATTCTAGACGAGACTCAAACCATCATTGTTACTCCAAATTCCAAGGCCACTGTTTTACCAAAACACATTGTTCTTGATTTAGATGTTGATATCAAGAGAGATGTTTCTGCAGATTATGTCGATCCAATTCAATTAGCCGTGTTTTCCAACCGTTTCATTGCCATTGCTGAAGATATGGGTAGAACCTTACAGAAGATCTCAATCTCTGCCAATATCAAAGAAAGAATGGATTTCTCTTGTGCTTTATTTGATGCTGATGGTAATTTGACGGCTAATGCTCCTCATGTCCCAGTTCATTTGGGATCAATGTCATTCTCTATCAAATATGCTAAGAAATATTGGGGAGATGATTTGAAACCTGGTGATGTTGTTGCTACAAACCATCCTTCTGCAGGTGGTACTCATCTTCCAGATATTACCATTATTTCACCTGTCTTCTTGGATGGAAAACTTGTTTTCTTTACTGCTTCTCGTGCTCATCATGCTGAAATTGGTGGAGCTACACCAGGTTCATCACCTGCTCATGCTACCAACTTGTGGCAAGAAGGTGCTCAGTTTATTGCCTGGAAAATTGTATCAGATGGAAAATTTGATTATGAGGGTGTTGACAAGTATTTTGTCAAGGAACCAGCTTCATATCCAGGATGCTCAGGTACAAGAAAATTGAAAGATAATATTAGTGACTTGAAGGCACAAATTGCTGCTAATCAAAGAGGTGTTAATTTATTAGGTGAGTTATTCAAAGAATATAACAAGGAAACAGTTTTATTCTATCTTACAAATGTTAAAAAATCAGCAGAGTTGGCAGTTAGAACATTCTTGAAAAAGTTTGCCAAGGAGAATAGAGACAGATTACCACTTAAAGCTACTGAAATTTTGGATGATGGATCTCAAATATGTGTTTCAATCAGCATTGACGAGGATAAAGGAGAAGCTGTGTATGATTTCAGTGGTACTTCTGAAGAAGCTTATAACACTTACAATGCACCTCCATCAGTTACTCACGCCTGTGTCATTTATGGTTTACGTTGTTTAATTAATGCTGATATTCCATTGAACGAAGGTTGCTTAATTCCAATCACGATTAAAATTCCACCTGGATCATTGTTAAACCCATCAGTTCATGCTGCTGTTTCATCTGGTAACGCTTCAACATCCCAACGTATCAACGATACAATCTTTAAGGCCTATGAAGTCTGTGGTGCAGGCACCGGTTCTATGAACAGTTTTGCATTTGGTAAAGGTGGTATTAAGGACGGTAAGATGATACAAGGTTTTGGTATGGTTGAGACTATTGGAGGGGGATCTGGTGCATGTGAAGGTTGTGATGGATTTTCTGGTACTCAAGTCCATATGACAAATACAAGAATCACTGACCCTGAAGTTTTAGAAAAGAGATATCCAATTATTTTAAGGGACTTCTCAGTTCGTCCTGAAACCGGTGGACTTGGTAAGTGGAAAGGAGGTGACGGTTTACAAAGAGTTTTCGAATTTACAGATAGTGTTGTTGGTAGTTTGAAAACCTTGCGTCGTGTTAACTCTCCCTATGGTATGAATGGTGGTGAAGATGGTGTAAGAGGTGAGAATAAGTTTGGCAAAAAGGAGTCAGATGGATCAACAAGATGGGTTCATCTTGCTGGTTTTGCCGAAGTCCACATTCAACCAGGTGATATCGTGATTGTCAGAACACCAGGGGGTGGTGGATTTGGTAGAAAGGAAGATGCTGCTACCAGAAAAGATGTGATTGAAACAAACTCTTTCGTTCCATTGGCTGGTGGTACCCTAGCCTACGTTACCGGTGTTGCTAATACTTCCCAATGATACTATTTGGTGATTTCATACACACACTATCAACTTTAAGCTATACATATTCTTTATTTAATTAAATGTTACGAAACTAATCTAATTCATTGACATATTGTTTTTCAAGTAAATGAGCAGTATATGGAGTCAAATTACTAGATTTTGCGATCTCTGTACTATCACTGAACAAGAATCGCTGGGACTCTAGAGGACCTGTAGATCCACCATATTCTTCTGGAACATGATTGCCCAACTCCTTAGCTAGATTTGTCGCATTACCAAGTAATACAAACTTTTTTCTTGTTTCAGAGGGAACAAATGTTTTGACTAAATTATAAATCCATAACATGATACTTGGAACATTGACAAAAAATTTCTTAGAAAGAAGTTCTGGATAGTAATTGCTGAATGTTTCAATCACGGATTTGGATCCCTTATTCACATCAGGATCCATCTTTAGAAGACTAACACCTTTGTAGTCGTGAACTTGAACCATGTAATCATTATCCATGGTATCAAAGGTTAGTAATTGAATAGCTTGTTCCATGATCCCAACCCTCCATCTTAAAAATTCCTTAGTATTACCGAATATAGATTTTGCATCAGTGACTTTACCATAAAGATTGAAATTGATGATCTTCTCACGTGGTTTCCCATCTTTATTAACTGTAATAACTGCGATTTCGTTAAATTTGGGATCATGTTTTTCACTGAAACCAGCTGATAGAGGATTATATTCCTTTCTCCATTTGAGAATGGACAACAACTTGTTTTTCGAAGTCTCTATATCCCAACCATAAGCCGATAGAAGTTTGATTATCAACTTTTCTGCAATATCCTTTCTATAATATTTCCCCGTCCCATCGAGCTGTTGCCCATAGAGTTCGTCATAATCAGCCTCTTCCACCAAAGAGGGAATTTCTGATTTAAACTTCTCAACAAGGTTCTGTTGCTCCTTATTCAATTGATCCATCGTTCAATATAATCGAAAAGAACTAGTCTAGCTGCTCAATTTGTATGTTATGTCTAATAATGCTTCTTCTTTGAATTTGTTTTCAATTTACACACCACTTTGTTTATCTATTCGATCGATGTTGAAAATAAATTATCTCCGCGAAAACAACAGATGCGAGAGTCAACTTTTCATTCATCTTCATCTCTTGTTGATCTGAGAGCTCTTTGATATACCAATATGATTCTCTTGTATCTGCAGCCCAAGTATTCCAGTGGATCTGGAATTAACAATGATGGATTTTGTTGACATGAGAATGTTACAGGAAGTAACAGAACCTGTTTTTCAATTGCTTAGACCATATACGAGACATTTGCCATTGAGCGTAAGATTGTTAGGGGAACAGCTGCTAGGCAAAGACGTTTTCGAAGTATTGATCATAGACTTAGAACCTTTCGATCCTTTGAATGAATACTACCTGAATTTGGGAATTTCGAAGTTCCTTAGTGTAGGCTTGGTATCTGCTTCTTCCTTTGTCAAACTTCCACAAATATTAAATATTCTCAAATCTTGTAGTGTCGATGGATTATCACTATCAAGTTATTTAATGGAATTGATTTCGTTAGTGATTCAATCTCTATTCAATTTTAGAATGGGCAATTCTTTTCAAGCGTACGGTGAATCTGTTTTTTTGGCTTTGCAAAACGCCTTCATCATTCTTTTGATACTGAGTTTGAGAAATCTTGAGAAGTATTTCCCTGTTCTTCTTCTTGTTATTGGGTGGATAATATATGGGTTATCATCAACGACAGATAAATCAAATTTGGCATCATACTTGGTAGGCAACGACATGTTATCTAAGATCTATCTTCTTTCAACCCCCCTAGCAATTATGAGTAAGATTCCTCAGATCTATGGTAACTTCAAAAACAGATCAACAGGGCAATTGTCATCAATAAGTGTCATGAGTTCATTATTAGGTTCATTAGCTAGAATATTTACCAGCTTTGTTAATGGAAGTAATGATTCGGTTATAGTATATGGATACATAGCCGCTGGATTGGTAAATTTGGTATTAGGTATACAATTAATTCTCTATGCTCGTAAGAGAGTTAGCAAGTCGAAGAAAAATAACTAATTTTTTACTCTATCAATTTCATAATTATATTTATATAGTTATTCACACGTATATATACTTGTATATAGACACGAAGTCACACAGACAGATATTCATATAGTTTCTTATATGAAGTAAATTCATACTAAATAAACACTAATAATCAACAATAGTTTTTAGTGATAATCTTGCAAAGCTCAAATTCAGCTTTTACTTCATTTCTAGTGCTTTTGAACATGATTTTGTTCAGTTCAGCCAAGTAATCATTTCTTGACTTGAAGTCTTTTTGTTTTAAGAATTTCTTAGCTTGTTTTCTTGGATTAATCACTACATCAGTAGTAATTGGTCTACCGTATTTTGTACATTTACCTAATGTATGGGAATACATGTACTCCAAACTCTTCTTTGCTTTCTCTTCCCAACTTAAGCGAATTTCTCTCTTATCTTTTCCGAATAACTCATCATCATAATTATTTCTTGCAAATGTTGCATGTGGAGATTTGATAAATTTTGTTCTGTCAAAGAATTTTCTATCAACTTCTCTATGAGCTTCTGCTATTAATAGAAGATGCTCTCTATGAATCTGGGTTTTAGTCTTTCTTAATTCCCTGTCCAACATTGATTCTGTTTTGAATAATCTAGCGGTAAGTAATGAAGAGTCACTTAGTCTGACATCCCAATTGGATGAAGCTGAAGAGGTTTGCGAAAAAGAATGAAGTGACTCTAATGGAGAGTATACCATCTCCTCAGTGATACAAGTAGTCATTGCTACTTCTCTTGGTACTGGTAATACATTTGCAACTTTTTTTGGTAATTGTGATACCTTTACAACTTCTTTTGGTACTTGTGATACATTATTGTTTCTTTCCAAATCAGCTTTATTGTATCTTTCTAAATCAGCTTGGATATCTTCTTCTTCTTCTTCAAGAATTGTATACAAGATCCTAGGGTTAGAAATACTAATGCTGGTAAATCTGCAAAACTCCATAGACATTTAACTGATCGCTTCTAAATATGATTGATCAATAAGATGTACATCAATGTTCAGATGGATAAAAAAGCTGACCATAAAAGATTCACGTTACAACTTCCCCAAAGAGCAGACACAGGGATACTTATAGAAATCTGGTGGGAGAGTAGGACAGATCAATAAATCATAGGTGCATCATCTTGAAAACAGTTCATAGATCTACTATATAGTTTTTTTGTTTTTGGGAGAATCTATGCGCATTTTTCTATTTTGTTATAAGAACAGAACAAAGGTATTCATGAACCCATATAATACAATATATTGTTGTAAGTAAGTAAGTATGTATGTATGTATAATCAGATCATTATTAATGATTGGAAATGATTGTGATAAAAGACAAGTGGGAACGGAATCTGAATCGTGTAAATATGTATATACATATACATAAAATGAATCTATAGAGTGGCGAGTGCCAGGCAATTTGAGCTAACTAACCAACACATCTTAGTAAGACTATAATAATAATAAATAATAAAGAACGAAGGTCAACAGAAATATCTAAGAACAGACTTTGAAAAATACAAAAACGAATTCTAATTAAAATTTATAACAGAAAAAAGAAACACAAACCATAAAATACATAGAGTAAAAAAACAATATGGATGGTGATTTATCAATGATCAGAGAAAGATGGAGAGGCTACCCTAGTAGGAGTAGTACCGGAATGGGTTCTTGCAGCTCTTGATGGACTTGATGTTCTCGAAGGACTAGCAGGTCTTGAAGGTGGTAAACTTGGTGAATAATCAGCGGTATTAGAGTGACTAGAACTAACACTAGCTGCACCATTACCACTTGATAAGAAACTTGCGCCTTTGTCATGATATTCCATATATGCATGTTTAGCCATTTCCAAATATTCGTCTGTGCCAACATAACCTCTACCTGCTTCACAAACATGAATACTCTTGACCCAGTCACTTTGCCAAATTTGATATGATCTCATTCTCTTTTTTGGATCAGGTTGTAAAATATTGTATAAAACATATCTTCTACTATTTGGGTAATAACCTTTTGAAATACTCTCGATTTGATTGAATACACCTTTACGTTGAACTTTATACTGCTTACTTGAACTTGAAGATCTCTTTGTGTAATCATAAATAGCTCTTGTCTCTAGGAAATGTTCATAGTCAGAATCTGAAGGTTTTGCTGCTTCCCAAACATATGTACCGTACAACATCACAAGATAAATAATACCTAAAGACCAGATATCGGCTAATCTTGGATCATATTCTTTATCCGAAGAGAATTGTTCCGGTGATACATAACGTTCTGAACCACAAGCACCTTTTGACATTTGAACTTTATCCTCCCAAGCAGTCTTGAATACAGCAGATGTACCAAAATCTGTGATCTTCAATTGACCTATTTTTGTCAGTAATAAGTTTTCTACCTTCAAATCATTATGTGAGATACCAACCGAATGTAAGTAAGTAATCGCATTTAAAATTTGTTTGAAGAAACAATCTGCTTCAATGACTTCAAGACCATTAGTAACCGATATCAAGGTAAATAAATCACCACATGGAATATATTCCATGACTTGCGAGTAAGTTAAAGTAACTGGATCTACCATCAAATCGTAAACGTTTGTGATTGCTTGATGGGTTAAAGAAGAAGAAATCATGAATTCAGAAGTAACTCTATTACCAAAATGATGAAGTGACTCATTTTGACGTTGCTTCAATTGTTTGATGGCATATAATTTCTTGATTTTCTTATCTTCTGGATCACATTTGATAGCAATTTTAACAGTACCATATGATCCTCTACCAACAGTACCTTCAATATGACCAAACTTCTTGAATAATGGTAATTTGCTGGAACCAGACTTGACCAATTTTTCTCTGAACTTATCAGGATGTTCTATCTTATCCATCATAAGATTGATTAGGTTTAATTGATCTTTTCCAATAATTGGATCGATCAGTTCATCATCAGCTTCATCGTCAAAGTCATCTTCAATATTATCATCATCACTATCTTGCTCTGAATCAGTAGAAGAATTGTCCTCATCAGATTCATCGTAGTTCCATCTGTAATTCTCAGGTTTTGATTTCAAATCCATCAGTTGTGTAGAGTAACCATCTGGTAAAAGACTTATTGAGTTTTCAGCGGTAAGATCACTCTGATCTTCTGTGTCCTTTCTACGAGTCCAACTCCAAAGTCCACCAGCTTTACTCTTCGTTGGTTGTGTTCTATATTTTGAATAGTCATGTTCATGATATTCACCATTATTGAAAATCTTTATTCTACCACTTTTAACAATAACAACATCTTTATGACTTTTTCCATTGGCAGTAGTGATATTTGTAGCTGTATGTTTCAAATTGTTATAAAAGCTGCTATTATGATTATACTGATCCACCTGAGCCATCGATATTGAAGCTCTTCTAGAAAGTTCATTATGGGAATCAGAACGTGATTCAGGAGAGACTGATCTTGAATCAGCAGATCCGTGACTTCCACCAAAGAATTTAGGTAACATTGATCTTCCACGCTGCTGTTGCTGCAGTTGAATTTGTTGATTCCGTAGGTGTTGAATGTTCTGTTGTTGTAGAGTTTGTGGAGGAAGTGTTGAATTTGCACTATTTGGAGTTGAGTTAGATAATTTTGAGTGATTTGAACTTGTAGATTTGTTGATTGCCATTGTATTTGAACTGATATTGGGCGATGCACCAAGTTTTGGAGAGGCACTTTCGGATAATGAGTATACATCATCACTTTTAGATAATACATCATCTATATCATTTTCGATAACAGAAGGCATGATTTTCAATTTGCTCAAAGATTCAGTAAGCTCTTGGTTTGAAATAGGCTTTGATGATGAAGGCACACTACCATTGAGAGAGGTATCAGATAACTGTGGCTCTAATATTGGCGATTTATAAGATCCTGGTGCAGATATTGGAGGTGATGTTGGTTGAGAGACGGGAGATCTATTGATATTGTTTGGAATAGCCATAGCGTTATTACTGGATGATGATGAAGAAGACGATGCATTCAAAGTTGTACTTGAAGGGTGAGCTTTTTGCTTGTGAATGATATCAGGATTTATACCTTTCTTTGAGGTAGTACCATTCACATGCTCTTTATTCGCCACTCTAACTGAGCTCGACCTCTGTGGTACAGCTGCATGTGTTGCTGTAGAAGGAGTAAAAGGTGATTGAGGAGCAGGTCCGGCACCGGGACTAGCCCTACCTTCTTCAACCAAATTTGTCGAAGATGAAAATAAATTTTTAAACTTTGAACTCATCGATGAAGTTCTTGATCTACTTGTCAAAGCATTTCCAGTATGTGGGAGGTCTGAAATGGAAGTATTGGAAATGGTGTTATAAAGGGAATAATCTGATTCATTTGCATCTATATGGAGATGTGGCAATGCCTTGTTGTTCCCCTGTGGATTAGACTGGGGAGAATGACTCTGTTGATGATGATCTTCTTTTTTCTTGAACAAAGGCATCTTTAAAGGAATATCAAATGAAGTTTTCGGTGGAATTCAATAATTGAAGGGGAAAATCAAAAAAACAATATTCAAAAACGAAAAGACTGTAAGGATGATTTAGGGAACTTTGATTAATGGAGTGATTTGATTAAATGGACAGCAATGAGATTTGGTTTAGCAAGACTGAACAGGTATTTTCTGATACGAATTTCGTAGATACCGTATTCAGTTTCTTCGGATATAATTGATGTCTATATGAGATTGAATTACCTCGTAGATTGTCCAATAAATAAATGGCGTTATCAGTGGAAACACCCTTTGATGAAATATTGAAGCGAGCCAAAAAGTCGCCTATAGGAGTCTAAGACCTTGATAAATCGTCACGCAATCTAACCGTATTGACCTAAATGCTTTTCGAAAACAAAAGTGAGATACGAGAGAGTATTGTATATGATTGATGTATGGCTTTTGAAGTTTGAATAGTTAGCTTGATGAAGTAATGAAACAAAAAAGGAACGAATTGTTAGTCTGATATTTACACAATTTGTTCAATAAATTTTTTAAAATATAGATGTTTTTCTGAACAAGGCAGAACCACTCTTCCCCCTACAAGCGGAGAGAGAGAAACAGAGAGAAAGAAGAGAGGAAAGCGAGGAACTGGAGCGGGATTAATTTTTCGTGTGGCGCAGTCACTATAATCCACAATAATAAGCTAATCATCCCTTTACTTTAAAATCCTCATCGGTGGCGTGTGTGTATGTAATATGTGGCGCTGTCTATATGCAAGGGCGCGAGTGATGCGCGGCTGACAATTTTTGAGGGCAATGGCTGCGCTGGGCTGAGCTGGCTTGTTAGTTAGCCAATTAGTCAGTCAGTAGTAAGTTTAGGCCTAGTATGTAAGGGGTGGTAAATAGTGGGTTAGTAGATAGGAGTAACAAATAGGAATAGATCGGATAAGGGAATAATTTGTGTGCGTATTTAAGGGATTTTATGTATCTCTGGTAATAGTGCAGATTTTATCTGCGAATGGTTATATTCCTGCTTTATTGCTTAGCTGGTGAGATAACTTGATTGATGAACTGATCATGTCCGTAATCCAATTTTTCTCCGATCTCTTCGGAATTTACAGATTCAGTTGTAGATCCTGTAACGTGATGATCTGTACCTTCGAGTAATTTTGTAATCTTACTCAAATCAATATCACCAATAAATTCCATGAATTTACCGATTTCCGTATTTTCATGGTTACCTGCTAAATGTTCATATAACAAACCCATTCCACGTTTTGTGTTTGAGTATCCATATATGTTAACATCAACTGCAGAATGTCCATGAGTAGTCCATCCAGTTTGGGAACGGAAAGATACCATATTATTCAAATAATATTGTTTATTGACAGATGGAGAAACTAAATTCTTTACATCTTCTTCGGTATAATCATAGATACCCAACTGTTTTTCCAAAATATTTTTCTTGATATAAGTTTTCAAGTTTTCTTCGGTAACACCTTCACTAGATGCATATGTTTGTAAATCTTTGGAAACTTTTTCACCAGAAGCTTTTGCATTTGACAATACTTCAGGTTTCCAAAGATATTCTGGGTAATTTGGAGTTGTTTGTCTAGCAGTAACTAATCCACCAGTTTCATGATCAGAAGTTGAGATAATGAAAGTCTCGACATCGGAGTTATCAGCAAAATCTAATACAGTTTTGAAAGCCTTATCATAAGCTAAAACTTCATGAACTTGAGCAGCTGGGTCATTATCATGGCCTGCATGATCAATTCTTGATCCTTCAATCAATAAAAAGAAACCTTGCTCAGAGTCTTCTGTAGCTTTGGATAATGCAGTTAAAGCAGTAATAACTTCTTCTTCTAATGATGGGAAAACAGATGAATCTCTATCCAAATCATATGGAATGTTATAATCGGCTAATAATGATAAAAGTGGTAAAGTTACATTTTCACCTTTTTGTAATAAATCAAATTCTTCTCTATTACCGGCATAAGTCCAACCATCTTCTTTAGCAATATCAATCAAATTAACATCATCAGTTCTACAACTTCCAGTAATTGATTGTGGCTCATAATAACATCTTCCACCACCAATGATTAAATCAACACTTCTTCCCAAAGTGGTATTGTAACCCAATTGTTGTTGGGCAATAAGACTTTGTTGAAATCTATAATCCGCATGTGCACTAAAAGCAGCTGGTGTTGCATCTGTAATACCGGTAGTAACAACTAAACCAGTAAGATAATTTTGTAACTTTAAAGCTTCCAAAATTGTACCACATGGTGTTTGACTTGGATCGACACCAATAGCACCATTATAACTTTTCAAAGCACATGAAAATGCAGTAGCACCAGCAGCAGAGTCTGTGACTAAAGAACTTGAAGATCTTGTACGTGAAGCACCAATCAAATGGTGGTCTAAGAATAAGATATCATCAATTGGTAAATTATATTCGAATTGACGATAAGATCTAGCTAATGATAAAGAAGCAGGTCCCATACCATCAGTTACCATGAAAATGATATTCTTCTTTTTAGAACTTCTAGGTTTTGCAGCTTCAACATTGTCCGGTAGGAAATAAGAAATCAATAATATACTTATGCAAACGGCAGCAATAGTCAAATGTAATATTTTTTTAGTTTTTTTACTTGAATTACCGCTCTGAGAATTAGACAACCTGATGGGTTTTCTCTTATTATTTCTTTCTCTTAATCTTTGAAACAGATTCTTTCTCTTTGGACTTGTAGATTCCTTGTTTTCAAAAGATAACTCGTCTGTAAAAGCTGACTCCACATCACTCAAGTCACTACTCTCTCTCCCCAACAAAGGGGTCTTGCTGTCACGATCAGTAGATAAAAAGCTCATCCTGCTAAATAATATATTGCAAATAATCTCTTGCTAACTATACCGTTGATCTTCAATATATAAATAAATATGAAACCTTCCAAGTAAAACGAAACAGGGGTTTCTGAGATGATAACAAGGTGCAGCAGCCACCTGCCAGTAATCACCTCAAAGTGGCAAGATAGAAGAAACACAATCGGTGCACGGCTTTTTTACTCATCACGTGACTTTAATTTCAATTCTTTCACGACCCAATGATTTTAAAATTTTTTTTAGAGATTTCCTTATATACGCACAAGTGGTTGGGGATCAGTAAGTTTCATCAATAACTATTACCACTAAGTACCATTGGTTTCACGTCAGAGTTGATTTTCCAAGGGCTTTGAATATTTGCAGCTTGATATAGTTTTACTTTGAACTTTTCCTGTACATTGAAAGGGTAGCAACCACTCACAATTTTTCACACCTGTGGGTTTTTTTTCCAACTTTTAATTTTCATTTCACAACTGTTTGCATATTTTTCGTTATATTACTGCATAAGTGATTATTTGATATTCAAGTATAGTTTTGTATCATATTCGAGTTCACATAATATCAAAAAATGTCAAGTAAAATCTACAAATCCGACGAAAGAATAGTCGATTCAGACTCTGATTCAGATTCTGAAGTTGAATATAAATTTGAAGCACCAAGAAGTTATACTAAAATCGCCAAACATTCTCAAATACCACAACTTGCGAACCCAAAAGAGTTAGAGAAAAAGGAACTTTGGCTTCTGAAATTACCAGCTGGTGTTAATATCAAAGATTTGAAGAAACTTCCAGTGAGTTTTTTTCTTGGAGATTCTACAAGTTTTAAAGTCAATTCAAAAAAATTCAACTTAGAGGAAGATTTATCAACAGCATCTCTATCCGATTTAAACTCCAAATATTCAGTTTTAGTATCTGATTCCAAGACACCATCTGTTTTAAAGCCAAAGAAGGGTCTTCAATTTTCTAGATTTTACACCGTTTCCGAAAAAATTGAAATTCCAGAAATCGATTATGATACAGTAGTTGTACAACGTAAAGATGTTGTACAAGAAAGGAATATGAGAATGAGACACTTCCCAACGGGGTATGGCATTGGGTCTTACAAGGAAGCATCTGAGCCCGTTATCCCTGGAAAAAACGGTAAGAGAAAAGCGGACGAAGTTGAGGAGATCGATACAACAAAGACTAAGAAGGAGAAGAAAGAGAAGAAGGAAAAGAAGGAAAAATCAGCAAAATCAGAGAAGTCAGAGAAGAAGGAGAAAAAAGATAAGAAAGAGAAGAAAGAAAAGAAAGATAAGAAAAATTAGAGGATGGATATCTTTAGGATTATTTCATTATTTATGTACATTTATAATCAAGAAAAATAAAATTATAATCGAAAATTAAGAAATGTAATTATTTTTATATTAATGAAATAAATACAGATATAATTTATATATTTGATTTTTGTTTCTTTGTTGCAAGACAGAAAAGAAAACATAAAGAGTACAAACCCAAAAAAAAACCAACAGAAGATAATGAACGAATAGACCCAGGATTTGCAAGAATTTTCATACCCTTGAAGAGTAATCTTTTAATATACCCTTCATATGGGTATTCGTAACCTTACCTCTTCTAGGCTTCTTTTGTCTTCTCTCTTGTACTGGTGCAACCTTTTTCCTAATAGAAGAAGGATCAATATTAGTTGGTGTTAAATTATTATCCAACAAAGTCTGTACTAAATCGTCTGATTTGGGAGTTTTGACTTTTTTCCACATATCAACGAATTCAGGATCCACTAGACCACCAATAGGAATACGTTCTGCATTGATCCAGATATGTCTAGGAGAATGTTCTTTCTTTGTCTTATACACAATGATTTTATGCTCTCTCTCTAATTTTGCAATTGTATCAAGACATCCATTCCAACCATCTTTCAATTGTTTTACAGAGAGACCTTGAAAAGTTGGTTGATTTTCCAATACTTTCATAAGATCTTCAGCTGTTTGGATATTATGTAAAGATAGATATTCAAAACATCTGGAGACAGGATCGTACTTGATTCTATCAACATTGGATAAAACTTTCAATAGTTGAGAATCCATCTTTGTCTTAGTATGTCTCTCCAATTCTTCTATTGGAACTGGTCTATCTGTACTCTTGATATAATCAGATGCCGTCATCAATCTAATAGATAACGTCTCATTCGACTTTGCATTCTCATATGCATCATTATCGTCGTCGTCATCATCTGCTACAGCACCGTTACTCACACTTGCCAATGGTTTTTTGTTAACCACAGGAGCAGGTACGGGACTAGTTGGGTGAACTATTCTCCTCTGCGCAGGCAAAGCTGACTGCGTCTTCAATGATTTTTTGAAGGCATTAAGCTGCGATTGAAATCCATCAGCCATTACAATGTATGTGTGCGTGTATGTATATGCGATAGGGAAAATCGGTTGCAAAATATATGATATAGAGGAATGGCAAACGCAAACCTATTTGATATTTGAAGATATGTACAAGTGATATCAATGGAATAAGGGAAACAACTTGGTGTGAATATATACAAAATAGATCACAGAGCAGATCAAATGAGTTTTTATCGCCAAACACAGAGAATGATAGAACAGTTTGATTCAATCAGATGGTTCAAAGAACATCAATGATTTGTAAAACAGGACAGTGACATGTTGATTTACATGCTACAAATCCATTTCGGGGAAACCAAACCATCCGGACACCAACTGAGAGATCTCAGAGAAATTTTGGACAGAAAGAATTTAAGAAAAGAATTTCTTCACTTTTTATTTCTCTCTACTTCTTCTTCTTCTGTTTTCACAAAATAAGGCCAATTACCGGGAAATAGTGGGTGTTGCAACTATTGTCATTCTACGGTTGCTCATCTGTTAATGCTATATGCCGGGTGCTCGAGAGCATACTTGTTCCATTTGGAACAAAATTCAGCATTAAAACCATCGTTGGGAGGTCTACTCTTGCAGTATCGACCCATGAATAAATGATGACCTATTGACTGACACATTTTCTTAAAACTTTTATAATCATTTCTTTACAAGATTATCTTGTATCTGTAACTTATTTCTAGTAACCTAAAGCCTAGCAGTGTACACTAACAGGTAGCGTACAACCACAGTACAACCATTGTAGTACAAGGGACAGGGCACCTAACAGCCACTCTGTGACTATTATCGTGCCACAAAATTCACTGACAGAATTCTCGCCACTGCCGGAAGAAAAAAATGAAAATAATTCTGGCGTGAAGAGTGGTTGGACGGTGAGCTGAGTGAGAAAGTGGAGTCCTGATATTTCACTCAGTCGGTGGTGTATGTGTATGTGTGTGTATTTTTCTATTTGTATATGTATATGAACACTGTGTTTCTATCCACGATTGTATATATCTCATCGTTGCACTCCACTCGGAACCTATCCTTCACGCTTGTACATAGACAAGGCTAGTTTTTGAGAAGCGTCGTTTTTTTTAACATAGAATATACTTTGTTGCGAAAGAATGTTTCCTAATAGATTGATATCCATATCAGCTAGATTAGCTTCTAGTGCTTCCAAGTCTTACTTAAGACAACCAATCCAAAAGATCAATACTGTCAAACAAGCTTCTTTGATTAGATCTCAGCAATTACGTACTTACGCTGATAATAAGAAAGATGAATACAAATCCATTTTGAATGACGATCTTCTTGAAAAAGCAGGTTTAAACACTGATGCTTCAAAAGAAGAAGCCACATCTGGATCCCAAGAGGCTGCTAATGAATCACAATCAACCCAATCAGCAGAGGAACTTTATGGAGATCAACCAAGAAGAAAAAGAGCCACAAAATCTTCTGCTGATAAAAAGAAAGAATTATATGCCAAATTATTCTACGTTTCATTATTTGGTACTGGTGCCCTTGGTGCTCTTTACCTTTGTAGAGATTGGGATAAAGAAGAAGAACCAGATTTATATGTTGAATCAGAGAATGGTTTCACTCCAGGTAATATGTGGACTAGATTTAAGAAAAGATATACCGCTTTAACTGGTGTATTCAGTGAACCTGCTTATAATGATTTATTACCACCTCCATTACCTGAACAATACCGTCCTCCATTAACTTTAGTTTTAGAATTAGATGACTTATTAGTCCACTCTGAATGGTCTCAAAAGAAAGGTTGGAGGACTGCTAAGAGAATGGGTGTTGATTATTTCTTAGGTTACCTTTCTCAATATTATGAAATTGTCATCTTTTCCAAGAGTTCAATGGCCTTTTCTGAGAATACTGTTTCCAAATTAGATCCCTATCATGCATTCATTGTTTACTCCTTATTCAGAGAAGCATGTAGAACTGTCGACGGTAAAATCGTCAAAGATTTAAGTTTGATGAATCGTGATTTAGGTAAATTAATTATTATTGACCCTGATCAGGATTGTTATTCAATGCAACCTGAAAATGCTATCCCAATTGACAAATGGGAAGGTGGTAAGGATGATGGATTAGTTAAATTGATTCCATTTTTAGAATACTTAGCCGTCCAACATGTTCAAGATGTTAGACCAGTCTTAGCCTCATTCAAAGATAAGAAGAAGATCCCAGAAGAATTTGCTGAAAGAGAAAAGAAGATAAGAGAACAATGGGAAAAAGATCAAGCTAATAGTGGTACAAACCTTATGGGTTCCTTATTAGGTTCTCCATCTAGTTTGAGACAGAAGAAACTTCCAATAGATGCAATTAGAGAAACAGGTCAAAGAAATTACGCTGCTTTAGTCAAATACTTAGAAGAAAATGGTGATAAATTCTTACAAGAAGAAAAACAAAAGACAAAGGAAATGTTCGCCGATCAAAAGATTACCTTAGGTAAAATCGTTACCGAAGGTATGCCAAATGCTGAAGACATTGCCAAACAACAAGCTGCTGCTGCTGCAGCTCAAGCTAGCAGCAAATAAGTTATTATAGAAGAAGTTTGAAAACTGTCTTTTGATAAATTGATCCAATAGAGCAGATTTGAGCATATTATGTCTATGCTTATATTTATCACCTGTATATAAAGTTCCTTGCTTTAAATGTCCTGTCTTTATTTAATACTTTTGCTTTTATTATGTTATGTTATGTTAACTTTTAAATATTTTTTCTTTATATATGAGTATATACAGTTTAATGCTTGATTTTCCATGTTTAGTAAGATTGGTAAATTGACTTATATACTGACGTTCGCCATACAACCAAATTCAAATTGCAGATTAAAGTCATCACAATCAAAAAACAACTATAATAGTGGATATAAACATAACAGGGATTTTGTTCGAGATAAAAAAAAATATCGATTCAGAAAAAAGTATAATCTCAGGGCAGATACCAAATTGTTCCAAGTTAAATTAGTTCATTATTCAATTTGCATTTTCCCCCTATAAAGTCCCCTTCGTTCCATATATACACTGTATATCTCAGTGTTAGCAGAAAGGAAGACACATTCGTTTCTTCAGTTACCTACTCATATACATATATATAGCTATAGTCTAACTGATGTCTTCGGAAGGCAAGGACAAGTTAGAACCTCCAAAGACTCCAAAGTCATTTGGTTCAGCATATAACCCAGCTTCAACGTCAAAGATACTCACACCAACAACTGCAAATACATCTGATAGCATACACACATCATCAAATATAGATGTACGATCTCAAGATATGAGTCCGTCTGCTTCAGTAGATAAACAATCTTCGCATTCACTACAGACGAAAAGGTTCTCTGGTATGAGTACAATGGATGAATATCAGATTATGAATGACTTGGGTAAGGGTACATTTGGTGTCGTGTCCAAGGCAAAACAGAAATCAACCAATAAACTAGTTGCTTTGAAACAATTGATAATACATGATTCCAAAGATGGTTTCCCAATAACAGCATTCAGAGAGATTACTATTATGAAAAAATTCAAACATGGTAATGTTTTGCAACTGATAGATATGATTCATGAGCCTTCCAAGGACCCAACAAAAACTGGTTGTTTCTATACTGTCACCCCATATATGTCATCTGATTTGAATGGGTTATTGCATAACCCTAGGGTTGTGTTGACAATCTCTCAGAAAAAATGTATCTTGATGCAACTATTGGAAGGTATAAATTATATTCATGGCATGAACTTTCTACATAGAGATATTAAGACAGCCAATATTCTTTTGGATTACTTTGGTGTCGTTAAAATCGCAGATTTCGGGCTTGCTAGAGTATATCATGGTCCTCCTCCTAAGACGCCAGAATCTTCACCAGGTGGTGGAAAATATGAGTATACAGGTTTAGTCGTAACAAGATGGTATAGACCTCCAGAATTATTACTTGGTGAAAGAAAATATACAACAGCTGTTGATATGTGGGGTATTGGTTGTGTTATGGGTGAATTGTACAAGAGATCTCCTATACTAGAAGGTAAATCAGATTTGGATCAGGCAGATATAATATTCCAGTTAGTGGGTCCTCCAACTGATGAATCTATGCCTGGTTACAAATATTTGAAAGGAAATGGTGTTAATACGAATGTCAGCTACCAAAGAACATTAGAGACAACGTTTTCTGAAGTCGGTCCAAAGGGTTTACCTCTCCTTGCTGGGTTGTTGAGACTGGATCCAAAAACAAGATTCAACGCTGCCAAAGCATTATCACACGAATTTTTCACAAGTCCCCCATTACCTTGCAAACCTTCTGATTTACCAAAGTTTGAGGAATCCCATGAAGCTGATGTACATACATATAAACAAGAGATTTCTGAGCGTGAGGCAAGCTTTTCGCCTTCAGGTTCTAATAAACCCACTGCGCCATCAGGCTGGAACAAGGCCTACAAAGGTGGTGTGACTCAAAGATCATCCTGGATAAGAGCAGGTCCTAATCAACATTATCCTCCGCAATACAATAGAAGTGCATCCAATGGTTTACCTCCCATGGTCAATAATCGTGCTGCTCCAGTAGATAGTTATAATCGTGGTCCAATAGATAGTTATAATCGTGATTGGAATAAACCAAGACCTTCCATCCCTTCAAAACCATCGTCATTAGCAGTGAACAGTTATGGCGAGCCATATCCTAACAATAATGATGTATTCACTAAAACAACTTCTTCGTCATCATTAGCTAAACTCAAAAGTGTGGTACATGGATCCAATGTCAACCCCGCAGATAAAAGAAAGACTGAAGAAGTATTAAATCCAAGCAATGGAGAAAATAATAAGAGGCCTAGACGTCAATAAAACAATTTCTCTATATGCACACATGCTTTCTATCCAGAAAGAATTCTTAGAACTGGCTATATTTGCTAAAATGTCCCAAATTTGTATATTAAACAAAATAAAATACTTAATAATTATATACATGAGTAGAATGTACTTATAATAATACTTTCCATTATTGGCATATATTCAATTATTACGCATCATTGTAACCTTTTGAACCTTGTTCAATTTCTTGATTGATAATGCAAACAAAAGAATATATACAATGACGAACCCACTAGATAAATAGAAAAACCAACCGTCTTTTTCCTCAACAAAATTCTCTAAATTCATACCATATGCAGCTGCAAGGTATAGTACAGCAGCAGATGCTAACAATGACCCACTAAATCTTAAACCCAAAACCATTAATTCATTTCTATTACTGTCAAGTATGATATTGATGATCTCCTCCGTAGTTTTCACATGATCACTCGCAGTCTCTATAGTTTGTACAATTGCATCACACTGCAATGAATATGATTCCAATAACATTTCGACTTCTTGATGATCATGCTCTGATCTAGGGTTACCAAGGTTCTTCTCTGTAAGGTACAATTCTGCAAGTTCATGATCTTGAGTCAATAATTCATCTATCAAATCTCTTATCAAAGTTGCCTTCTGTAGAAATTGTGACAATTTTTTGGATATCAGTAAAAGATACTTCAGCTTCTTGGTATCGATATTATCCTCCAATTCCTTCAATAATGCATTTACAACCATAACATGGATCTTCATTTCAGAATTAAGACTATCTATAACACTAGCGAAGATAGCTTCTAGGGCCCTTATTTCATATGGCAATTCGTCTGCTTTATTGTTTGATCTCAGTTTCTCCTGCAGTTCATTTATAAACATGGCATGAGAATGAGAGGAACTCGAATGATTGAATAGAATTACCGTATCACATTTAATCAAAGCATTGACGTGTAATAAACTCAGTAATATAGATTTATCACGAATCAGAATCGACGGCACAATATCATTGTAACCTTTATCAATCTTACGTAAATCTCTGGGGAGTAACTCGTGTTTTTGAATCAGTTCAGATTTCTTGACATCTGAAGCTATATTCGTTACCTTTCCTGTGGCATCAAATATCACACAACGTAATGCTCTGGCATTATTAGAGTTTGAACTCTTAGGTAAAAGATTTTTATGCAGTAGCAAACTGCTCATTTCATATTGTGAATCTGGATTTCTGGAACTACTACTGTTGGATATTCTACGGCCATTGAAAATAAAGCGTTGTTGATGTCGTTGGCATGCGAGTGATATGTGAGAGATGGCGAGTGGAAATTTCGTCTGTAAAGTTCTCCGCAGTAGTGACATTTCTTGATAGATTGAATACTTATTCAATATTCATCAACAGTTGTGTATATATGGGAGTACCGGGATGAGTTAGAGGAAAGTATAAATGTACGAGATATGAGGAGTTAATTTTTTGAAATCTTACAAAAGCCATTAGAAAGTTTTGGATATTTCTCTCACTAAAGCCGCACATGACCAGAGGGAGTTTTCATAATATTTACAATTGCGATATCTGTGACATGAACTTGCAGGGTACTTCTGCTGTTGACAGACTTTATAACCATATACAATAAGTGAAACTTAGCTCAATAATTGATGTTCCAAGGTACTAGGAGTTTCTCCTACGAGCAATTCGACTTCTTGGAGGAATTGGGGAGAGGTGCATTTGGTGTTGTTTACAAAGCATTCGATAGAATTGCTAAATTAGATGTAGCTATAAAACAGATTGATTTGGAAAGTACAGATGAGATAAGTGAAATTCAACAAGAGATAGCTATATTAGCAGCATGTAATAACAAGAATGTGACTAGATATTATGGGAGTTTCCTAAAAGGCTCCAAATTGCTCATTGTTATGGAATTTTTAGGTGGTGGCTCCTGTTCCGACCTGCTAGCTGCTGGACCTTTCGATGAGTCGGTTATAGCTCTCATATGTCACGAGTTATTATTGGCTTTGAGTTATTTACATGATACAGGAAAGATACACAGGGATATAAAAGCAGCTAATGTTCTTATAGGTGGAGACGGATCAGTAAAAATTGCTGATTTTGGAGTAGCCACCCAGCTTTCGAACAACCTCTCCAAAAGAAATACTTTTGTCGGGACGCCTTATTGGATGCCACCTGAGATCATTTTACATCATGAATATAGTACATCAGCTGATATATGGTCACTTGGAATAACAGCTATGGAATTTGCATTTGGAAAACCCCCATTGTCACAGTTTCATCCTTTCGATGTATTGTTCAAGATTGCAGACGACCCACCTCCTACCCCAGGTGCAAATTTCAGCGACTTGTTCAACAGTTTTGTAACTGATTGTTTGCAAAAGGATCCAAAATTTAGACCCAAGGCGAAGGCATTGTTGAATCACAAATTTATAAGACAGAGAGCTAAGATTGGCAAAGAGACTCTTATAAAATTGATACAGAAAAAGAAGCAATGGGATATAGATATCGGGAACGATGGAGTAAAGAATTTCTACATACCTACGGAAACACAATCAACTGCACCGGTTCAATTTGACCTTGACACTGTTAAGCTACAATCTTCTGAACAAAAAACTGATACAATCACTGATCATAGAAAACATGCTACACCGAACAGACAACAACAGATAGACCTCTCTCCAAACAAAACAATCGACAATTCTACATATGAACAGAGGAGAAACATGAGAAAAGATCTAAATCGTATTCTCAATCAGTCATTTAACAAAATAGCTTCGAAGAACAACTTAACTACATTGCAATATGATGGTCTTGTAAACTTCCAGTCAATACTTTTCAATTATTTATTAGATGGTGAAGATGAGAAGTTCAATGAGTATTTCTCTAGCTTTCTGAAGTTTACAAATCAGGGAATAATGAAGTCAAATAACAAACTTCTCAAAGAGAAAGTATTCCCAAAGACATATTTTGAGGTAGAGGCAAAGGCGAATAACAATACCAATTGTAATCATGATAAATCAGTAAAACCTCTTCAGAGGGATGACATAGAAGAATTACTATTAAGCCGGTGGGCGGAAGGAGTTATTGAAAAATGGGGTTAAGTAGATAATCAAGAACATTTTTATATACATTTTTTTAAGTAATACATCACATTATAGATAACAGTTCTCCCTCTTATGGGCGCTGTAAATTGAGACCACCTAAACGACTTTGTAAATCTTTGATATGACTTCCTGTTGCTAAACTTGTAGATTCAGGTGTCTGGGAACCAAGAGATGCCTTTTTCACTGGTTTGGGTGGAGGAGCTTTTTTCTTAGACACATCGTTATGATTTTCTTCATCTGAAACTGATTTTGAGGATAATTTTGCTGGTTTCGGAGGAGGAACTTTCTTCTCAACAGTATGAGGTAATTCTAACCCACCTTCAGGTGAAGAGGATTGTAAAGATGCCTTCTTTGTAGGCTTAGGAGGTGGTGCTTTCTTCGCTACATTCGTGTTAATAGAATCATATGTCGGTGGTGTAGGGGGAATTTCATCTCTTGATGGTGTTGCAGGTGGAATCGGTGAGATGTTTGCCCTAGGTGGAGGTGGAGGAAGAGCAACAGCAGGTCTTCCATAAGTAGAGGATGCTACAGGTTTTTCAGGGGCTTGTTCCTTTTCGCTTGATTGACCTCCTGTATATGCCGGAACTTTTGGAGGAGGTGGTCCAACTGATGAGACATCAATCAATGTGAACTTTTTAGGTTCAACTGTTTGTTCGGGCTCTTTCTTAGTTTTGGGGGGTGCAGGAGGAACGCTCGACACAGAAGATGAATACGATTGCCTTGAACGGACTACTGGAGATGGAGCTGGAGATGGAGATAAAGCTGGAGGTCTTCCGGCATTTGATTGTGGAGATGGAGTAGGGACAGGTCTTGCCTTTCCGTGTTGTGGAGGTGGCACCTCAGATTGACCTGAAACTTTAGGTGGTGGTGGTGGTGGTTGAATCTTACTTATATCAATCAGTTCAAACTTCTTCTTCTCTGGTTGCTCTTGTGCTTCAAAATCAGAAGCAGATTTGGTGGTTGCATTGGATACAAGGGAATTACCTCTTGTTGGAAGTGATGGTGATGCACCATCTGGTTTGAAATTTTTAGCATCGAATGCAACAGGAATATAAGCAGATTGCTTTGCAGCTTCCAAGGCTTTCACTTTTGACTCTTGCTTCATTTGATTTACTCTCTCTCTGAATTCCTTTTCCTTTTGAATCTTCTCAGCTTCATCACGCTTTCTGAATGGTTGTGGAGGTGGTGCGCCATATTTGTTTATATCAAACTCCAACAAATTAGTTTTAGTTGGAATCTTGGGCTCGTCACTTTCTTCTCCATCTGATTTGATTTCTGGAGAGAATAATGTAGCTGCCCTAACTGGTGGGGGTGGACTGGAAATAGCTGAACTGGTGGAACCAACAGGTGTTGGAACTTGCGGATAAGTCTTAGAACCAGGTATTTGGTTGAACCCAGAATGTGACTGAGGAGCAACAATTTCTGGGTGCAATGGCTGTTGTGACTCAGGAGTAGAAGGAATATCTCTGGGTGGCACAGGAAGTGGTGGATTCGCCGAAGTCTGTGGAAGTGGAACAGCAGCTCTCACATAAGGTTCAGGAGCGGGTTCGGTCTGGTGATAAGGATTACCATATGATAACTCTTGAGGTTGTCCTTGAGTTGGAAGTGGCATTGGTTGTTGATACTGCTGCTGTGATGGTTCTGGTGCTGGTGCATATGGTGTTTGTTGTTGTCCATAACTTGTCTGAGGCTGGGATGAAAGAGGTTGAGCTTGCTGATAAGCATTTTGAGGAGCAACTGGTGTAGATGATGGTGAGTTTGCCCATTGTTGTGGTGGTAGAGGGGCAGGAGGTTGTACAGCGGGTCTTTGAGCAACTGGACTAGCAGCTGCAGGTTGTTGAGCTGGAGTGTTCCATTGTTGAGGGGCTATTGGCTGCTGATACTGTCCTTGTTGAGGTTGTTGATATTGAGGAGGAGGTTGCTGCGCAGGATAATTCGATTGTTGTTGAGCAGGATATCCTGCTTGTTGTGGTGGGTAAGCTGGCTGTTGCTGAGTAGAATAAGATGGTGGTGATGGATTAGCCTGTTGTTGTTGTGGGTATCCGGGCTGTTGCTGTGGTGGGTATCCAGGTTGTTGCTGTGGTGGGTATCCAGGTTGCTGCTGTGGTGGATATCCAGGTTGCTGCTGTGGTGGATATCCAGGTTGCTGCAGCGTAGGTGGGTACCCCAGCTGCTGTTGGTACACTTGCTGTTGTTGTTGTGGGTATCCCGGCTGTTGGGGTGGTGGATATCCAGCAGCCTGTTGAGTATATTGCTGAGGATTTGCAGTTGGAATAACAACGGTTTCTCCAATTGGCATGGTGGGAACATTTCTCTTTGGTGGTGGAGCAAAAGTATGAGGGTCCTGTAAACTAGACAAAGGTCTAGCAGTAACCGGACCTTCGTCCTCTTCTATTACTTCTCCATTTGGACCAGTTGTCGTTTTAGAGTTTTTGTTATTTTTATATGCTGTCTTGCCGGCATGGTAGCCATACTTTCCCACAGTAGCCGTTGCCTTGGCTGTACCTTTCAAAGCTGCAACAGAACCTCTTTTAATACTATCTTTGTTGTTGTCCCAAAAAGATGACATCTGGTTTTCAATATGGTCAATGCTTCGTAGATTGGGTATTTCTGAAGTCATATATATATGATTGTGGCCCTAAATTTCAAGAAAGACCGATCCTGGGCTCTTTCCAAATCCTTGACATGAACACCGCCACGAAAATAGTGTTAGATCTTGTTTCTCCCGAAAACGCGCCACCACAGCCACAGACGCCAAAATCCACATCTGTTGGTGTAAGTAAGGAAACTGTTTTACAACTTTTAGTTAACCTTCCGTATCTACTTCACAGTGTGGATATTAGTCTCAAGGAGTTCAAGATAGAGACCAAATATGTCAAAGATCTTCCTTGACTCTATTTTCAAGTTTCATCGAATACAAACACTTGAATCAGATGCCAAAGAGAGCATAATAGATAAAATCTGTTACGATGAATTATACAATACCCATTTAGAAAAACTTCAGAGTGCAATTGGTAATTCTATTCTGAGAAACTCAT
The DNA here is from genome assembly GCA_024271885.1 of Wenyingozyma ramenticola. Taxonomy (NCBI): domain Eukaryota; kingdom Fungi; phylum Ascomycota; class Pichiomycetes; order Pichiales; family Pichiaceae; genus Wenyingozyma; species Wenyingozyma ramenticola. The sequence goes on from JANBXF010000004.1 coordinate 292,417, forward strand.
TATATAAAGTGCCTGGTGGTAGAGGTGTTACACATACAAGTGCTGCATATAGAAGCTTATATCACAATAGCAAGACTAATTCTGTTGAATTGAGTGATATACTCCAAGGTTTACAAGTGCGAGTCAAGAGAAATGAGATTGAATTCGAAGGTAGACAGGTTTCTATAGGACATTTCAGATTCAAATACTTGAATGTAATACCTGTTCAGCTTGTTATTCTAATGGAGATCAAACCGGGTGTAGTGGTAATGATGATAAAGTGTTTACCGAAACTAGCGTCCACTTTGATTTCCTACTTTGTTGATGAAATGGGATGTATTGTAGACAATATCAATTTTGATGATCAATTCCTCAAAAATACTATAAACAGTACTTTCGAAACTGGCACTCCTGAGGTAATTGGTGATTTTGAATTATGTTTCCAAAATATTAATACCAAGAATTCTTCCTTAAATTCCATCATTGTAGATATACGGCAAGAAGATTATAAGAAGTTCAGAGATGAAAACAGTGAGGAGGTGCCAATACTAAAATCAATATACAATTATTTGAAAGAAAATACAGCAATTGATTTCAACGCATTATCTTTAACTAGAATACGTTGTCAATTGTACTTGATTACAAGCGATGGAAAAATGAAGTTTACCGGCTTTATGTCTCATCAGCCCTATCCCGATGAGTGTGGTGATTACAGGCCTACTATCTGGAATATTCTCACGAGTATATGTGATATGGAGTTTTGATATATAATTACACGGGTAAACCCCCAATTTAAACGTAGTTGATTGTATCAACTACAAAGAAGTGTATCATATGCATTTTCAGTTGTCATTAATTTGAGAAGTCCTCCTATGTATTCTTAATAAACATGTATTATATAACAATCAAAAATTATTTCGATTCCTCATCTGCGCTCAGTTTCTCAAAATCAAAATCAAAGCTTGAACCACATCCACAACTACTTGTAGTATATGGACTGTCGACAACTTTGAATTGTGAACCAATCAATTCGTTGACATAATCAATTTTGCTATCTCTCAGAATTTCAAGACTCATTTTATCGATAATAACATTAGCACCCGCTCTGGTGAATAATGAGTCTCCTTCATCAGGGTTGAAGTCTTCTATATTTGTCAACTTCAATAGGTACTGGAATCCATGGCACCCACCACTTTCCACCTTTACCCGAAGTGCCGTATTTGGATCATTGTCCTCCTTTGCTATCTCATTCAATTTCTCAGATGCACGTTTAGTTATAGCTATGAAAAGTGGTAAATCATTGTTTTCACTGAACTGTTGATTCTTCACTCTTGTCTTTGAAAAATCAAGTAATGGACTGTCCTCAGATTTCCCAATCGGTATTGAGTTGGGGGCAGACCTCGTTATATTTGATGTATCGGAAACCGAAGATGGAGAAGATGAGTAATACATTCTCGTCGTGAGTGGGGATGCCAATATCAATTTGCTAGTGATAGCATTTCTTATTAAAAGTTTGGTAGGACCAAGACTTGTTATTGTACGCCTTATGAGCAAGTGATTCAGCGAGATCATGATGTGTATATGTGTTTATGCGCAAAAATGTATCAATATATAGCTAAAAAATAATGGCAATTATATGAAAATCTTGATGTATTTGAATCTGTCACTAAATATGCAATGAAACAGAATGGTATCTATCTGAATGGTTGTAAAATTCGTGTGTGCTCGGTTGATTAGGTATGAAAGTAAATCAAGTTGAACCTATGACAAGTTATGTTACAGTATAAGTATATACATAGCAGTAATGATCATTACTAATGGAGTCAAAATAATTAGCGGAGACAAGATCGGATAAAATAAAATAGTCACCCGCGCGGGTAACTCTCAGTTACTATACTGTTTTAGTCTAGACTTCTAAAGGGGGATGAATATATTAAAGTTTTAGCTAGATAGTTTATTTGATTAGATAGACAAATAGATAGCTGAAGATACTTCCGAATGAGAGACCGAAACTCACAAACATAGCAGTAAATCCGCCCGCGGCTTTTTGCTCATCTTCACCTTGAACGAAATTGGGAACATTTTGGAAACAGCAACTGAAAATGTGACCATTTGAGAAACCAAAGGAGAATTGTAAAAGCATGTAAACTATATCTGAGTTGAATATCCCGTAGCCTCCTCTTCCTTTAATGTTACATAGAAAGAATAGCACTATAAAAATCAATCTCATCAATGAAAGGGTTAATAGCGTCATATTATTTGTAACGACCATCTTAGGATAAGCACAGCTGATTCTACCTATTAGATCACCCATATTCCAAACAAAATAAGCTAATGGGATAAATATGCTCTTTTGAAATCTAATAGTATCTGGATGATCTGCCTCATTAGAACTCAACACTGAGGAAGCAAATACTGGGAACACCAATGTGATTGCAAAGGTAATAAATATACTGAGTGCGATAAACTTTAGTTTTCCCCAAAGAACAAGAAACGGAATGTGAACGTGCTGCACTTCTTCTGTTTCTTCACTTGGACCTTCTGAACCTCCCCTTATTTTCTGTTTCGTTTTATTGTTATGCTCCTGTCCCTCATGATCGGGTAATAAGGGATTAGATGATACTGAACCTGAACTCGAAGTGCTACTATCATCGGTGGCTAATGATGTATAATTCTTATGTTGTGACTCCATGCGGTGAACGAAAGCTCTGAATACTATAGCCAGTCCGGAAATACAGGAAGCAGTTAAGAAGTAAACCAAAATAGCATAACCATCTTGCTGTTTGACATCTTTCACAGAGACACCTTTTTGTTCGGAAACAAATAAAATACTTCCTATCAATGCAATGGAGGGCAGTACGCCAGCAACTGCATTACCAACTACCACAGCATTTGCGAAGATAGGACCTGAAGTGTTCACCAAAGCAAGACAGCCAACTTGGATCAAAGAACAACCAATAGAACTAAGACAGACACAGGTCATCACAAATATAAAATAAAATATTGCTGGTAATCCATTTGTTAAGGTTGATAAACTCATAATCAGGAAAATAACCACTTGGGAATAGTTACCAATTTTCAGACGAAACTCGTAATTAGCGCCAGACTGCCTTTGAGACAAGTATATATTTGCTAGAGTGGTTGTTATAGTTGAGATGGTCATCATCGTGGAAGAGTATACATTAGATAATGTTGGTTGATCTTTCAATCTTTCAGCGAAATATTCAGATGCTGATAAGAAGCAATTCCAGGGCCATAAATTTGACATCCCTATAAGCAAGAAAGTAAAATAATTCAACCCTGATAGTGTTATGGGTATAGATATTGATGTAAAGGGTACCTTCAATAGAAATAGTGTTATACTAGGGGATGACGAGTCGGTAACGTTGTTATCGTTATCGTTGTTGTCTACGCTGGAAGCTTCATGATCACTATGCAGCTGTGAGTATCCGGGTGGACTTGAGTCGCCTGATGGCGTTGATATATGCTCTCTGGCCATGAAATTTCAAATGGTGATCTACAAACCCAGTTAATGTACTAAGAGAGATATGAAACAAGGACAGTTGAAACTAGTAAGAAGAGACAAGTAGGTAAAGAATGAGTCCAATCTCTCAAATCAACAATTCAATTACAGGTGGAGCCGCGAGACGTAATTTTACTTATACTAAATTAGTCAGATAAATATATTATATATTACTTAGTTACATAGTTGACTATTAATTGGAAAGGTACGCAGTGATGATAGTTGAATAGATAGTATCCTCCGGGTTAAGAACTGGTTTCACTATGAAGAGTTTAAGAATCCAGAAAGTCAGTACATTGAACACAATCTATCATCGCCAATGGATTATAAACCATATTCCATCTTCCAGGATATCTGGAAGTGTTGTATATATTATGGACAACTTCGGCACTATAATAATCATCATATCTATACATGTCAATGAAATCTTTTCTGAAGTTAGGGGTCCCGGTAGTGTACGCATGATATGTGTCACTATCTGACTCTTCTTCTGTATAATTTCCATTAAGCCTTGCAACGTATGTACCTGGAATTATCAATCCTAGTGACTCTGCTAATCTGACAAGACAAACGTCTTGTTCTTCAAACTTGTTGCAATGATTAATGAGTAAAGCATCTATTTTATTATTATTTTGCTCCATAGATAACTTTTCGATACAATCAGATAAGGAAGAACCTGTCACAATAACTATATTTGAAACGCCCGATAACTTGACCAAGTATTCTGTTAACTCAGTATCTTCTAGAGCATGGGAATAGACGAGACAATAAAATGTGAACCTGGGATTAATTTTGGCGAAATGACTGGCTAAATAAATGGAAGAATAGCCATAATCTTCATATGATGCTACTTGAACTATTGTCTCCGGTAATGTTTCTCTAAATATATCTAGAAGGTCAACATATTGCTTTTTGAATTCTGCAACCGCTGACTTGTAGTCGTCATCTTGACTGGAGCGAAATAAATCAATTGTGGCAATGAGTGCTTCGGGGTTATCCTGTAATTGAATTAAACCTTCTGAGTCTTGTAAGTAATGATATAAGTAATCAGTTGAAGGTGAGGGATCATCGTCACTCATCTTGAACGCTGCTGGTATGAAGTTTGTCTTTTCAAGAGGAGATAAGGGAGTTAGTATAAGTGAGGGAAAATATAAAATCAAAATTGAGATGATCTATCTTTCACATACCATCAATTCGCTAGACATTTTGAACTACCAAATGAAACTATTTATAACAATCTGAGAATTTGAGTGTACTAATCCGCTGACATTGGCAATTGAAGAATGTTTATATATAGTACGTGAATACAAACATTTGATTATAATCTCCCGCATAGATTGCCACAATAAGGCATAAGGAGACTCACAAGAATGAATGAGAAGAAAAGAAATCCGGGGTAAATAGCCGGTCTCTCGCGTGATCTTGTTTACAGTATACAAAGTCAGCCCATTTTGCACTGTTTTTTGCTAGTGTTTAACTTATTTGCCCACTTGTCTACGTTTTCATACGTAATGTGCATACTAATTCTGGGGTGCATGATATGATCACTTTTCTCTTCAGGGGAGTAACTGATTGCACCATCAATCAAAGTCGGAGCTATCGTGCATGTGTAAATATTTGCACTACGGTTTCAGTCATTTTTAAGTCCACTGAAGCCCTGCACTCTATTGAAATAAGAATCTCTGAGGTAGGGTTGGCCAGTTTGACTTGACTTCTAATATTGGTAATCCATATATCGACTTAAGGGAACCTATCATGTATATAAATAACAAAGATATCATCTACTAACCAGCAAAAGGATGTTTGTTAGCTTAGAAGATGATACTTCCGTGCACCAAATACTACCAAAGGATAAACTTTATGAGAGGTTTTGATACTTCCGACTATAAAGACACTCGGATTGAGTTGAATAACGTCTTTATAAGCATTTACATTGAAGTATTAGCTACTCATTACTGCATTCTGAACATGTCAAGTGTACGTGATAGGTTGGCGAAGCTCAAGAAACTCAAAACAAAAGCAGAATTAGATAATAGGAAGGAAGTCCATAAAGAGCATGAATCACTTCGAACAAATCATAACCTATTAGAAAGGTTAAATGAGAAACAGGAAAAAGCTCAAGAGGAACTAGATAAGCTAGAATCACAATCCAAAGGTGAAGATTATGAGAGAAAGAATGCCTGGAAATGGACTATTGAGCAAGTGGAGAAATGGGATGAAAAACAAAAGCCAAATGAAATTTCTCGTTCTGGGTTTCAAAACTATCGCCAGTTAGCGGAGCAAACATATAAAAAAGAATTGAAGAACGTTGAAGTCAGTGTTGATGACTACACAAAACAGAAGCAAGAGTTTTTTCAATATAAAGAGAAATTGGGAATACCGAAGGATGATATTTCAAGAGACAAAGAACTTATGGAGAAATTTGTTATTGAGACTAACAACTCAAAGAGAAAAGATAAGGCTACCAAGTTGAACGTAGATAAACTTATCAGTAAAATCAAAGAATCTGATGACAGAAAACTTAAGAGAAGAAGAACGGATGATAAGGATATTAGTGGAGATGATAATATTGGTCATATCAATGAGAAGAATAAACAATTTAATGCAAAATTGAACCGTCATTACGATAGATTCACCAAAGATGAGTAGGACAATATTAGTATTGTTCTTTCATTACTCCAGATGCAATAACTGATGGTTGTCAATACTTTCTCTATGCTCTATTGTGGTTCTCCTCCGCTATCAAGAAGTCATAGTCAGTGTATAATAGATTTATATAGTATATATGTAAGATAATATAGTATATATGTAAGATAATATGGTATACTCCTATGTAAATAGTTATTTGCGGTCTCACGTGTTTTTCTATGTTGTTTCTTAATTATGTTACCCTCTCGAGCTCGTCTTGGAAAAAAATAGCCATCGTTGGGTCGATTTATGATAACTAGGTAAATCGCATCAAAAGAGTAGCCATCGTATACATCAATAAGATCTGTACTGTTGTTTCACTTGCCGTTTAAATAGTCTCCAATTGCTCACTTGGTGTTATTGATAACTGTAGTAAAGACTGGTGTGTGCGTGTGTTTGATATTGTGTCTGTGTTTTTGAATATAATTGATCCATTTCATATCTGTTCTATTCTTTATCTCCACTGAATAGAAATATTTCAAAATCAACTCAACCACCTACCTACCTAGCCTTTGAATTTTCATATCAGTATCATCTGATATATTTCACAGTTAGGAAATCAAATTTGAGCTCACTGTTGCAAATAAGATATCATGTCACAGGCAGGATCAGAAAGTGAAGCAGAACTACCAAAAGTCAAAGTGGCTTCGTCACCTTCAAATGGGCTTTTAGATGACGAAGCTCATTCAGAAGGCGATGAGGATGACGAAGAAGAAGGAGAAAGTGGAATTGTCGATTCATCTGAGGAAGATGATGATGACGATGATGAAGATGCCCTTCGTCAAGTTGAAGAAGGATTCATAGTTCCAGATGGAGAGGATGAAGATGACGATGGAAAGAAACGTCGTAAAAAGCATAAGAAAAGACGTTCTGAAACCAGATTAGAAGATGATGAAATTGACGAAGATGATTTAGAATTAGTGAGAGAGAATGCCGGTAGATTACCTTCCCATTTGGCAGATAAATCCAAGTTTAAGCGTCTTAAGAGAGCTGATGATGGAGATGATGAAAATGATGACTCCAACTCTGGTTCGAAATCAAGAAATGGTTTAAACGATATGTTTTCAGATGAAGAAGGCGAAGAAAACCTTGGAGATGATGATGAAGATGAAGATGACGATGATCTCATGGCTTTATCTAGACAAAGACAACAACAAAGACAAACAATGGATGAGTTTGAAGATTTTATTGAAGATGATGAATTCGACGATGATGAAGATAAAGATGAAAAGATTGCCCGTATGCGTTCCGCTAAAGCTCAAAATAGAAACAATAACTTCACCGCTAATTCACAAATTGATCAAGATAAATTAGATGAATTATACGAGATCTTTGGTAATGGTGAAGAATATGCCTGGGCTCTTGAAGCTGATGAGGAAGGTGATGAAAATGAAGAAGAAAGTGCAGAAGATGAATACGATGAGGAAGGATATCTAATCAAAAGTGCAACCCTCTCAAAAGAACCAAAGGCTTTGAATGACGTTTTCGAATATGAAGAATTGAAATCCCATCTTTTAACAGATAAGGATAATGAAATCAGAATTACAGATATACCAGAACGTTTCCAAGCGTACCGTGAATCAATTTCCAACTATGATTTAGACGAAGAAGAATTCAAAAAGAAACAAAAATGGGTTGCGGATACTTTATACGAAGAAAAGATTTCTGTTTTCCAAACTAAAGAGTATTTAATCGCACCTTTCAAACAAGCCGTTCGTGATATCGTTACCTTTATTGCGAAGGATAACTTAGAAGTACCAACAATTTGGAACTGTCGTAAAGATTATACAATGTATCGTGACTCTAAATCTCAAACTCCAAAAATGGAAAAATTGTTGAATGAAAATGATCTATGGAGAATTGTTCAATTGGATATTGATTACCATGGATTATTAGAAAAGAAAAATATGGTCATCAAAATGTTCAACTCTTTACATGTTGATGATCAAATATATGATGAAACAATTAAATCAGTCAGGAATGTTGTTGACTTACAAGATTTGCACGATTATATCTCATTCACCTATAGCACAGAACTTAGGGAACTTCAAAACTCTGCATCAAGTGAAAATGGAGGTAAAAAGACAAAGCAACATGCCAGATATGCTGCTTATGACAGAATCAAAAATGACCCATTGTATGATGTTGTGAAAGCCATTGGTATAAACTCAGTAAAGTTCAGTGAAAATGTCTCTGCTAGTCAACCAATCTACATCGTTGAGGATGATGAAAAATCCTTTGAGGACAAAATCGATGAATACGTTACGAAGAGTGAATATTTCACAACAACTACGAAAGCCACTGATGCAGTCAAGTATACATTTGCGGAACAATTGGCGCATAATCCAAAGTTAAGATCAACTTTAAGATTGGCTCTTCAAAACTATTCCACAGTAGACATTAGGTTAACTGAAAAGGGTAAAATCAAAATCACTAACACAAGTCCTTATGCAGATTTCAAGTATGCAATTGATAGGCCAATCGCTGTTTTTAGCAACCAACCTGATTTGTTTTTAAGAATGTTGGAAGCTGAGTCATTGGGATACGTCAGTATACAAATCAGTTTGAAAGGTTCATTTGATGTTTTTTCTCAACATTTATTCAAATCCCTCTCATCTGATGGTACCTCTGATATCAGTGTTTCATGGAATAACTTACGTCGTGAATCATTGGAAATCGCTTTGAAGAAGTTGGTGCCATCGATTGTTCTTGATGTTAAAGAAAAACTCAGATCTACCAGTGAACGTTTGTTATTTTTCCAAGTCAGAGATAAATTTGTCGATAAGGTTGATCAAACTCCATATCATCCAATCCCAAGTAATAATGGTACTATCCCCAAAGTTCTTGCCATTTCTAATGGTGATGGTAAAAGAGATGCTGCTGTTATTGCAATTGCCTTGGATTTTGATGGTACTATTGCAGATCATATCAAATTCGAAGTTGATTACAAGACTGAGAATTTCCAAAATCAATTATTGCAAGTCATTAGAAGATTTAAACCCGAGGTTATCGCTATATCCGGTTATACAGTTAACACTAAGCCATTATTCCACAGAGTCGCCTCTATTGTTGAAGAAAACAAAATAATGGTTCCTACCGATGGATACGATGATGAAGACGAAGATATGCATAATGTTCCATTGCCTGCTATTTGGGTTCATAATGAAACAGCTAGACTTTTCGAACATTCAGAAAGAGCTCAACTTGAATTTTCAGATAAGCCAGTGGTTGCTAGATTTGTCATTGGTATTGCAAGATATGTTCAATCCCCATTATTGGAGTATATGTCATTAGGTGAGTCTGTTACCTCGATTTCTATTCACAAATACCAAAACTATTTGAGTCGTCAAAGATTAGCTCAAGTCATTGAAAGTGTATTTGTAGATATGACATGTCTTGTTGGTGTCAAAATCAATGAAGCAATCAGATCTCCATATTTGACAACTCTTCTACAATATGTCGCTGGTTTTGGTCCTCGTAAAGCAATGAGTTTGGTCAAGAACATTGAGTATCACGGTGGTTCATTAGTCAAGCGTGAAGATTTAATTCTAAATGAATTGACCACGAAGAACGTATTCATTAACTGTGCTTCTTTCTTAGAGATTCCAGTACCTGACCGTTATGATAAAGAGACTGAACCTTTAGATGGTACCAGAATTCATCCAGAAGATTATGAATTAGCCAGAAAGATGGCAGCTGATGCCTTGGATTTGACCGAGGAAGATAAAGCCGAGGTTGAGGAAGAAGCTGGAGGTGTTATTGCTGCATTATATAATGAAGGTGTTGAAAAACTGGATGAGTTGTTATTGGATGGTTATGCTGATCAATTGGAACAACATGGTCACAAGAAAAGAGTTACTTTGGAATTAATCAAGGCTGAACTGAAAGAAAACTATGAAGAATTGAGAAAGAAATTTCACGTATTATCTGATGAAGAAGTCTTCTACATTTTGACGAATGAGTCTAAGGAAACTTTCTCCAACGGCTCCTTGGTAACTGTAATTATTCAAAGGGCAGACAACAGATTTTTGGTTGTCAATACTCAATCGGGTGTTACTGGTAATATAGCAAGGGCAAACATGGTACCATTTGGAGATCAGTCAAATGTGCTTACCAAGTATGAAGTTGGGCAAGCTATTCAAGCTGTTGTAAAGTCAATTGATTTTTCAAATTTCCGTTGTGAATTATCTGTTTTGCCGGAGGATCTCAAATCAGCAATGAATAAAGCGAATGATAAAAAACGTCAAGGTACATGGGATTTCAATGCGGAGAAGAGAGATAAGATGGTTGAAATTGAAAAGACACAACAGGAAAATCATTCTAAAAGAGTTATTAAGCATCCTGCTTTCCAAAATCTTGATGCTAAACAAGCTGAACAATTTTTAGCTTCTAGACCAAATGGTGATTTCGTTATCAGACCATCTTCTAAGGGTAATGATCATATCACTGTTACCTGGAAAGTTGACAATCAATTATATCAGCATATTGATGTGGTAGAGAGAAATAAACCAAATGAGTATACAATTGGTAAAACTTTGTTGGTTGGTAGTTATAAGTACCATGATCTTGATGAATTGATTGTCAATCATATACAAGAGACTTCTACAAAGGTTGAACAAATGGTCAATCATGAGAAATTCAAGAGTGGTCCAATTCAAGAGGTTAAAGATTGGTTGACCCGTTATTCTGAAGCTAACAGAAGTAGATCATGTTACTGTTTCTGTTTCAACCATAGATCCCCCGGTTGGTTCTTCCTCCTCTTCAAGCTATCTCCTTCTTCAAATATAGTCACTTGGAACGTTAGAGTTTTACCTGATGGTTACTCTTTCAGCAATAATTTATATCCAGATATGACTTCCTTGTGTAATGGTTTCAAGACAGTTGTCGCCAACAACAAGCAACAGAGAACTCTAGGTGGTGCTGGCGGTTACACCAATTATGGTGCTGCTACCAATTATGGAGGTGCTCGTGGATTTTCCTATGGACATTGATCAGATGTTCTCTTTTACTTTATATTATGTTACTTTTTGTAACTTGCGAAACTTCTCTATATTACTGTATTTTATCTAATTATCTATTATGATCACATTGATCACATAAAAAAGTATTAATTATTCTAATCTATTCAATTGTAATATAAATATAAATATATTTCAAATGCTAACTGAACATTTGAACATTTGACGCGCGCTGTTTCAAGATTCCACAGTTGGTAGAACGAAAATAAATGGCTTTGCAGTTGATGCATTCACACGTATATATGGGCATAGATGTATTATATAACAAATATCGTCGTTTCAAATCAGTACTGAAGATCCAGAAAATGGTCAGTGTTCACTTGAAAAGGCTGTCCTATCTTGTTACTTTGATCGCAGCTGCATTGAATGTATTCATATATTCTTATCCAAGTCTGGAGCCAAGCAAATGTTCATGGAAACACAATTACAAAAACTATGAGCAATTGAGTGATATTGAAAGGAAAATTATCGGTATACCTTACATTGGTGATCTGTATGATCAATATTATCTTCGTGAGGATCCTCTTTTGACTTCTCAAGAGCCAAAGGATATCAGATTGCTAGCCATTGGTGATCCTCAAATCAATGGAAATTGGCCATCTACAAAGTATGTCAAAAGATTCGACAATTACGGTAACGATTACTATCTAGGACATATATACAATGTTATGAAAAATAGACTACATCCTACTCATGTTAGTGTCATGGGGGACTTGTTTTCTTCACAGTGGATAAGTGATAGTGAGTTTTACAATAGAACTCGCAGATTTATGACTAGATTATTTCCTAGACCTATTGAGCAAGGATTTGCACAACTGGATTTCATAGCGAAGCATGAAGATGTCAAATGGCAAGGATATCTTGATTGGTTCAAAACATCTCTCTCAAATGGTTACTTTAAGAATCCAGACTATTATCATTATGAAAACATCTATGATTGGACTAATTCCGAGATCAAAGATGAGCCTCTATTCATAAATATCACAGGAAACCATGATGTAGGTTATGGAGACACAACTTACCAGCACATGGCAAGATGGAACGTTCTCTTTGGTAAAGAGAATTTCTGGATTGAATATGAAAATGATACTGACCATGCCTGGAGAATTGTTGTTTTAAATTCATTAGCTTTAGAAGGACCAATGTTAGAGCCTGAGTTCCAAGAATACACAAATCAATTTCTTGAAGTTTTACATGAGAGAAAGTACAATGGTTCAACTATCCTTTTAACACATATTCCACTCTACAAAAAAGCTGGGCTTTGTGTGGACGGTCCTAAGATTGAGTACTATACAAAAGAAACCTGTCTAGGTGCTGATTATAGAATAGGCTTGTTAAAATCAACAAACCATTTACTAGAGAATACCTCTCAAAAAGTATTGAACGCAGTATTTCAAAATGATAAACCGGGTGCTATCTTAACTGGTCATGATCACGAAGGATGTGAAAACTTTTACAACAGAGACCCAGAGACTGGCCTTTGGGAAGCAAGTAAAGAGATCAATTCGCAAAGACATGTTCATGAAATCACAGTAAGAGCCATAATGGGTGATTATGGTGGTAATACGGGTATTTTCACAGGTCATTTCAACAAGGGAACAAAGAATTGGGAATTCCATTACTCTCTTTGTCCATTTGTAGTTCAACACTATTGGTGGGCAGCAAAGGCATTCTTAGTTGTTGCTTTGTTGTTGCAGTCTATATGCGTCTTACTTTAGTCCCTACATACCTTAGCATATATGACAGCTTTTAATAGACTTTTCATTGCACATCCTTAATGTAAAACTATACCTATAACAAATAGATCCGATCGAAAGGGTAACCCGGATCTCTATGTATTTTTTTCGCACTATAAAAAAAATTTTCTCATTGTGGTTCTCTCTTCTTTCTCTACCAACAAGTCTTTTCCTGTTCTTTATCGAAAGTGATCCTCCAGAAATTTGGCGATTGATGAGACCAAAGTGGGTTATTGAAAAGGATGGCATTACTCTACTTGTAGGGTGGGGCTGGCTGCCTATTCATTTAGGGGTTGGTCTCTTGGCTATACTTTTTGGTAATTTCTAATCTGACTCAATTGTTGAAACATTCTGGACAGATAGATAATGGTCTCAAGAATGTGGTTGCTGAATTCTTCATTGAATAACACAGCACTGTATCCCGTAAGATCAATACATTTTTATATAATTAACAACTGTGTGGTTTTTGGGTTTATTTGTAGGATAGAAAAATTCCTGAAATACCTTCCCACAGAAGTAAATAATCTTCGACCATTAGATGTAGATAAACCTTGCCTCTATAAACACGTTTAGATCTGAGTAGCTGTTGTTTGCGGTGTTTACTTGTAATCGTGACTTCTGTATAGAACGCTATCTGTGATCTGAAGCTTTTCTTATGGATTCTTATTGCTTTGAGAAACAAAGCCACATACCACACTCAATTATCATATATCCTCATTATAGTAAACCTGGGTATGTAGGGAGAGGGTAGAGATGCGAAATCTTGGGATGGGATGTCAGGATCTGTTGTTTTTACACTTAATGAATAGCTATAGTGGTGACAGACATCATTAACTTTTAATGCGAATCTAGTACTTGTAGAAACTATATTACTCGTATTTACCGATCATTCGAGCGGCTGCTATCTTCAACCTTTGAATAGAAACTAAATTATGCCTTGAGACGACTGCTTCAAAGAACTTGTGATTGGAGTTAAGGGATCGAAAGAACTTGCAACGGAGGTGTTGTACGTATTCAGTGGGGTGATATTACTTGACCTATCTGACTCCGAAGCCCTTCACTTTATTTTCTAAAAGGGAAAACATGAATTTTGTATACCTTCCGGATCTCTGGGATGCGGTCCTTTCAGAATTGATGATTTGACCATAAAAGGCTAAAGAGAGTCAGTACAAAAATCATTTTGATAATACAGTTTAGCCGGAGTCTAAAATACTCCTTCCAAATTCATGCATAATCCTTAAATTTTAAGCCGTTTAAACAATAGAAAAACTGGAAGAACTGGGTTGGGTATGGTTGACCGTTTTAATTTTTTTTTTATTTTTTTATTTTTTTATTTTTTTATTTTTTTATTTTTTTGAAGTTATCATCTTCCATAAAAGTGGATATTTCTAGTGGATTGTTATTGAGGCGGGATAGGCATTATTTTGAGAGAAAGTGTCCTTAGAAAACATATGTATATATATCAATAAAAGAGGGTGTAAGTATTTGAGATCATAATTTGGCGCTGCAAAATTGTCAACTCCGAAACCCAACTTGCGAACGATAGTATAAAGCATTTTCCGTGATACACTGTCTATAATTTAAATTAGGAACTAGAATATGTACAAAGACGATGAAAAGTCAGACTATAATCAGAGGAAACCGAAACCTTATGACAAAAGACTATTATAGCTCAAAAAAAAACAGGCATGCATATTTGTCTACGTCGCCACGATAACCTGCAAGTTCGAGACTAGTGATTGTCCCACATTTTAGTTGAATTGATCTAAAAAAACACAATTGGAGTCAACTAGTTCAAATGTAAGCGAGTCGTTTAAACATGGGACAAAGCAAAATTTCTGTAGACTCATAGATGATTATGGTTGGGACAAATAGTAGGACATTTATGTACTGACAGTCACAGATCTTTCGGTCTTGAATCTGACAAATTACTACTGTAAAAAAATATATACTTATTTGGTGCAGATGATAGAGCCTCTAGCGCGTCAAGCCCTAGGTTTTTCTTCCTCAATGTCTATATACGGAAATTTCTGGAGTTTGTGTTGAACTATTGTTACCTTGATTGTCTTACCATAGCATGCTTTGCTCCAACAATTGGGTCAATTTCTACCTGAAGATGCTCCTCTCAGAGTGAATTCTTATTGTTTCCACAAACTGGTACGTTAGTATAGAGTTAGATCAATAGACATATGTCTTGAAAAAAATTTTGTAATCTAAATTTTTTAGGTTTTTTAATTTGTTAACTGAGCGATACAAGTGCACAGCCTTTTACATTATGGTACGACTCTAAACACAATAGATATTGAGACTTAGGAAGCTAGTATCGAGGATGGATCTCAGGAGGAGAGGGTCATACCACCCCGTCTTAATGAGCCTTCAAAAAAAACCTCTACAAAGCCTCTTAATTACTGCGACGGATCTAGCTGCTGCTTGGTTAGCGAGAGCTTCAAATCGGTAATCATCATGATATACGTTGTACCAAGCTAGCAGTGAGGAATATGCGAAACCTAGTTGAACAGAGGCCCAGTGTGCTTCATACTTTAATATGCACACCTGTTTGGGGAAAAAAAACTGCTGATTCTTTATCTTTCTACCCCAATATTTCACAATTCAAACTTCAAAAAATATAATCGAAAGGCAGTGATTTTAGCACAAAGTACATGCATAAACTTTTTTGTCCAAATTGGGAGAAGGTATTAAAGTAACCTACGATTTTGGGTTTTCTAGTCTACGAAGTCCTAGAAACTTCAATAGTGAATTGACGTAGAAATAGATTAGATTGAAGGTTTGAAGAAAAATTACATAATTATGTACATTGTCAGCCCCTTCGAAAAAAAAACGGATAATTAATTTTTATAATTTACTTTTCAAATTTAAAAATGCAAAATCTTCTCCAAACAGTCTGAGAGTAAATTTTGCGACATTGTTACTAATTAATTTTTTTTATTGGTTTCATGATAGGAACCATGAGAGGTATATGCAGCACACTAGGTTTTAAGTCCACAAAAATAAACAAACTCCGAGAGATAACATCGAAAATGCGACAACACGGACATAACAGAATATACAAAAAATTCAAATTATTACAATGATAGCAGAAAAATTGAAAAATTACTCAAAGTACGTCCCGATTCTGTTTACTGCGATTCATATGTGCCATTTCTAATTGGCATCCGTTGTTGTCTCAATTAATTGGTTTTGGTCAATCCAATTCCAATAAATTTTGAAGTCATTATCTGCAGATCTCTGCAGGAGCAGAGTAAACTTTCTTTTAAGTATATAACTTTCTTCAGTAAATTATCACACCACAACCTAGCTAGTCAATCTTTTGTTTGAGTCTGAATGGCGTTCCTTTGAAGAAAAACACAGAGCAAGATATTTATGATTTCAGAAATATTAACCAAACTCTGTACATTCATAAATCTTGGAGCTGCCCGAAAAGGTAGAGCTCACGAATGATCTCTCAATATAAAGTAATCAATAGAGCCATATGCTCAATTGTAGATTGATATATATCAAAATCCTGGACCTTATCATTAACCCCGCATGTACTTGGTCTGTATAACAGGGTGATCTATATTGCAGTGCAATTAAGAAGTACAATGAGTTACAAATCAGCCGATTTACACCTCAACATTTTTTTAGCACCATTGAGAAATATAGTTTTATAGATCGAAAGTAGAGGAACACAAGTTCGATCGATTGTCAACAAAATTATTTGCATGGATCTAAGACCTGCTGCTCACAATAGAAAAACAAAAGAAATAAAAACTCGACAAACTTAATAAACGTAGAACTAAAAGGATAACAAAAAAAGAATCAAAGAGAACGTTGAGGTAATATGCACAATCGCTTATTGAGAATTGGATTATGCGCCTCCGGCTCCTTTTAACGAACTCAAAGCTTCTGCACTTTTCTCCTACAGATGATATTTTTTTTTCTCGTAAAGCCAAGATCAAGCTTTTCTAAATTTACGAGATTATTGCTTATGAAGAATTCAACCGAGAGCTCTAGTAATGATATCATAGTAAGATCTGTATATCAATCTACGTATATATGACATGGTACAGCAGTCTAACCAAAATATCTGAACGAAGCCACTAGCGTTTTACAACCGAGGACGTTGGGTGTGAATCTGGTTGCCATGGTTACAGGCGACATGGATCTCGATTTTTGAAATAGCACAGGTTCTGTGACCAGTCAAAAATGTCAAGGGTACTAATAATTTTTTTCCTCCAGCTTGAGAATTGAATACATTGATAGAGGAGTTTGTCGAGAAGTGTATCCCGTACTAATTGAATGATTTAAGCTCTCAAGCATTGCTCAAGACACAGTAAATAGTTCTTTTATGTTCTCTGCTCTAAAATATATAGTACCCTATGATAAACAATAAAACATTCCCTATACAAAACCTGTAAGAATTGCAAAATGCATTCAGTGAATTTTCAGGTTTCCCGTCTATAATATGAAAACTGATTCTCTAGAGCTACCAAAAATTTAACTTCAACTACTATGGAGAAGATATCATAGTCAAAAAACTAAGAAACTATTCAACATCATCTCTGAGATTGCAGATAATGCACGGAAACCATTTCCGACTTTTGAATTTTTTTTTCAGCGAGTAAATTTGAGTATTTTACTTGAAAGCACTTTACACTGCATTATACAACTCGCAGCTCTAACAACAAGGAAAGGTCACAATACAAAGACGAGAAAGTAATACGCCTTGTATTTCGTTCACAGCTGATCACCCATTTGGATAAGTCCAGAGTCTTATTTCACTTAGTCAGGGGAAGATCGCCGATCATTAATAATCAATTCCACTTATTGCCTCTCTCAACCGAGGAGCGTTTCACGTGGATCAAAGCAATACTTAACTTCTTAGGTCCTAGAAAGATATATAGTTGTCTTGTCAGATAAAAGAAAGACCGTTATGCTGAGCCACCTAAATTTGCTAGAGGTAAATTTTAAATTAGTTTCGAAACATGAAGTATACTACAACCCAAAGGTGATTTTTAGCTTGATGCTCCCAATTTCTGGCTATATAACCAAGAGATCAAATAGAATTGAAAAGTGGGGAACCCCCACTTACTCTATTTCCATGTGTTTGTGTGTGTCTTAGGATCAATCATTATCTATCCAATAGAGTTTCTTGATCTTAGTGATATTCAACTTCTAGATTATCTAAGCAGCTGCCTATAGTTGGCTTAGTTCTGTATATATGTCTGAAGACATTGACGGCCCCAAACAGTTTTTTTCTGTTTTTTTATTGAGTTTGGTTTCTATCCCAGCATTGGGTATGCGTGAAAAGTTGGGTAAACTATGGTAAACTGGTATATACCTATTATATCTTGAAGTCATCTAGAAAAAATATGTCAGACTTATCATCCATTAGAAATCTTTCAAGCGTCCAGACTCATGTGAAATAGATCGTAAACCTGCAAAATGTGCTTTATTCTCGCTTGTACCGGAAATTTTACTGTTGCATGAAAACATATTTCCGCTATTGAGTGAGTAAAAATTTCTAGCAGACAAAATATAATCAGAGGCGAGAATGCACCCAGGCATGCAGACCACATGCATACTGTATGGAAAATTAAACATATGTGCGTAACAATAAGTCTAGAATGAAATAGTTCTTTTCCATCTGGAGCTATGATTTAGTATGTCTTAGTGTATCAACTCCTACAAGCACATAAAAAAAGACAAGCTGCATATTCGTTCGTCAATTGTTTTCACTTGCAAATCTAGCAGGTTTTCTGGCCTCCATGCGTCATGTTACCACTTCGACATGAATTTTATCCAGATCCACAGAAACGTCCAAAAGATTACAAATTTTTAACATCTCAAGGAGATAGGTTGATTTCATTCAGAATCATCTTATATATGAATGCAGATCTCCCATTTTTAGTTTCACATATTGTATACATCCCTTTGAAAAAAGGTGGTCTTTAATTATATCATCATTCTTCACGGTTAAACTTGATTTCAACTACTTTAAGTACAGCTCTGAGTCAGTTTATTTTCAGCTTATCATCTTATACCAACTAGAAGATTACATTTTCAGTTATGTATAGTAGATTCTATATCTTTCTGCTCCTAATTTCACTCCAAATTGTTTCAGGTTCCATTACCTCTGAAGTTGGAACTTGGGGTCAATGTGGGGGAACGTCACACACAGGTCCAACCATTTGTGCTTCTGGTTGTTTCTGTTCCACTCAAAATGAATGGTATGCTCAGTGCGTTCCTCATACTTCTACTACTACAACTTCAGAAGGGAAAACTGTTACAACCTCAAGTACATTGAAGACAACTACAACTGCAAAGGCCACAACAGAAATAACTGCATCTGGCGAGTCGTCTTCTCTCAATCTTATCACACAAAGTCACACTACTGGAGAAACCATTTCAACTGATAGTATCTATGAATCATGTCCCGATCTTA
The DNA here is from genome assembly GCA_024271885.1 of Wenyingozyma ramenticola. Taxonomy (NCBI): domain Eukaryota; kingdom Fungi; phylum Ascomycota; class Pichiomycetes; order Pichiales; family Pichiaceae; genus Wenyingozyma; species Wenyingozyma ramenticola. Next base: position 311,806 of record JANBXF010000004.1, read on the forward strand.
ACTTCGGGTGGGTCTCAGGTCCACCATCAGCAACTATCGAAATAATAGGCGTGACAGAATTAGACGGTGGAAATGCATGGGCAGTTACAATTCATTTTTACAGTGATCAATCATTATCGATATCTAATTTGGGAGAATTAAAGCTTCTAGGAGTTTCATCACCTGACGCATCAACTTACGTTTTATATTCCCGTAACCAGAAATTCTACTTGATTGATAATCCATTCGATTGGACTGTTACAATTTCAGTTTATGCAAGTGCCAGTGACAATTCTTTCTGTATGAAAGCTTTCCAAATACAATATGATTGGTTCAGTGAAGGTGCCTCCACATCAGGACAATCATCGTGGGATTACCCATCAAGTTATGATTACTCTATCGGTTGCAACTCCGACAACAATGTTAATTCCCAAGACACAGCTCCACTATATTGTTGGAACATTGGCTCAAGCTCAAGTACATTACTTTCAAGTTCAAGTTCAAGTTCAAGTTCAAGTTCAAGTTCAAGTTCAAGTTCAAGTTCAAGTTCAAGTTCAAGTTCAAGTTCAAGTTCAAGTTCAAGTTCAAGTTCAAGTTCAAGTTCAAGTACATTGATTTCAAGTTCAAGTACATTGACTTCAACAGCTTTACAAAATCCTGACATCTCCACAACTGGAAGAGCTCGAATCACCGAAGCTGTCTCAGAAGCTTCCTCAACAACATCTATACGCTCATCAAACGATGGGTTCAACTCATCTTCCATACCCACTTCAGCTATTGTCAAACCTCATGTAATTAATTCATCTGTCCCATCATACAATATCTATCCATTATGCGGAGATCTCAATTTTGATTGGGTCACTGGCATTCCTCAAGCATCCATTGAAGTTGTTGCTGTTTCAGAATCATCTTACGCAAATGCATGGGATGTGACTATCCATTTCCACAGCAACGAGTCTCTTCCTCTTTCCAACTTGGGCGAGCTTAAACTTCTTGGTCTTGATTCTCCAGCATCCTCTACGGTCATTCTTTATTCACTTAATGATGGTGTTTACACGATTAGTGATCCAGCTGATTGGACTATTACGGTTCCAATATATGCAACAGCCGATGGTGATTCATATTGTATGAAGAAATTCCAAATTCAATATGATTGGTTCAGTGAAGGTGCCTCAACTTCGGGGCAATCGTCATGGTCTTATCAATCAAGCTATGATTACTCTGTTGGATGCAACTCTGATAACAAAGGAAACTCTCAAGACGAAGCACCACTTTATTGTTGGAATAAACAAATCTCATCTTCGGGTAGAATTTCTTCAACTATTGTCACATCATCATCCTCATTATCAAGAACATCATTAGCATCAATAGGCGAAATACCAGCATCTGGATCCTCATTCAAGCCCAGATCATCAGTGGCCTCATCATTTGCTATCTCATCAGCGCAATCCCTTGATTCAACTTCTGAGGCTCTATCAATGATACAACAGTCGTCAATACAGGGCAAACCAACACTCAGATTGATCACCACAAGAACTCTTGCAGAAGAACAAGCACCATCATCATCATCATCATCATCATCATCTTTAGGCGGTATTCCATCCCCTAATACTTCATCCCCTGGTGCTTCATTATCTGGTACTTCATTATCTGGTACTTCATCGTTTAGTGCTTCATTGTCTGGTGCTTCATCTTCATCTGGTGTTTCCTCATTTGTCTCATTGTCTGGTGTCTCATCATTAATTGGTGTTTCATCGTTTGTTTCATCATTTAGTGCTTCATTATCTAGTGCTTCATTATCTAGTACTTCACCATTTGCTGCATCATCATTTGCTTCATTATCTGGTGCTTCATCATCTGTTGCTAAATCATTATCTGGTGCTTCATTATTATCTGATGTTTCATCATTTAGTGCTTCATCGTCTGTTGCTTCACCATCATCTGGTGCTTCATTATTATCTGGTGTTTCATCATTTAATGCTTCATCGTCTGTTGCTTCATCACCTGCTGCATCACCATTATCCGGTGCTTCATCATTTAGTGCTTCAATGTCTGTTGCGTCACCATCATCTACTGCATCATTATTTGGTACTTCATTATCTGTTGCTTCACCATCATCTGTTGCTAAATCATTATCTGTTGCTTCATCATTATCCGGTGCTTTATCATTATCTGGTACTTCATCATTTGCTTCATTAGCAGTTGCTTCACCATCATCTGTTGCTTCATCATTATCTGGCGTCTCATCATTTAATGCTTCATCGTCTGTTGCTTCATCACCTGCTGCATCATCGTTATCCGGTGGTTCATTCTCTGGTGCTTCATTCTCTGTTGTTTCAACATCTGGCACTTCACCATCATCTATTACATCATCACACTCAGCTTCTATTTCGAGATCAATATCCTCTTCAACAGCTTCAAGAAAGGTTCAATCATCAGTTCATAGCATTCCTAAGCTCGAAAATGTTACAACAATGACTCTTGTTGAGCAACAACCATCAACTTCATCAGTGTTATCTGCTGCTTCAACCTTTATTACTTCTGGTGTTCAATCCCACTCATCTGCTAGGTTATCAACATTCCTTGTCCCATCTGCTGTCTCATTATCCTCTGAGGCTACGATATCATCTGCTACTCCATTAACATCGTCTGCTCCATTATCATCATTATCATTTGTATTCCCATCATCTACTGTATTCTCATCATTTGAATCGCCCAGTATCACATCACCTTTGTCAACAACTTCATCTAGTTCAGCTGCTGGAATCAGTGTTGTTTCGAAGACTTATAGCCAGGGTTCTGCCATCCCATCATACAGTATCTATCCATTATGTGGAGATCTCAATTTTGATTGGGTCACTGGTATTCCTCAAGCATCCATTGAAGTTGTTGCTGTTTCAGAATCATCTTACGCAAATGCATGGGATGTGACTATCCATTTCCACAGCAACGAGTCTCTTCCTCTTTCCAACTTGGGCGAGCTTAAACTTCTTGGTCTTGATTCTCCAGCATCCTCTACGGTCATTCTTTATTCACTTAATGATGGTGTTTACACGATTAGTGATCCAGCTGATTGGACTATTACGGTTCCAATATATGCAACAGCCGATGGTGATTCATATTGTATGAAGAAATTCCAAATTCAATATGATTGGTTCAGTGAAGGTGCCTCAACTTCGGGGCAATCGTCATGGTCTTATCAATCAAGCTATGATTACTCTGTTGGATGCAACTCTGATAACAAAGAAAACTCTCAAGACGAAGCACCACTTTATTGTTGGAATAGGCAATCTTCATTATCCTCTGGTGTAAGCAAGGTCTCATCAGCTACTGCGAAATCATTATCAGCCATTCAAACTTCAGATGCTCAAATATTATCTACTTCTTCTTCATTATCTGTCAGCAGCAATGCAGTTCCGACCAGTTACAGCTGTGGAGTCTCTTATCCGATTACCACTGTGTTGACTACTGCTGTTCCAATCACAGGAGTTGATTCTTCTACTACAATTTCCACGGACACCATTACATCTGTCATTTTCACTAGCTTGGCTTGTGAAACAAATGGTTCTTCCGCGAAGAGCAAAGTTACACCAGCTTCACCTTCATCTTCATCTTCATCTTCATCTTCATCTTCAGTTACTTCGGCTTCCTATGAATGTGGAGTTCCATACACAATCACTTCTTTGATCACAAGCACTGCATCTGTTTCTGGTGGTGATTCAAATGTTGATATCTCTGTATATACAACCGAATCAGTCATTGTTACTAGTGATGTATGTCCATCTGGTACAGTTACAACACCAATCGTGGTATCAACAGCTTCCATAGAATCAGACAATGAATCATGGGTCACTGCATCACCTGCAACAAGCAGCGTGCCATCAGTTTTATATCCAGTTAGTTCTCCGATTATTGTTGCTCCTTATTTGAATTCATCATATGTTTATTCATTTTCCTCAAATGAGTTCACAGAATCTACATCTTCAAGCTTGCAACCATCTTCATTCTCCACAATATCGTATGATAGTGTCATAGTTACGAAAACTCTATCAGGTATTATAACTCCTGTTGGATATGCTGCCGTTGGATCAAGCTCTGAAATTACTGAATTTTCAACGCCTGTTTCTTTGAGTTCTATACCGGAGTTGGCTGCAGTATCATCTGCTTCAAGTTCTCGTGTTTCTGATTCTGTTTCTTCATCATCGTTATTCACGGTAACCTCGTTAGTTACGTCTTCGTCAGATGCTACTGTTGACAAATTTACCTCATCTACGAAATCAGTTCTCCCACTGAGACTCATTACAACTGCACTGGGTGCTCAGATCTTAACATCTTCAGACAATAAAGCTTCAACCCCTTCGCTATTATCAATTGAGACCACATCTAATGTCGATTTGGAATCATTGTCTTCATCTACTGTTGAGTCGATATACACCACTTCATTGCCATCTAGTGATCTGTACACATCTACTGCTGAATCTAGTTCATCAACGAAATCTTCAGCCCAGCTGAGACTCATAACAATTGTAGTGGGTGCTGAAGAAACTACAGTTAGTTCATCATCGATGTCACCATCAACAACTTCTGTCAAGAACGTGGTTACTTCCTCAGCATTAGTGTCATTATCTTCTACTAGTGAATATGGATTTGTTTCACCTTCCAGTGTTATATCTGAGGTTTCATCGATTACTGGATCTATATCATCATCATCATCATCTTGCTCTTCCTGTTCTTCCAGTGTTGTTGATTACGCATCTTCTTCAATATCAATTACGGTATACACATCTGCTGAATCTAATGTTGCTTCATCAACCAGTGTTGTATCTGAGTCAACTTCAGTTGATCAATTGATAACCTCTTCAGTGTTAAATGTTGCATCTGCATCTACATCTACGTCTAGTGAACATATAACTAGTTCATCATCTATTGTTGCTCTTGAGTCTTCATCTGTTGCTGAATCTTCATCCTCATATAGTTTTAATTCTACATTAACACCTATTGCTGAATTTACATTTGTTGAATCAACATCTGCTTCACCTGAAAGCGTTATGTCCAAATCTTCATCAACATCGTCCGGTATTGACACTTCATCGACTGAACTTTCATCTTCAGGATCAAATGTTGAATCCACATCAGCTGAATCTACAGGTACTTCATCATACAGTGTTTCATATTCGTTGGTTTCTGACTCCACATCATCATCATCTTCTTCTAATATCGATTCTGAAGCTACATCACCTTCTAGTGTTATATCTGAGGTTTCATCGATTACTGGATCTATATCATCATCATCATCATCTTGCTCTTCCTGTTCTTCCAGTGTTGTTGATTACGCATCTTCTTCAATATCAATTACGGTATCCACATCTGCTGAATCTAATGTTGCTTCATCAACCAGTGTTGTATCTGAGTCAACTTCAGTTGATAAATTGATATCCTCTTCAGTGTCAAGTGTTACATCTGCATCTACGTCTAGTGAACATACAACTAGTCCATCATCTATTGTTGCTCTTGAGTCTTCATCTGTTGCTGAATCTTCATCCTCATATAGTGTTAATCCTACATTAACACCTATTGCTGAATTTACATTTGTTGAATCTACATCTGCTTCACCCTCAAGTGTTGTGTCTGAGTCTTCGCCAACATCATCGAGTGTGGTGACTTCATCAGCTGAAACATCAAATGTTGAATCCACACCTGGTGAACATACAGTTACTTCATCAAGCGTTTCATATTCGTTAGTTACTGACTTCACATCATTATCCAGTGTTTTATCCTCTGAATTTACAGTTGCTTCATCATCAGTTGCTGAGTCTATAGTTGTTTCATCATCCAGTTTCACTTCTTCATCAATTGCTGAATCCACCGAATCCATATCATCATCAGTTACCGAATCTATTGGATACAGTGAATCAATCTCTTCATCCTCATCTAGTGTTGTATCTCCATCAGTTGCTGAACCAAGATCTTTATCAGCATCAAACTCTACATCAGCTGGTTCACCAACCAGTGTATCTGAGTTTTCATCTGCCATTGAATCTATATCATCTTCCAAGGTTTTATCTAAACCTCCACCTGATGTTGAATCCATTACTGATCCAGCATCTGCTATCACAACCGTTTCTATTCCATCATCATCATCATCATCATCATCATATGTGACCGTCTCTCCATTTGCAACTGCTCCATCCTCTTCAGGGCTTTTACCTACCCAATCATCATCTTCCCCTTTTTCGGAATTTGACAATGTCACGTCTTCCAGCTCAAAGTCACACGGATTTGATGTCGTTTCTTCTTCTGCAACATCTGAGAAAGGATTCAGTTCAACAGTACCAACTTTTGTCCCAACTATCAACTTGTTAGCACCAACGTCTTCGGTTTTCACAGATAATGGATCAACAACCAGCACTCCAACTGTTACAGAATCGCTCTCAAACATTTCTGAGTTGACCATTAAAAATGAGATCACTGCAACAACGGATATTTCTTCTTCTACTGGAAGAAAAGAAAATTCTATTGCTCCATCTACTACAGGTGTTAACACCACTAATACGTATACCAGCAGCTTACAACTTACTGATAGCACTATGCAAACTCTTAGAACATTTTCCAGCACCAGTAGTACTTATAACTCCCACTCAATAGGTAGTATCACATCAGGTTCAACCAATTCTTCTGCAATTGGAACTATTTATGAATATGAAGGCACTGCTTCTTTATCGATCCCTTCTATATTCTTGATTATTTGTGGTTGTTTAACTGTTTTAGTCGGAATATAATCAAGCTTGATTCTATTCGTTAGTGCTTACATATAATTTACTTGTATGCTTTTGTCTTCTTTATCTTTCTCTTTCTCTTTTTTATTTTACTCTTTTTGTTTACTCTAATGACCATCTATAGACTTGAGGTTTTGCATCGTTTTCTTTTACCTTCATTCTGTTCCGGAATGCCTGTCTTCAAGGCAGTCCGTTAAATAAATATAAACAAATACATATATTAATATGATCTTTCATGATTTTAACTTTCATTGCTAAACACTAATTTATATAGAGTTGACGAAATGGCGAGTCAAGACAATCACCAGCATTTCACTTGTCTCAAAAACCCCAAAATAGGGGGGAAGGCATTGGTCTAGTCTTTTAGGTTTATCTTCTAACTAGAGTTATCATGATATCAGTTGGAAAGTTGTCCCATAATTGTGGTATATACGATATGTAGGACTTGCAAAGGTTGCTATTCACTTTCCATACTTTGTGAAATTTAAGTCTCAAAGTTTATTATACTTCATATTTATAATAAAACTAAATATATAATAACATATATAAACTCGGCAATTAGTTCCAAAAAAAAACCAGCTCTTTTTGGTAGTAGAAGTTGACGGAGCGGGTTCTCTCTTCTGTTTCTGTTCTTGAACAGGTTTGATGTCATGGTAAACTCTGAAGAGTAGAGGGTATACTTGAGTCTCTATGGCCATCCTCAATTCTTGATTATAATGTGAGAATAGTTTTTTCTGGTTGTTCATATCATCCAACATCCTTGAAGCGTCATTGACTCTCCACCGTGGCCCATTATAGCTACTGAAGATAGGTTTCGTAATGTTAGATCTGGTTAATATCAACTTTGTCCTTAAGGTGCTCAAGTACTCATATAATTTTACAACTTCTTCACCAATTTCTCTTTTTTGATTATAATGACATACTGGTGAGAAACTGCTCATCAGTAGAAAATCCGTCAAAAACACTTCAAGTGAGTCAAATAGATGATATTGAACTGCAAAACACATGAAGTAGCGCAAACGTTCCTCAGTCATATTCTTGCAACTGCCAGGATCTTGGTAAAATTCTTCTACATGCTTGCAGTATCTCTCCAAGTATACATCACTAGCAAATGAATCGTCAATTACAATGCATGCTTCGTGTGCAACAATGAGACTTTTCTCTTCCTCTATTGCGAACGGTAAATTAATTCTTTGTTTACCCTCATCGCTGTACCTGTTATACGAAGTAGAAGATTTGGATTTGAACTCAGAGAGAAGGGATATTTCCTCATCGAACAAGCACTTTCCAGGTGAAAGTGAATCTGATAAAGCTGACGATGATGAAGCATCTGCTAAGATTTCTTCTGTGGTCTTTACTCTTCTAGACTCTACTCCCAATAAAAATGATTTAGTGGACACATTTCTCACTTAATTATCATTATCGTCAACATGTTCACATCTACTTCCTTGAGTAGATTGGTTGGATTCCTCAATTTGACTTGAGCCTAGTTCATTTCTAGAATGAGACAAAACATCTCTAGTCAGATTGCTATCACGAGGTGTGGACTCACTATAGGGTGGGGGAGGGTCTAAATTCAAAGACTCTTGAACTCATATTGTTCTTTTCTTCAACCATAACCTCTAGTTGCAAGTTCTACCAAAAAAACATATCGTCTGAGTTTGAGTACGGAAAGAAGTGATGGAAGAATCCAACCCTTATAAACAATTGCAAAAGAGTAATCTGTATTCTGTTTCTGAGCATAAACATTATATTCTGTATATCGATACTTCTCTATTGAAATTTCAATTATACCCAAAACTCGATTGATTCATTACTATAGTGCCAAAAGTAACCTTTCTAGAATCCCAAAAGGTGTGTTAGCGTGTCTAACCCGAACAACTCTTCCCTACTTGTTCCTTCAATTTAGCTACAATATAGATCAATACATATTTAACCACCAATGAATCAATAAATTCATGTTGGCAGTGTTCAGGCTTCCAGAACTTGCGTGACCCCTGAGCGAGCAGAGCAGGGGTCCCACAGGTTGCCTCACAACCCTGCCATTATATATAAATCGTCCCTCTTCTCCCCTCTCCATATCATGAACAAGATAGCCGTTTTCTTTGGACCTTGATATACAGATATTTATATTAAGTTAAATGGGAGATCAGAATGTTAAACCAGTGGTCCCAAAAGGTAAGTTTTTATTACACAGATACCTGTATATGTGATCTATTTTACTAACTATATTTGAAATATATAGGCTGGGTAGCCGTTTGGGACGATAACTATCAAGAATGGTTCTATGTGGACGAAGCCACAGAAAAGAGTCAATGGGATGCACCACCTGGTACAACTTTCCCACCAGAAGTGGCACCTCCTGCATATAATGCCAGTAGTTCCTCTGATTCCAAAGGGAATGCTAATCCGAATGTTAATACCGGGAAGGCTCAACAAGTTCCACTTCAATCACAGGCACAAGCTCAAAGACCAGTAAATGGAGGCGGATATGCACAACAGCAACCTGTATACGGAGGATATGGACAACAACAACCTATGTACGGAGGATATGGACAACAACAGCCTATGTATTACCAACAACAGCCCATGTATGCTCAGCAGCAACCACAACGTAATAGTCGTCTAGGAGGAGGAATGGGAGGTATGGGAGGAATGCTAGGAGGTGCCGCCCTTGGTGGTATGGGTGGTTTAATGATGGGATCATTGATGACTTCAGCTATGATGCCAAATTACGGGCCACCACCACCAGGAGGAGATGACTTTGGAGGCGGAGACTTTGGAGGAGGTGATTTTGGAGGAGGTGACTTTGGAGGAGATTTTTAGATACACATCCTCGAATAAGGAAATCACTTTCGCACAAAGAGTCTAATCGTTCATTAATGTTCATGATATGGCATATATAGTGAAACATATATAGTAAAATATGAATACAAAGCACCATAAAGCGCAACTCCAGTAAGTATTCAGTGAACTAAACACAGCCGAGTAACTAAGTTAGCCTGAAACAAATCCGAGCAGCGCCGGCAAGAGACGAAACAAACCAGTTCCCTTCACGCTGAATGAGGATACACGCTTATGTTGAAAGAAACTCTGAACAAGTCGTTGCTTCATTTTACATATTGACCTAAAGAATATATACATCACTGAGCGGACTATTAGTGTAATAAGGCAGGGGTTTCAAGTCACAGCCAGCTACATTCACTTATTTGCTCTTATTTCAAAAGTTGGAAGATTTTATCTTTTCATTCCTTGAGCTAGCTGTATTGAAATTTTATACCCCAACGAGACAAGACATATAAACTTTATTGACTACTACAGCATGCAGAAGGACCTTAAGGACCTCAAGGAGATGAAGCACGCAGACTTATACCCTTTGTCTCAGATAGACATATCTCGTGTATTTCCAATAAATTCAAAGATCAGTAGCCTACAACTTACTGATAATAACATCGATAACATCGATAACATCAAAACAAGTACGGTCAGTGTTACTAATAACTCCTCAGAGTCTTTGAATCATGGTCAGTTGCAGTTGCACAAACAAAGTGAAGATGTAGATCCAGGTGTAAACCGTCTTCAGATAGAGCTTCCTACAGCTGAGCAAGTGAAAAGCGCAAATGACTTCCCTACTGGTCATAATTTGGGAACTAGAAAAAGAGCAAACCAAATTGATACCGTTATTTCAAAGCAAACATCTAATGTGACTACTATGAACTATACTAGCGATTCAGTGGTGACAGAGGGGAACGATACCGATATGATGGAAATTGAACAAGAAAATGAGCAAGGACAAGAATTAGATTTAGATAGTCTACGACCTTCCAAAAAAAGACAAGTAGAAACTGGTGCTACCAGTGTACCTGGCGAATCTGCATTATCATCACCACAAGATGCATGCAGATCAACAGATTTACACATTCAAAATTTCTCTTTGAAAGGGGAAACCATTAATTACAATGCAGTTAGTCTCACTAGTGCTGGCAGTGGGTTATTGACCAATGATGACTTCTTACTACCTTTACCTTCCCCTAGTGCATCCCCCGTCCAATCTGACAATAATGACAATGAAAGTGTTGCAGATGGCGATAAAAGGGATACAGATATGTCTCTAGTGATAAACCATATAAGAAAGAGCGATCAAGTTCTCAAAATACCAAACGATGAGAATGAACTAGCATACCTGTTAACAAATTTGATTGATCTCCTACCAGACGGATCAAATTCATCAAATATGATATTATGGAAACTGTTACAAAAAACAGACAGAAAAAACCTTTCTGTAATATCAAATGTTGTTAAAAACTCATTGAGAAAGGATATAATAAGTTTACTACCATCCGAAGTGACGATGAAAATATTCAGTTATTTGGACTTTTCATCCTTGAAAAGAACTTCAGAAATTTGCAGATCTTGGTTACAATTATCTTCAGAAACTTATGAATTTTGGAAAAAACTTGTATTTGAAGATGGATTAATGGCCGAAACGGAAGATTACGACAAGGAGTTTTATTGGATCTTGAACCAAAAGAAACAAATGAACCATGCTCAAGTTGCGAAGTTATTGTACAAGAGAAGATATATCATTTCAAGGAGATGGAGAAATACTAATTTTAGACCACGCAGAATTACGCTGGGAAATGTAAATGAGTTCATTCAACTAGGGGTGGTTACTTGCCTACAATTTGACGATGATAAAATTGTTGCAGGTTCTGATAATTATCACATCATTGTGTATGATACTTGTACAGGTAAAGTACGTAATTGCCTTTCAGGTCACAAAGGTGGTGTTTGGGCAATGAAATATTCTGGTAATACACTTGCTTCAGGTTCAACTGATCACACTGTTAGAATTTGGAATATCAAACAAGGTAAATGTACGCACATCTTCAAAGGGCACGTATCAACGGTGAGATGTTTAGACATTATTGAACCTGCACAGATTGGGGTCGATGATGAAGGTAAACCAACATTCTACCCACCAACTCCACTTTTAGTTACTGGTTCAAGAGACAGCACACTTTATATATGGGAGTTACCTGTCTCTGGAGAAGATGATGAAGTACCAGACGAGCCAATTGAATTATACGAACATGACAACAAATATCTACTCAAAATTTTAAGAGGTCATTCAGGGTCTATTCGTGCAGTTGCAGGGTATGCAAATACATTAGTCAGTATAAGTTATGACTCTATTGGTAGAGTTTGGGACTTGAGAACCGGTGAATGTAAGTCTTTATTATTAGGGCATACAGACCGTATATACACAACTGCACTGGATATCAAAAGAAATAGATGTATATCAGGATCAAGTGATTCGTCAGTTAGAATCTGGGATCTAACAACAGGTGAGAACATCAGTGTTCTAGAAGGTCATTCATTATTAGTTGGTTTGATTACTCTTTCAAATAATGCATTAGTTTCCGCTGCTGCTGATTCAACGGTTAGAATTTGGGATCCTGAAACCGGAAAACCAAGGCATATTTTGCGTGGACATACGGGTGCCATTACATGTGTTCAACACGACGATAACTTGGTGCTGAGTGGTAGTAACGGTATGTTGAAACTTTGGGACACAAAGACTGGTGAATTTATAAGGGATCTTGTGGATGATGTAGATGGTGGGGTTTGGCAAGTGAAATTTGATTATCGCCGTTGTATTGCTGCAGTTCAAAAGAATGGTCAAACCTGTATTGAAATTGTTGATTTTGGTATTGATGTTTGTGATGGCTTACCTGATTTCCCACACATCAGCAATGTTTCTAATAAAATAACTGAAAATTTAACACCTGGTGATGTTGAGATGATCAACAATAACAAAATGGAAAGTTCCTCCACCACTGTTTCCAATAACCCTGATTCTACTATGTTTTTTGACGATGATATGAATTGAATAGTGGCATGATTATCTCATCCGACTATGATTTATTGTCTATATAAAATTATTAAAAGTATTCTGTAATATACCTTTTTCCTTTGCATTAAAAATGACTTCATAAATGCATAACAGATTTTTTAGCGAATCCTCGAGATTGTCAAAAGGCAACCACTGCTTATCATTTATTCAACCTTGACTTTCTTGATTCATTATTACTCATTCTCCATTACTATCCTAAGGTTCATTGAAGAGAAGAAATTTCAATCACGCACCGGGAAAGTTGGATATCGTGTTAGTATTGAAAGTCAGACATCAACAAATTTCAACTTTCAAACAATTACTCATATAATAAATCATCTAGACAAAATAGAAAAATGGCTTCATTTGTAGTAGATTTATGGGAATCAGTATTCCAGCCAGGCACAACACCTGCATTGATAGTAGCAACACATATATCCTTTTGCTTATTGGTGATATCTATGGTTACCATGATCTTCGTAAGTGGCTCCATTCATTTTGTCAATCTTTCAATAATATCTATTTGTCTTTGGGGTGCAGTTACTTGGTTCATCGCAGAATTAGAAAAGGAAAAGGCAAAATTGAAGAGTAACGAAGAACTCAGTGAACTAGCAGCTGCTGATACTGCCACAGAAAAGAAAAGTGAAGATAAAAAACAGAAATGAAGAAATGCACTCTAGCATAGTTACGGACAAACTAGATGATTTACAATACGCTACAAATACACTATTTCCGTTGATGCAAAGCTAGACCATCAATTATTCCTCTCATTCCTTGCAACCATGACTGCCAGATATATTCTCCATGTATAACAATATGTATATAATCTCTAATCCATAATACACTTATATATATCGATAAACGGACACGCTCTTTGATACTGCTACTGTAATAGTTCTTGTTGAAATCGCTTGAGTCGATCGACTTTTGGTGGAGATAACAAATGCGGAATAAGATCGGCTGTTGACTTGTGTTCGAAATCTAGTTGTGAGAGCTTGCGAATTACTGAATCATCAAGCTAGTTGATCAATCAATCAAGCGATCTTATCAAGTGGGTCGTCGGAATTTGACAACGGAACCAGTCTTAATCAATCGAGTATTACTGAGATGAGCGAAGGAAAGAAAAAATTCATGCCTAAACATGAAGTCAAACTTGACCCACCAAAAGATGATCCAATTTCCATGGCCGACTTGGCAGTTTGTAATGGTGAGTAAGCCTTTCTTATTATTTTACTGTGTTGTAGATGGATGACTAACAATTCGGGATTTACTTATACCGGAATAGGAGAGGATTCACCCAAAATGTATATAGGGATCAAAGGAACAGTATTTGATGTGTCTAATAACCATTCTTCCTATGGCGTAGGTAAGGGTTATCATGTGCTGGTAGGAAGAGACGCATCAAGAGCATTGGGTAAGTCAAGTTTGAAACCGGAGGATACGGATTATAAAGTGAGTTGGGATTACTCCACTTTGAATGAAAAGCAGTTGAAAGTACTTGACGATTGGTACACATTTTTCACCAATAGGTATGTTACAGTTTATCTTTCTTTACATTTTTTTCCTTATTCTAAGTACTAACGCGATGTTTTGGAAACCTTTCCGGGTTTCAATTATTTCAAAGATATAATATTGTAGGCAAAGTAAGTGATATTCCTAGGCGGTGAATATCATATATAGGAGCATACAAACCATGGGATAAAATTGACGAGCGGTGTTATAACCCCCATGCAAGGGTACAAAATATTCTCATACGTATATATCTATGTACCCAAAAAAACATATATTCTTCTCTTCGTATATTTCTGCACTCTTGTGCCGATCGCCGGGTGCATAATAAGATATATAATATATAGATATATGAATATACAGATAGGTACATACACGATTACATGGTCCCCTATATAAAGTATATATATATAGGGAAACAGACAGCACAACAATAGGTTAGGTACACACACATGCCTAGCCGCCGTGTTCATAATACTCACCCAAAACAAAGTAAATATTGAAGCAAAAGAAAGCTTAAATGAAATTTTTCTCACAGCGCGTCTCACTTGTTTCATGAGGCGTCCATCTCATTCCAGTCAGCACCGAGAGAAATTTAATTTATTTTTGTTTGACTTGATTTACTGCGAGTTAAAGTAAGGGACCGTACTGTGCAGGTCAACAACTATTTGTCTATCGTAGATCATACAGGCTATAACACTTGTTACCATTGTACCATATTAGTTAGCCCGGTCCATATATACCATGCAAGCCTCTATGAATACAAGAGATAGGCGCAACCGGCCCACAGTGAATGGTGTTCCTACGAGTGGCCTGAGCCAGTCACTGGATCAAGCTGCTTTTATTGATATCACCAAAGAGACTCCTTTGGGTAGAAAAGGAGACAACCAGTCCAATATCGTACCACCTTCTTTGGAGAATGATGGGAACAGCTTTTACCCCACAGGGATCAACAATAGACCTTACCCACCCCAGCCTCAAGCTCAAGATCCAAACGGTTATTATAGACAATACCCACAGCAATACCCCATGCACCCACAACAACAGTATCCAGCTCCACAACAGCAAGGATTCCAAAACAACAGACCTTATGAAAATAGTCAATTTGGTTATTCTCAACCGGATTTCTCCAAAAGGCCTCCTCAATCGGCTTCTAATTCAAGAAGAGGTTCCATGGCTTCTAACAGTTCTGTTTCATTCAATAAATTTTTGAAAAGAAATATGAAGAAATACGGAGGAGGTGGCGGAGGAGGAGGAGACGACGATGACTTCGATGATGGTGGTAACGTTGATGTTGATCCTTCCAATGCCAATGTTTCATTTGATGAACTGGCACATATTAGAGATAGAGGTAGATATGGCCAAGGTGCTCATAATTCTAGTTTGGATACAACTCCTTATATTCCAACTTTATCTTCTAAACCAAAAGGTCCTAATGGTCAATTGACTAATACACAATACAGAAGACATGTTACTCACCAGAAAAAGCTTATGGCTTCACATGCTGCAGGTGCAATGGATTTGAATTCTCCACGTACAATGAGTCTTCAAAGTGGACCAATGAGTATGGGTTCAAATGGTGGTTATATGCAATATCCACCTCCTCAAGATCCAAGATCAATGTCCCTAGTTGGTGGAAATCAATATATGAAGAGGCCTCCGATGGGATACAACTCTCCTGTACCTCAACAACCAAATGGTCAAAGATTCATGGTTGGTCCAGGTGGTCCAAATGGTCCACCAAGAGCTATGTCTTTAACCACAGGCCCATATGGAAATCAACCTCCTAGAGCCATGTCATTGACTACAGGAATGAGACACGGAGGTCCACAACGACCAATAAATTTCAATAATAACCCAAGTTATAACGCTCCAATTGACAACAATGCATATCCTGGTTCACTTCAGCCTGGAAGAGTCCAAGGAAACTTTAACCAAAGATCTAATCCCCAAATCCAGACCACAAATGTGAATCAACAATATCCACCAAGCTCCCAAGTACCTTTGATACCTCCCTCACATCAGCAAAAACAAAGAGTACCGGTTCAAAATCAAGAACAGGGTCAACAAATCACAAACAATCTCACTGAAGAGGTTGAGAGAGATGACGACGGTACTACCACTCCTGAACAAAGCAATTTATTCCAGCCAGTTTCAAGTCCTAATCCAAAATCAACTAGAAAATTGAATAAGTATGACTTTACTATTAGTGATGAAGATGATGAAAGTAGTTCCCCTGAGCCGATTTCATCAGACGTAGAAGTTCCTGCTAAATCTTCCCCTTTGAAAGAGGTTTACTCTGCAGCTGAAACCAGTATAGCTAATAGACCAATTGGTACGCCAGCAGTTCCAGATTCAAATGATACTCAACCATCTGATGTCACAGATCTTACGAATACCACTCCAAAGAAAAGATCAACTGAACTGAAGAGTAACGAGAGCTCACCAGTAGCTTTGTTCAAGTCCCAAAACTACCATCAACGTCTTGCATCCAGAGAGAGCAATGCAAGAACAGTCAATTCTATGTACTCTGTTACATCATCAACTGGTGAAGAGCAGACCAACATTAGGAAGCAGAATAGAAAACAGGGATCTCAGATATATCAATTATCCAATTCAACTGCTAATACTGTTTCTACAAATGCAGAAGTGTATACCACTGCGCTTGAATTACCATCACCAGCAGATGACACTTTCCATGATGCACAAACTAGCAATTTCAATGAACAAAATGAAGAATCCAAGACTACTTTTGACACTAGAAATGTTCTCAACCAAGATGTTATTTCTCAAAGAAGCACTAAACACGAGGTTGCTCAACAGTATAGAAACTATAGAGAGGAGGAACAACACGAAGATGACACAGAAATTGATGACCAACATTTCATTGACCCAGATGCAACTCCAGTTATCTCAGAGATTGCAAGGGATGTCTCTTCAACTGGCAAGTTTGTTCAAAATGACCAAGATGATGTTAATGAGTCTGACATTGTTGCACCCCACCGTGCTTTTGCAACAAATGATATTGATGATTCATTCAGCACTGATGATGATTCAATTCAGAAATCCTATGATGCTTCAAGAACTGATTTGACAATTAACGGTGTAGAGAAACAGTACGTTGGTAGTGAGGGTAATGGTAAGGTTGAAAATCGTGAAGTAAGTCAAAGTCAAACTGTATATAGCAACCCAATGACTGGTGACTACAGCGATGAAAATATTACCGTTCATTCAGGACTGCAACAGCCTAAGCATAGGGAATTTAACCCTCAATCTCCAAAGGTTATCATTCCATCCAGCTCTTCTTACAGGTCATTACTTCCATCAGATGAACCAAAAGTTGAAAAGTCTGTGGGTGAACCTTCAAGTATCACCAATAAATCACTTCCACCAATTGTTGATTCTCCCTCAACTACATATGCCACAACATCTGTCTTATCCCAAGAAATCAATTCAAATCAAAGATTGAGTCGTAAACCTCCTCCAGAAACTATTCCAGGTGTACGTAGGGGAAGTGAAGCATCTGTACCAACCCCAAGTTCTTTCAATAATGATCAATTTGAATCCGATAGTCATCCAAAGGGCCAAACGAAATTTTCAGCCGGTCTTCATAACTTGAAATCAGGTGTTATCAATTCATTCAATACCCCAGCTAAGATCAGCTCACCAAGGTTTTCTTCATCTCCAAAGATGAACTCTTCTAAGAAATTTTTGAAGAAATTGTCTTTCAGACCTAGCAAGAAGGATTCGAATGATACTTTTGATAGTTCATTCTCTGCAAATGAAGATTCATTTAATGATAGACCAATTTCCAATACCTATGTCCTTCCTCAAGTTGATTCTCCTCAACCTGCTGCATCATCTCCTACCTTCAACGTTATTAGTGCTACATCAAAGTCTGGTAGCAATGCCGGTGGATACAGTCATGAATTCCAGGATCTCAACAGATCACCTCAATTGAACAAAGCTGACGAAGAACTTGTGCATACTTCTAATGACACAAGACCAACACAAGTGGATAAAGATGTTAGCTTAAAGGGAAATAGAAATCCACAGGGACTACAAATCCATGCACCTACTCAAGATGACTATAGAGAGAAAATTGACGTTGAAACTGTTAAAAAAGAATTACCACCTTTGCCTCCAATTACTCCAAATACGCCAAGTAATGAAACATTGATGAACTATAGATTGACTTTGAACTTTCCAAGAGATGAATCCGATGGTAAATTATCTCAATTTAACTTTGACGAGGACTTCGAATGTATTGAGGATGCAGATGGCAATATTGACATGGATGCAGATGTGAAACCTGTCAACAAATCAGTTGAACAATCAAGACTTGTTAGATCACCAGCCAGATCACCTTTGAATGCTCAATTTGGTCTTAATGATATACTCAATTCTTCGTATGAATCGCCAACTGGGGAAACAATAAATCCTGTTGAAACTGGACCATCCTCTGCTGACAATGACGAATTTGACTTTGCTGATGCAAAGAGTTTTTCTACAGTTAATCATCGCCAAGGTCATGCAAAGGTAAATTCAATTAGTTCCGAAATGAATAAAATGTCTCCAATAGTCGATTCGAATGCTGCTCAGTTTGCCAATGGAAGACAACCATCATCTAAGAGATCCATCAAAGAAACTGAACCAGTTTCTGAATTTACTCCTGCTGAACCAGTTTCTGTTTCAAAATCTATTCCTATTGACCCAGTTCCTATTGTTTCTTCTACTGCTGAACTTAAGACGGAATCAGTCACCAATCAAAAGTATGACTCGTTGTTATCACCTATAGATACCTCAAGCGGCTCTGTTTCCAAGGAAGTTTCCAGACCATATACCCCAGACCTTTCAAGTGGAAGACCTTATGATGAAAATGTCAACTTTACACCTGAGCAATTGGGTATAATCAGTGCTAATACTGATCTGTTGAATGAACTACAGTTGGTTTCAAATGAATTAGCAGAATCGATCAGCAGGGAGTTCAAACTTGAAGCAAAGTTGAAATCCAGGTCATCTTCAAGTTCCCTAAAATCAAATACAGCAAGTAGTGTTACGTTCAGTCATGTCGAAAATGATCTTAAAGTGAAAGGTCAACAAATCTCCGAATTGAGTAAACAATTGACCGAAGAGAGAAGAAAGAGATACGCTGCCGAGGATTTGTTAATCAAGCTACAGAGTAATACCAATTCACCAGCAATTACAAATGACGGCAGTAAGGGTATTACAGATAGAAATCCTGGGACACCAAATACTTCTAGTAACGGCGACAATTCTAAGTTATTAGAGTTAAATTACAAGAACTCGGAATTGTCAACAAGCTTGAGGGAAAAGACAGATTACATTTCACTTGCCGAATCTAAGATTGAATTGTTAGAACAGGATAAGATCGAATTAACCAAGAAGCTCACTGATCTTCAAAAGGATAACAAACGTTTATCCCTAGAGGAAATACCTAAATTGAAGAACCAAATTCAGTTACTAGAAAATACTTTGGATAAGGAGAGTCTGAGTAAAGAGAACGAATTATTGAGATTTGAAAACCAAAAGTTGAAAACTCAATTGTCCTCATCTTCCGACGAATTACTGAAGTCTATCGAAGAGCAAAGGGATAATTTGAGAGAAGTGCTGAAATCTCAAAAGACAAAATCAGAGATGGAAGTGAGAATGTTAAGTGATAAGATCAAAGCTCTGGAATTAAGAGTTGCTAAATTGTCATCCATCAATACTGATCTATCCCAAAAGTTAGCAAATTCTGACAGATCTTCAAGTAGACAGAGTAGTAACAGCATTTCAACAGACTCTCCAAACTTGAGAGTCCATACTTCCTTCAACAACTTTACACAAACCTCATGATTATTGTACGGTATCATTACCATTTGTTTGCATTATGAATTTACGATATAGCTAAGTAGGCATTCCTCAACAAAAAAAAATCACACACGCAAAAAGAACTATATATTACTATTCTCATTATTTTTTTCCCACTTACGTATATTATGTATTATATTTGACTTTCTTATCTATGATTAAACTTACACTCTATGATAAAATTTAAGTATATGCTTGAAACCAACTAATGCAGATGTTTATATACATACAAGGACACTCATACAAATGTTGCGTCGATCGACTTCACCGAGAAGAAATTTCATACAATAAAAACAACGGTAACCTAGATGAAAGTTGCAATATATCAAGTAGTTCAAGAGTGAAGTGCACTATACAATCAATAGTTCAGATCAATTGTTCCACAAAATGTCAGAAGAATTGAACACTCACAAGAGAAAGAGATCTGTTTCTGAGGAGAATGAAGATGATGATCACTACGAGCCTTCTATTGTAGCAGAAGAAACTAAGTTCATTCCACCTCATGAACAGGAGCAGCATGGCGCACATCAACAGGGATCTGCTCCTTCTGAACATCAGTTCCAACACAATAGGGAAGATGGAGGAGATGAGCAACATCAAGGTTTCAAGAGGCAAAGAAGAGGCAATTTCTTGCCTCGTGTTGTTGAATTAGCTAAAAATATTGTCTCTGATATTGGTAAACTTGGTGATAATCCATTTTACTTGATGAAGGATCTTGAGTATATTTCAGTACCTATTTCCAAAGAATTAGATGTTGCAGATGAATTTAGAAATGCTATTTTGGAATACTTATATGCAATGATTGTTGAGCAACCACATAAAGTTTTCATTGTCTCGGCATTGGTCCAAGTGTGTAATGCAAAGAATCCAAAAGTTGGTCAATATATTGTCGACTTCATACATTTCAAGATTCAGGAAATATTAGACTCATTGAAGCAAGATAAAGACCAAGAAGATGAATTGGAAGAAACAAACATGTTGATTTTTGGCTCTTCTGACTGTGGACCTTGGGATAGATTGAAGTTAATGTTGAGATTCTTAACAACTCTGACTCCTATATTAGAAGAATTCACAATCATTCCAATTTTCCAGCAGTTTTTAGAAGTTGCTATTGATTTAAAGACCAAATCAGAAATTGAGGAAACTCCATTATGTGATCTTATCTTCTATTCCACTGTGATTTCAATTCCTTACGTTGTTGCTTCTGACAGAGACAACAAAGAATTGCAGGCGAAATGTAACGATTTGATTGAGATTGCCAAGGGCTATAAAATCACCAAGCCATCTGACAAGTTGATTAAAATGTACAATCACTACAGATCCTATAATGATGAACCACTACCATATGAACCAAGGACAGTAGTTGAATTGGTATTGCCTTCAGTGATTGCTATCAGTGAAGGAGATTGGAAAGAAGTTGACTTATTCCCAGATTTCAGATCGATGGTCAAGTCCTTGATAGACCCTGAGATTATCACCGAGACCGAAGTTACTACTACCAATGGTGGCCAAGATGATGAGTACCATGAGACAGATGGTTTTGATGGTACCTTATCTGCTAAGAAGGAAAAAGTAACGATAACCAAACATCAATTGGCTCAGTTCAATATTCCAAGTGTTGAAATATTTATCACTCAAATCAAGTTGGATAAATCTTCTGGTAACATTGACTTATTGTTTAGATATCCAAGATTTATTTTCGAAATATATCAAGACAGCACTCAATATGGATTTGACATTATTCCTCAATATGAATCTTACACATCATTGATTTTAAGAGATGTCATTCAAGATATTGTTCAAAATATGGAGTATAACAAGATCACTGTGGCAAAACAATTATTGAATTTGAATAGATTTTTCAACCAGAAACTTTTTGCAAAGTGGAATTCATCTATTGATAAATTAACATTGGTAAATGATTTGAACAATGGTGTCGACTTAATTGAGTACATTCAAAGTAATCAAGATCTTGACGAGGAAACAAAGAGTCAATTGATCGAAAGTGCTAGATTTGTGATTCAAGAAAGGGACGAGAACTATAAGAGTACTTACAAGATGGAAGCGATCATCATTGAAAGTATAATCAACTTGATGTTTTCTTTACCAAACTGTCCCAACCCAATTATTTACTACCAAACTTTATTGGTTGAGATATGTGATCGTGATTTGATGAATATGAGAAAGAGAAATTACCGTAATCATGGTAATCAGAATCCTAATGAGGATAAGTTAAGTTTTGCCAAGGTGTTGGCTATTGGTATCAATTCAATGTTCCGTCATTTGAAATCTATGGATAATGAGTTAGTGATTAGATTCGTTGATTTGATGGTAATTCAATTGAATAACTTCAAATTTGAATGGAACTGGGATGACTGGAAAGATGTTCTCAATGACGCCGATATTACTGGCAGTTTTAGCCCTGTAAATTACTTCATTAAAAACATAATCGCCAAGATTATCAGACTTTCCAATCCTTTTGAAATTCAAAGAACATTACCATCAGAATATCATCAATATCTAAAATTGAATCTTTTCAACAAAGAAAAATTGATCGAATTGGACAAAGAGTTCTTTGGAGAGTCATTGAGTGAAAAGATCAATGAAAATAATGATAATTATACCATTCAAGAGATTAGAGATGGTGGTAATGCAGATTACTTCCAATTGATTGATCAGTTCCTTTTCAACAATGAAGAACATTCATATCATGAAATTTGTCATTTGATATATACTAATATTCAAGAGAATGAAAGTTTGAATGAGTTTAATAAGCTTGTAATTGAATTGAAACAAAAGATGCAAGAAAATAGTGAAAGTCTTGAGTTTGACAAATATTTAATCATTTTGGTTATCCAATGTGTTTGTATCATTGGTTCAAGATCGTTGAGTGTTATTGAAGAAGGTGCTCTGAAGTTGAGTGAATTGAAGTTGCGTAAATTATTAGGCTTACCAATAGATAATTCAACAAGCCAGGAAGAAGCTGAGGGAGAAGAGGGTGTACCAAAAGAAGAGATTGAAAACGACCAGTTCAGCCAATTGAGCCCTGAAGAAGTCGCTGAAAGACAAAAATGGTTGATTTCTGGAGTTTTGAGAATATGGAATAATGAACCTAGAATTGCCTATTTGATTTTGATGAAGATCTACAAAAAGAATTTTATCACCGATAGACAAATAATTGACTCTTTGATCACTGATAATGCTCTTGTATTGAGCGATAGTTATTCAATTGATCTTATTGATAGATTAATCAACGAGAATACTTCTGATGAGTCCTTGATTACTTATGTTGTGGATAAAGTGCTTGCTTTATTGAACCAACAACAAGACTCAGAGGGAAAGAATAGATTAATCGATATCATCAAGAGTTTAGTTAGAAGACAAGTGATTGGCTCTGAAGAAGCTAGATCTGTGATTGATTCAAAACTTGAACAAGAAGAATCCAAGAATGAATTATTACAATGTATTTAGTTTTTTCTCTGTTTTATTTGTATTAAAGTATTTAAGTAAAATGTAACTTTTAGTATTAAGCCGATATATGGAAATTCAAAATTTTATATGTAGTAAATTAGTTATAAACTCTTTTCAGCAATTCCATCGAAATTTTCATGAGTTTCATGTATAGAAATACCTTCAGAAACATCGAGTGAATCACTAGGACCTTTGTATGTCTTCTTACCTTGAACAAACCAAACAATGGTAGCGTATATGATAACGGCGAATAAGATAACAACTGTGTAGTTCATATTACTTCCACTGACAGGGTTCACTGTTGGGAAACACATAGTGATTGAAATAAATAATAACCATACAACTGAGATGATGTTTAATGGTGGACCAAATTTACCCAAATTCCATGCTCTCTCTTGTGGTAATTTGGATCTACCGTGAATAAGCATGCATGCAATTGGAATCAAGTAACAAATCTCAAAACCAATTGTACAAAGGGAGATAAATGTATTGAAGACAACAGGCGATGAGAAGTATAAGATGGTAATGATGATTTGGATAGTAGCGGAGAAAATCAAAGCAGGTACAGGAACTTTAAATGTATCTGAAACTTTGGAGAAGA
The DNA here is from genome assembly GCA_024271885.1 of Wenyingozyma ramenticola. Classification (NCBI taxonomy): domain Eukaryota; kingdom Fungi; phylum Ascomycota; class Pichiomycetes; order Pichiales; family Pichiaceae; genus Wenyingozyma; species Wenyingozyma ramenticola. The sequence continues at coordinate 335,912 of JANBXF010000004.1, forward strand.
ATTTTGGGAAGATGAAAGCACCATCTCTAGCAAAGGCATAAATGGTTCTTGAATTAGCAAGTGTCATTGTTTCAGCGGCAAAAAGAGCAGCAAGTGTTGGGAAGAGTGTAATGATAACAGTTGCTGCATTGTTCTTGGTACAGTTAAGAACTAATTGGATATAAGCTGATCCTGTAGGTGATTCAACAAGACTTTCTGCATCACCTAGTACAGCACAGATAACAATGACAAAGATGAAACCATAAATGACACCAGAGATAACGACTGTGATTAAAGCCTTTGGAATGACTTGTGAAGCTTTACCTGCTGCTTCTTCAGCTAAATGAGTAACACCATCATAACCTGTGAATGTATAAGCGGATTGTAATAAACCTAAGATGAAGACATAACCATGAGATGAAAATCCTGTTTCATTTGAGTAATGTGTAAAGATATATTTAGCATCGTGTCTATAATCAGCCATAGAAAGTAAGACAATGATAGTAACGGTAATAGTCAATAGGTTGTATCCTAATAAGAAACTAGAGGAATTAGAGTGAAATTTGTTTAAAAAAATATTAGTAGCAGTGAATAAAACAATAAATCCAATAGAGACAGTAACAATGTGGTAGTCTTTGATGATGAAATCAGAATTTGTAACAGAAACCATACCAAGAATCATAACTGTACCTTGAACAGCAGCAGAACAAGCAAATGCGATTTGTGCAAAGATATTAAAATAACCAGTAAACCAAGATGTCATAATTCTATATTTCTTTGAAGATAATTGATAACTCCATGATAATGGACCACCAGCTACTGGGAACATAGCTGCTATTTCAGCTAATGATATAGCCACGATGATGGTAAAGATTGAAACAATGATATAACCCCATACTAGAGTTTGTGCACCACCTGTTGTTAATGGAGTAGTTAATGTATTAGCGATAGCAGAAGGTGGTGTTAATGTAATAATACCAAAGGCAACTAAAGAGAAAGTTGAGAAATTTCTTGTTAATTCTTGATCATAACCGAATTTTTCAAGTGATTCGATATTTTGTTCTTCTATTATTTGACTTTGTATACTTTTAAGGGTCTCCTTTGGGACGATTTGTTCTCCTGCGATATCTTCAGACATGATGATTATGAGAAACCAAGAAACTTTTGAGAATGGATGAGTGAATTAATGTCTTGTATATTCTTCCACTTTGAAGCTTAGATCTGTATCTAGGTGAAACATCAACACCTTTATAATAAAAGCAGCTTATCACCCTTTTTTAAACTTTATTCAAATCGAAAAAGTTTAATGATGAAAAAAATCATAAATTAGTTGAGCAATCAGTGCAATTGAGTCCCGATTTGGAAATAGCGATTGTGGAGATAAAGGTTTACAACAATAGATTTTCTCTGGTTTAACTCAAAAATGCGCGCAATTTTCATGCAATCAATATTGATCTCTCAGCGGGATTGGCTGTTTGGACTAAGTTTTTACAATTGATAAAGAGCAGTGGCTTACATTGAATCGCTACGTGCCTCTATTACCATGCAAATCGAGGTTTGTTTTCGGATAAAGAACGATAGCCTGAGTCAGGGTTGTAAATTACGGGGTTTCAATTTTAAAAGGGTACGTAATCTCTACATACGCCGGCGATTCTCGCCGTTGCAGTTGAAATATAACGTCTAAGCGGGTATCTGAAAAAAGTAAACTATAGTTATTCTTTTCTTATCACTATATTTTTGTTTTGGTCTTTCTTTATATATTCAAATGATCAAATGACCATATAAACAGATCTACAAGTGTAACTTACAATCTAGGGAATACATGTATAACTACTGTATATAATTAAAAAAGAAAGCTATATTCGTAAAAGATTATTGTGAAAGTACTTATTCGCCACTTTTTCTTTTCACTGGCCTCTTGGTAACCTAAATCAAAAAAAACGGACTTATTCGGTCGACAAGAAAACTTTACTTCGAAAGATCAATGAACTATGAGAGGCGGATTAGTTACCTATATATATTGATATATACACATGTATATATACGTATATATTCACATAGAGTCATATGTATATAGTTATAATTTCCATGGAAATAAATAAGTTTTTAGAGCTGCAACAGTCAATCGAAGTCCGTTCAGGTCTCACGGCACTAACTACAGATGAATTCCCGAAAAACCTGCAGGGAGTGTTTTGGACCTGAATTTCTCACCCAACACAACGGCCACAAACACCCTATGTATTTAGTCAAAAGATACAATCAACCGGGTAATTTCATTTTCAAACATTCCAGAGTTTGAGACAGAAAAAAAAATCCAGCCGGGAAAGCGAAAAAAAAAAATCGAAAAAAAAAGTTCAAAAAAGGGAGGAAAAAACTACATAACTGACGCGTCGTGAAAGTAACTAAGGGGAACGAGAAAAGGAGCGTGATTTTAGTCGCGAATCAATAACAAAGTAAATATCAAAAGGTAAAAAGTTTTTTTTTCCTTTTGTTTTTAGTTTTCGTAAGCGTGGACTAGGTTAAATCAAATCAAGTTAATAGATTCGACATTAGAAGATACAAACATAGAAAAGAGACAAAGCAAGGGATTGAAAGAAAAACAATAGAATTGATTACAAATATAAGCAAAATAACAAGTGTAGGTAGAAATCAGTATATACAAACCACTTAGTTGCCATAGCTAGGAATGAATTTTATGTAATAGTCGTAAAAAAATTTACAGAATAAGGCAAGTTCCTAGATGCTTGATTTGCCGTACTTCAAACGAATAAATCCTTCGGTAAAAGAATCAGATATCGAGATAGTCCTCCTCAGGGGTTTTATTCGGTGAATAAATAGATTAGTCTTTGCCTGACACTTGCTCCTTATGCCAAGCTACTATAGATAACTGTATATAGAACGGGGACAGGGGACATAGCAATGTTGAAATTCAAGTTCAGTACCGTGGTTACGAAGAGTATGCCAGTCTAACTAGTCCTCTATTTTGAAATTTCTATTTTTAGCAATAATTTTACCCTCTAAAACTCTCTCACTAATTGAGGACTTACTCAGCAAAAGGCTTAGGCGCAGCCAAAATATGCAGAGTATTCTGTAAATTGCCGTTCTCTGCCGTCTCGCTCTCTGGCAGGCTAGTGTTAACTATGGGAGTTTCGAGCTTAACTATGGTTCTCCGTCGTGTACGCGCAGAGGGAAAAGAAAAGAAGGAGCCGACGAATTTGGTTTCATATAAGCGGTGCGAGGTGTGCGTCTTTTCTTTTCTGGTGAGAGAGCGCTGCGGTGCAGCGATTTGTAAGGGAGGAAGGGAGAAGGAAGAGGCAGGGTGGTCTTCTTAACTATGGCAGACAGGCATGGCAGTTCACGCTTGGTGGGTGCTTCGTTTCTGTTTCTGATCCTGATCCTGATTCTAATTCTGCCTTGTTAATTTTTACATTTTTTTGATTTCATCTTGTAAGTTACTACCACTACTACTATCATCTTCTTGATTTCTCTCCTTTCATTATCATTCTTCTTTGATCCTAATCTATCTGTCATCATTAGAGTATACTTTAACCGTATCTAAAGGTATGTTAATAATTCGTTCCCATTTTTTCAAAAATTTTGGCGTCTCCTGAAATTCAATTCCCATACATTATTTTTTTTTCCTTGTTGCTTTTGATCTCACTGGATCATCAGACCGTGTCTCATATTAAAATTTGTACGGTATTATTTTATCCCGTGTATTCAATAAGTCCCGGTTTTATTTGATATCCTTTTTGTAGTACGTTGTACCGACTACTTATTCAAAAGACTCCAGATTGTATGATATTCCAGACTTAAACCCAAATTTCACTTTACTTGTTTCAAATTACTAACAAACTTTTTTCCCTCGTGTTTTAAAAATAGATGTCTTACAACGATAATTATAGGACGAATCAAGGTCAAGGTACCCATCCTGACGAAGGTTCGTACTATGATCAAGGATATGCTAACGATGATCCTTATCAACAAGGACATCCTCAACAACAGGCTGGTGAGTATTATGATGATCCATATTACAATCAACAACAAGATTATAATGCTTATGATCAACAATATACTTCCGACCCAAATATAAATCAACAAGGTTATTACGATCAACCAAATGCTAATGATAACGAAGCTTACTCCGATTTCTCTTACGGTCCAAATAACAACGGCGGTAATGGAATGATGGGTGCTAATATACAAGGATTACAAGGTCCTGGTACTGCTTATGATGGTTATGGAACGCAATATACTTCATCTCAAATGTCATATGGTGGTCCAAGATCTTCTGGTGCTTCAACTCCAATCTATGGTGCTGGTCCTTATGATCAAAGTGGTATGGTTGCTTTACCAACTGATCCTTACCCAGCTTGGACTGCTGATAATCAAGCCCCTGTTACTATTGAACAAATTGAAGATGTTTTCATCGATTTAACAAATAAATTTGGTTTCCAAAGAGATTCTATGAGAAATATGTTTGATTATTTCATGGTTTTATTAGATTCTAGATCTTCAAGAATGTCTCCAGCTCAAGCTTTATTATCATTACATGCCGATTATATTGGTGGTGATTCTGCTAATTATAAAAAATGGTATTTTGCCGCTCAAGTTGATATCGATGATGAAATTGGTTTCAACAATATGCAACTTGGTAAATTATCAAGAAAGGCAAGAAAGGCTAAAAAGAAGTCTAAGAAGGCTAGACAAGCTATTGAAGCTAATGGTGAAGATACAGAAAATACTTTGAATCAATTACAAGGTGACCATTCTTTAGAAGCTGCTGATTATAGATGGAAAGCTCAAATGAATAATTTAACTCCATTAGAAAAAGTTAGAGATGTTGCTTTATATCTTTTAATTTGGGGTGAAGCAAATCAAGTTAGATTTACTCCTGAATGTATTGCTTTCATCTATAAGTGTGCTCATGATTATCTTTTATCTGAAGCTTGTAGACAAAGAGTTGATCTAATGCCAGAAGGTGATTACTTAAACCGAGTTATCACTCCAATCTACCGTTATATCAGAGCTCAAGTTTACGAAGTCATTGACGGTCGTTACTTAAAACGTGAAAAGGATCATAATCAAATTATTGGTTACGATGATATCAATCAATTATTCTGGTATCCAGAAGGTATTTCAAGAATCGTTCTTGACGATGGTACAAGATTAGTTGAATTCCCTATTGCTGAAAGATATGCTAAATTAGGTGAAGTTGAATGGGATAATGTTTTCTTCAAAACTTATAAGGAAATCAGAACATGGACTCATTTACTTACAAACTTCTCTCGTATTCTTATTATTCACGTTCCAGTTTTCTGGATGTACATGGCTTATAACGCTCCAACTCTTTATACTCATAACTATGTTCAAGTTTTAAACAATCAACCTTTGGCTTCTTCAAGATGGGCTTCTGCTGCTTTAGGTGGTACTGTTGCTTGTGCTATTCAAATTCTTGCTACTATTTTTGAATGGATCTTTGTCCCAAGACAATGGGCTGGTGCTCAACATCTTACAAGAAGATTCATGTTCCTTTTGTTAATCTTAGCTATCAACTTAGGTCCTGTTATCTTTGTCTTTGCTTGGGCTGGTATTCATACTTATTCTAAAGCTGCTTTGATCGTTTCTATTGTTGTTTTCTTTGTTGCTGTTGCAACTATTATATTCTTTGCAATCATGCCATTAGGTGGTTTATTCACACCTTATATGAAGAAATCATCAAGAAAATTTGTTTCATCTCAAACTTTTACCGCTTCATTTGCCAAATTGGAAGGTTTAGATATGTATTTATCTTACTTGATGTGGATTTTAGTCTTTGCTGCTAAATTCTCCGAATCTTATTTCTTCTTAATCTTGTCAATGAGAGATCCAATTAGAAACTTGTCAACCATGACTATGCGTTGTGTTGGTGAATATTGGTATGGTGATATCGTTTGTAAAGTTCAACCAAAGATTGTTTTAGGTTTAATGATTGGTACTGATTTAATTCTTTTCTTCTTAGATACTTTCATGTGGTATGTTATTGTTAACTGTGTTTTCTCTATTGGTAGATCTTTCTACTTAGGTATTTCTATCTTAACACCATGGAGAAACATTTTCACTAGATTACCAAAGAGAATCTATTCAAAGGTTTTAGCCACTACTGATATGGAAATTAAATATAAACCAAAGGTTTTAATTTCCCAAGTTTGGAATGCTATTGTTATCTCTATGTATAGAGAACATTTATTGGCTATTGATCACGTTCAAAAGTTATTATACCATCAAGTTCCATCTGAAGTTGAAGGTAAACGTACTTTAAGAGCTCCAACTTTCTTCGTTTCTCAAGATGATAACAATTTTGAAACTGAGTTCTTCCCTAAGGATTCTGAAGCTGAACGTCGTATCTCTTTCTTTGCCCAATCATTAGCTACTCCAATCCCTGAACCATTACCAGTTGATAACATGCCAACTTTCACAGTTTTCACTCCCCATTATTCTGAAAAGATTTTATTATCTTTGAGAGAAATTATTAGAGAAGATGATCAATTCTCAAGAGTTACATTATTAGAATACTTGAAACAATTACATCCAGTTGAATGGGATTGTTTTGTTAAGGATACTAAGATTTTAGCTGAAGAAACTGCTGCTTTCGAAAATGGTGAACAAAAAGAAGATGATAATATGAAATCTCAAATTGATGATTTACCATTCTACTGTATTGGTTTCAAATCTGCTGCTCCAGAATATACTTTAAGAACTAGAATTTGGGCTTCATTAAGATCTCAAACTTTATACCGTACTGTTTCTGGTTTCATGAATTATTCAAGAGCTATCAAATTGTTATACCGTGTTGAAAACCCTGAAATTGTTCAAATGTTCGGTGGTAATGCTGAAGGTTTAGAAAGAGAATTAGAAAGAATGGCAAGAAGAAAATTCAAGTTTGTTGTTGCTATGCAAAGATTAACTAAATTCAAGGCTGAAGAATTAGAAAATGCTGAATTCTTATTACGTGCTTACCCAGACTTACAAATTGCTTACTTAGATGAAGAACCACCATTAGAAGAAGGTGAAGAACCAAGAATCTTCTCTTCTTTGATTGATGGTCATTGTGAAATCATGGAAAACGGTCGTCGTAGACCTAAATTTAGAGTTCAAATTTCTGGTAACCCAATTCTTGGTGATGGTAAATCTGATAATCAAAATCATTCTATTATCTTTACTCGTGGTGAATATTTACAATTGATCGATGCTAATCAAGATAACTATTTGGAAGAATGTCTTAAGATTAGATCTGTTTTGGCTGAATTCGAAGAATTAAATGTTGAACACATTAACCCATATGCTCCAGGTTTTACCGGTATGAAAAACGAAGTCAATGTCATTAATCATCAAGTTGCTATTGTTGGTGCCAGAGAATATATTTTCTCTGAAAACTCTGGTATTTTAGGTGATGTTGCTGCTGGTAAGGAACAAACTTTCGGTACTTTATTCGCTCGTACTTTAGCTCAAATTGGTGGTAAATTACATTATGGTCATCCAGATTTCTTGCATACTATTTATATGACAACAAGAGGTGGTGTTTCTAAAGCTCAAAAAGGTTTACATCTTAACGAAGATATCTATGCTGGTATGAATGTATTATTACGTGGTGGTAGAATTAAGCATTGTGAATATTATCAATGTGGTAAAGGTAGAGATTTAGGTTTTGGTTCTATTTTGAATTTCACAACTAAGATTGGTGCTGGTATGGGTGAACAAGTCTTATCAAGAGAATATTATTACCTTGGTACTCAATTACCATTAGATAGATTCTTATCTTTCTACTATGCTCATTTAGGTTTCCATATTAATAACTTGTTTATTCAATTATCTATGCAAACTTTCATGTTAGCCGTCTTAAACTTGAATTCTTTAGCTCATGAATCTATTATTTGTCTTTATAATAGAAACAAACCAATTACTGATGTTCAATATCCATTAGGTTGTTACAACTTAAGACCTGCTATTGATTGGATTCGTCGTTATACCTTATCTATCTTTATCGTTTTCTTCATTTCTTTCATTCCATTATTAGTTCAAGAATTAATTGAAAAAGGTGTTTGGAAATGTGCTCAAAGATTTGGTAGACATATCTTATCATTATCTCCATTATTCGAAGTCTTTGTTGCTCAAATTTATTCTTCTTCATTATTGAACGATCTCTGTGTTGGTGGTGCTAGATATATCTCCACTGGTAGAGGTTTTGCCACTGCTCGTATTCCATTCTCTGTCTTGTATTCAAGATTTGCCGATTCTACAATTTATGTTGGTGCTAGATGTATGATTATGTTGTTATTCGGAACTGTTGCATTTTGGCAAGCAGCTTTGTTATGGTTTTGGATTACTTTATGTTCTTTGATCTTCTCTCCATTTATTTTCAACCCACATCAATTTGCTTGGGAAGATTATTTCATTGATTATAGAGATTTCATTAGATGGTTATCTAGAGGTAATACTAAATGGCATAGAAACTCTTGGATTGGTTATGTTAGATTAGCTAGATCAAGAGTTACTGGTTTCAAGAGAAAGACTATTGGTGATGATTCTGAAAAAGCTGCTGGTGATGCTGCTAGAGCTCATAGATCTAATGTTTTTGTATCTGATACATTCCCATGTTTAGTCTATACCGCTGGTTGTTTTGTTGCTTATACATTTATCAATGCTCAAACTGGTGTTAATACTCAATCTACTGTTAACTCTTGTTTACGTTTAATTATTTGTTCATTAGCTCCAATTGTTATTAATATTGGTGTATTATTTGTTTGTCTTGGTTTATCATGTTGTGCAGGTCCATTATTAGGTATGTGTTGTAAGAAGACTGGTTCAGTTATGGCTGGTTTTGCACATGGTGTTTCAGTTGTTATTAATCTTGTTTTCTTTATTGTTATGTGGGTATTAGAAGGTTTTGTATTTTCAAAGATGTTAGTTGGTTTAATTACAATGATTTATGTTCAACGTTTGATCTTTAAATTTATGACACTTTTATTCCTTACAAGAGAATTTAAGAATGATCATTCAAATGTTGCATTTTGGACTGGTAAATGGTATGGATCAGGTTTAGGTATTGCAGCATGGACTCAACCAACAAGAGAATTTGTTGCTAAGATTATTGAATTATCACATTTTGCTGGTGATTTTGTCTTGGGTCACATTATATTATTTTTACAATTCCCAATTTTATTAATTCCATTAGTTGATAGATGGCATTCATTAATGTTATTTTGGTTAAAACCAAATAGACAAATTAGACCACCTATTTATTCATTAAAACAAGCAAGATTAAGAAAGAGAATGGTTAGAAAATATGCATCATTATATTTTGTTATTATGGTTATTTTCATTGCTCTTATTGCTGCACCAGCAGCTGTTGGATCAATTAAAACTGTTGATATTGAAAAATCTGTTGGTACATTACCATCATTTGCCACTGGTTTATTCCAACCAAGACATCAAGATAATAATGATACTGGTTCATCAACTAAACATGAATGGACTACTTATTCATGGACTACAAAGGCTTCATTAAAGACCTGGTCAACCAAGGCTTAATTGATTATTTAATTAAACCTTATAAAAACATATCATCATTATTGACATCATAGAGAAATCAATCACAAACTAAACTAAACTAAACTAAACTGAACTAAACTACTTCTTTTTCTTATATATATCTTTATTATTTTCTATTACCCATATACATACACCAGGAAGTAGTTTAGTCATGTTAATCAATCAAATTAACCCCCCAAACCTTTTCTTTTTTGTATTTTTCATTATTATTATTATTATTATTATTATTATTATATTTTTACAATTTTACAATTTTACAATTTTATTATTATTATTATTATTATTATTTTTACTTTTTTTATCATCATCCTTTGTTGTGACATTACATATTATCCAATTGAATAAATAAATAAATCATTTTTAAAATAAGTTAAGTTAAGTTAAGTAAATTGAGTTAAAAAAAAAATAGTTATAAAATAGGTAAGTTAATTAATTAATGGTGGAATAAACGAATAGCATTTTCAACATATACTAAATCATTAGCATCAGCAGCATCAAAAACAGCTCTATCCATGACTGAACCAGTTGGAGCAGCAATAAATTTAACACCTGATCTTGCAGCTCTATAAACGTTATCTGGGAATGGGAAAAATGCATCAGAAGACAAAGCTACATCGGTTAATTTATTCAACCAAGATGTTCTTTCTTCCAAAGTTAATGGTTGTGGTAATTCAGAAAATTTTGATTCATATTCTGATTTTTCAGGTTCAGTTGATGGAATTTGATTTGTTACGTATAAATCAATTGCATTTGATTTTTCAGGTCTTTTAACACCTTTTGCCCATTTAAAATCTAGTACCCTTGGATGATGTCTTAACCACCAATTATCAGTTTTATCACCTGCTAATCTTGTACAATGAATTCTTGATTGTTGACCTGCACCTAACCCAATAACCATACCATTTTTAGCATAACATACAGAATTTGATTGAGTATATTTTAAAGCAATTGTAGCAACTGTTAAATCTATAGCACCTTGTTCTGTTAATTTAGTATTTTTTGATACAAATTCATTAAAAGAAGAAGAATTTATAATAGCATCATTTCTCTTTTGTTGTAAAGTAATACCATAAACTTGTCTATTTTCAATTAAATCAGGATTATAAGTTGGATCAATTTGTAATACAACATATTTTCCCTTTTTCTTTGATTTTAATAATTTTAAAGCTTCAGGTTCATAACCTGGAGCAATAACACCATCTGATACTTCTTTTGATATGATTTGAGCAGTTGATAAATCGACTATATTTGATAAAGCAATAAAATCACCAAATGATGACATTCTATCAGCACCTCTTGCTCTAGCATAAGCACAAGCCAAAGGAGATAAATTTTCAATATCATTAACAAAATAAATTTTTTTCTCTAAATCACTTAATGGTAAACCAACAGCACAACCAGCAGGTGAAACATGTTTAAATGAAGCAGCAGCAGGTAAATTTAAAGAAGCTGATAATTCTTTAACCAAAGGCCAAGAATTTAAAGCATCTAATAAATTGATATAACCTGGAGAACCACTTAATACTTTAAATGGTAAATGACCTTGTTGAACAAAAGCTTGAGCAGGTCTTTGATGTGGATTAGCACCATATCTTAAAGTTAATTGAGAAACATTTTCAGAATATTGTTTTCTGAAAAAATCTGAAATTGTTGAATCATAATCAGCAGTATGTTCAAATGCTTTTAAAGCGAATTTATTTCTAACTTCTGATGAAATATTAATATCTTTTTTCAATTCTTCTAAGAAAAGAGAATAATCATTTGGATCAGATAAGATTGTAACTCTTGAATGATTTTTAGCAGCAGCTCTTAATAATGTAACACCACCAATATCAATTTCTTCAACAGCTTCATCAATTGTGACATTAATTTTAGAGATTGTTTCTTTGAATGGGTATAAGTTACAAACAACAAAATCAACTTTATCAATTTTTTGAGCTTCAAGATCTTTTTCATCAGAATCTAGGTTTCTAGCTAATATACCAGCATGAACAGCAGGATGTAAAGTCTTGACTCTACCACCTAACATTTCAGGAGCATGAGTTATAGTTGAGACATCTTCAACTGGGAAACCTGATTCTTTTAAAAGACGAGAAGTACCACCTGAAGCTAATAATCTAACATTTGAAGCTACTAAACCTTTAGCCAAATCTAATAAACCTGTCTTGTCATAAACTGACAAAATAGCTGTTTTTGTGTAATCGGTCATGTTAAATTTATTTATTTATTTGATTAATTAATTAATTAATCAATTCAATTATGGATGAAATAGGGAGTGATGTAATGAGATGAATTGAATTGAATTAAATTAAATTGAATTGAATCGAATCGGTTAAGTAATAATAAAAAAAAAATTTACTATCTATCTATCTATCTATCTATAAAACCCCAATGCATGATTAATGATAATTAATATATTGATTTTGGATTTTATTTAAGTAATCAGTTACCCTGATTTTGTCCAGAGTCAATTCTGACTTACGACCACATCCGAGAATGTTGTATTTGTGGTTATTATAAGTCAATATATATATATATATATATATATGTAATTTACTTTCTAATGAAGATAGATAGATACTTTTATTATTAAACTACTAATTTACAATTAGATATATATAAAAGTATATAGATAATTAATGGAATTAAAAAATCTATTTTCTGTATCTCCATAAGGATAAAGTATTATGCTTTTTCCAAGTATGTCTTCTACCAGCTTGAGTCTTGTGGTATAAGTGACCTTTGTTAATACCTCTTGATTTCTTACCAACGGCAGTAAGACCTCTAGCTTCACGATGTTTATGAACTGGGTTAGCAATCCAGTTAATTCTAGCATCTCTTCTAATAGCTTTATGAGATGGATCAACACAGATAACTTCGTAATATTTATAAGTTGAATCTTCATTAATCCAATAAGAGTTTAAAACTCTTAAATTACCTGCTCTTCTACCAACTCTTTCTTCAGCAGTTTGTCTTAATTGCTTTTGGTATTTTAATTGAGAAACACCTTGATTTGTTGGTTTACCATAAGTAGCACCTTTTGGTACAGGTCTTTTTCTACCACCTCTTCTAACTCTAATTCTGAAAATAGAGAAACCTTGTTTAGCTTTGTAACCTAATCTTCTAGCCTTATCTGGTCTAGATGGTCTTGAAGCACGATGAATAACTTTCTTTTGTCTGTATTCCCAACATCTGACACGTAAGAGGAATCTCATAACATCGGATTGTTTCTTTCTTTGTAATTCTTCTAAATATTTATAAGCACCCATTTTAGTATTTATTTATTAATTGATTAATTCAAGTAGATTAATAATAATAATAATAGTATAGTAAAACAAATAAAATTGATATAGAAAAATATTTCAACCAAATCCTCACTCACTCACTCTGTAAGAATTCGCTGAATAGATAGATGTTAGCGAAAAGTGAAATTTTTATTTCATTTCATTTATTTTCGCTGCCTTGAAAGAGGGTAAGTTTGATTAGTTAAGTAGGGGTGTGGGGTGTGGGTGTGGGTGTTTATGTTTATGGATTACTACAGACAAGTATGGTCTTAAGTGTTATTGTGACTGTGACTGTTCTAGATAATTATTTTAATTTTAATTACAAAGTTACGGCTGTGTTCTTCCCTTTCTCTCCTTTCTCTCCTTTTCCCTCCTTACTATTACTATTACTATTCTCATTCTCACTACTCACTACTCACTACTCACTATGCTCGATTTCTCATTCTCACTCAGAATTCAATTTCTCCACAGGGTCAAAGAAATCAAAGAAATCAAATAAGTGAAAGTGAAGTGATGGAAAACTGAATAGAATAGAAAGAGTCACTGTCACTGTACTGTACTGTACTGGAAAGAGTCACTTTATTCTGTCTTGTCTTGTTTTGTTTGTATAGTTGACAAGGTTGAATCATGTGAATCATCTGTTTGTTTGTTTGTTCACTGTATTAGTTATTAGTTATTAGTTATAGTTATAGTTATAGTTATTAGTTATTAGTTATAGTATTATATTACTCCAAGGTGGGAATTGAATTTATTTCATTGATTTCAATTCCCATTTTATTGTCTTCTTCCACGTGACTTTGTGGGTTTATTCTTATTCTTATTCTTATTCTTATTCTTTCCTTGTTTTATTCTCTTTGACTGTGTTACAATAGTGATACTGGTAGTACTGCCACAGCTACTACACTCCTTATCACTACCCTCTGATCACTACCCTCTGATCACCGATACTACCTACCCTAACTAACTAACTAACTAACTAACTAACTAACTAAATTTTTCATTTCGAGAAATTACGTAATCGTCGACAATTCAGTCATCTCGCATAATTAAATTCAATCACCGTGGTAACTAACTATGAGTAATTATCACTTTTATATATATATTCACATTCATCATTACCTCTTTATTTTTCTTTATACTCTCTAATTAAACAATTAATCAATAAATAAATATATAAATAAACAAACAAAAAATGTCAGATCCAAGACCTATTTCAGATTTAGTTGATACTTTCCAAAAGGCAACAAATCTTAATTCTTCTTCATCTCCAAATGCTGTATCAACTTCTCCATCAAATTCTTATATGGATCAATTTCTAAGACCAAGATCTTATTCAACTGTAGTCAAACAAACCAAGACATTAACCCCTTTCTCTACAGGTGATATGAGAATCTTATTATTAGAAAATGTTAATCAAACTGCTATAGATATTTTTAATAAACAAGGTTATCAAGTAGATTTTTATAAATCTTCTTTACCTGAAGATGAATTAATTGAAAAAATTAAAAATGTTCATGCTATTGGTATAAGATCAAAAACAAAATTAACTTCAAATATTTTAAAACATGCTAAAAATTTAGTAGTTATTGGTTGTTTTTGTATTGGTACAAATCAAGTTGATCTTGAATATGCTGCAAAACATGGTATTGCTGTTTTTAATTCCCCATTTTCAAATTCTAGATCTGTTGCTGAATTAGTAATTGCTGAAATTATTACTTTATCAAGACAATTAGGTGATAGATCAATGGAATTACATCAAGGTATTTGGAATAAAGTTTCTTCAAGATGTTGGGAAATTAGAGGTAAAACTTTAGGTATTATTGGTTATGGTCATATTGGTGCTCAATTATCAGTATTAGCTGAAGCTTTTGGTATGCACGTTATTTATTATGATGTTAATATGATTATGGCTTTAGGTACTGCTAAACAAGTACCAACTTTAAATGATTTATTATCAAATTCAGATTTTATTACACTTCACGTTCCTGAATTACCAGATACTAAAAATATGATTTCAACTCCACAATTAGCTGCTATGAAAGATGGTGCTTATCTTATCAATGCTTCAAGAGGTACAGTGGTTGATATTCCTGCTTTAATCGATGCTATGAAATTAGGTAAATTATCAGGTGCTGCTTTAGATGTTTATCCATCTGAACCTGCTAAAAATGGTCCTTATTTTGATAACTCACTTAATAGTTGGGCTTCTGAATTATGTTCATTAAAAAATTTAATCTTATCTCCACATATCGGTGGTTCTACTGAAGAAGCTCAATCTGCTATAGGTATCGAAGTTGCTACTGCTTTAACCGCCTATATCAATGAAGGTAGTTCAACAGGTGCTGTTAACTTCCCTGAAGTCTCATTAAGAGGTCTTGATTTAGATCAAGAAGATTCAGTTAGAGTCTTATATATTCATCAAAATGTTCCAGGTGTTTTAAAAACAGTTAATGAAATTTTATCAAATCATAATATTGAAAAACAATTTAGTGATTCAAGAGGTGATGTTGCTTATTTAATGGCTGATATTTCAGGTGTTGATTCTGAAGATATTAAACATTTATATCATCAATTAGAAAATACTCCTTACAAAATCGTTACTCGTTTATTATACTAAATAAACATTCATTTGACAATTATTTTTCAACAAACTTTTTCTTTATCACACGTACTTGGGACTCATTAATTTTCTATTGTATTGCTTAACTAATGACTATATAGAATATAATAAATAATAATAAATATTCGTTCAACACTTATATAGTAATAAAACTAAAACTAAAACAATGAATGGTATGGTATGGTATACCCAGGTTATGAAGCCCATGCGCGAATCTAATCTCGATGGCGTTTCGTTTCTATTATGATATAAAGAGGCAAATTGAGTTAAAGGTATAACAACTAGTTAGTTCAATAGATGTATTACTTAAACAATTGAAGTAGTTAGTAGTAATAATGACAACGGTTACTTCTGCTGCCCCATATTTAGCTCTTTTACAAGAATCAGATTCAAATCTTAAAACATATGCTTTAGAATCTTTAAATTTAGTAGTTGATAAATTATGGGCAGAAATTGCAAATAATATATCTGAAATTGAAGAAATTTATGAAGATGAATCATTCCCTCTTAAAAACAGACGTCAAGCTGCTTTATTAGCTGCTAAGATTTACTATAACTTAGGTGATTATGAATCTTCTGTGAAATATTCTCTATTGTCTGAAGATGAATTCAATTTAGATGAAAATTCAGAATTTATTCAAACTATTGTATCTAAATGTTTAGAATTATACATTAAATTATCCCAATCTGCATTCAATAAAGATGGCAAGATATCAATTGAGACTTCAAATCCTCAATTGAATTCAATTTTTAACAAGATGTTGAATAAATGTATATCAAAGGGGGAATTGAAATTAGCCCTAGGAATTTGTCTTGAAAGTTATAGAATTGATTTAGTATTGGATTTTATAAGATCTGAGATATCAAAAGGTAAAAATAATAATAATAATAATAATAATGAAGAAAATGTAATGAATTTAGTCAATTATGTTTTAGTTGCTTCCACCACCACTATAAACAATTTGAAAATAAGAAATGAAATCTTAAATTCATTAATTTTAATCTTGTTAAATTTATCAAATCCTGATTATTTCGTTATAACTAAGATCTTGGTTAAATTAAACGATTATAAATTGGTTCATAAAATTTTCAAAGATTTAATCTTGTCAAATTCAACTAATGATCATCATCAAATTTGTTTACAAGTTGCTTTTGATCTTGTGAGTGTTGCATCTCAAGAATTATTAACAAAGACAATTGAATCATTGGACTCAGATCAATCAATTGAAAATAATAATAAATTCACAATTAAATTGAAAAATATTTTATCTGGTATTCCAACTTGTGATTTAGAAATGACTTTCTTAAATAAACATAATAATTCAGATGTTTCAATTTTAAATAAATCAAAATCTTTATTAGATGGTAGAAATTCTATTTTCCATTCTGCAATTACTTTTGAGAATGCTTTTATGTTTGCAGGTACTTCTGATGATTCATTTTTTAGATCTAATCTTGAATGGTTAGGTAAAGCTACTAATTGGTCAAAATTCTCAGCTACTGCTGCTTTAGGTGTTATTCATAAAGGTAACTTATCAGAAGGTAAAAAAATCCTTAATCCTTATTTACCTGGTAATACAACTTCATCATATACAACTGGTGGTTCATTATTTGGTCTTGGTTTAGTTTATGCAGGTCATGGTAAAGAAGTATTAGATTATTTAAGAAAAAACTTGGTCGATAATACTACTTTAACTGAAACTGGTGACAATAATAACTCTAACGGTGAATCTTCAAGTACAAGTAGTAATGATATTCTTTTACATGGTGCATGTCTTGGTGTTGGTGTTGCAGCTATGGCTTTAGGTGATGATGATATTTATGAAGAATTAAAAGCAGTTTTATATTTAGATTCTGCTATTGCAAGTGAAGCAGCAGCTTTATCAATGGGTTTAGTTATGTTAGGTTCGGGAAACCAAGATGCAATTAATGATATGTTTACTTATTCTCAAGAAACTCAACATGAAGTTATTAAAAGAGGTTTAGCAATTGGTATTTCATTATTGTGTTATGGTAAAGAAACTGAATCTGATTTAATTATAGATAAACTTTTAAATCATCAAGATTCAATTTTAAGATATGGTGGTTGTTTTACAATTGGTTTAGCATATTGTGGTACTGGTAATAATGCTGCTATTAAAAGATTATTACATATTGCCGTATCTGATTCTTCAGATGATGTTAGAAGAGCTGCTGTTATTAATTTAGGTTTTATATTATTAAGAGATTATACAACAGTACCAACAATTGTTGAATTATTAAGTGAATCTCATAATCCTCATGTTCGTTATGGTACCGCTATGGCTCTTGGTATTTCATGTTCAGGTAGAGGTTTACAAGCTGCTGTTGATGTATTAGAACCATTGACTAAAGATTCTGTTGATTTTGTAAGACAAGGTGCATTGATGGCAACTTCAATGATTTTAATTCAACAAAATGAGAAAACTTTCCCCGAGGTTAAAAATTTTAGAGAAAAATTATCAAAAGTTATTTCAAATAAACGTGAAGATGCTTTAGCTAAATTTGGTGCTGCTCTTTCTCAAGGTATAATAGATGCAAGTGGAAGAAATGTTACTATTGAATTAGAAAATTCTCAAACTAATACTTTAAATATGAAAGCAATTATTGGTTTAGTACTATTTTTACAACATTGGTATTGGTTCCCATTTACACATTTTATATCATTATCCTTTTCACCAACTTGTATAATTGGTATTAGAGATGATTTAAAAATTCCAAATTTTAAAATCAATTGTCATACAAAACCTGATGTATTTGGATACCCACCAAAAGTTGAAGCAGTTGTTGAAAAACAACCAGATAAGATTGCTACAGCAGTTTTATCAACCACTGTTAAGGCTAAAGCAAGAGAATTGAAAAAAAATAAAGAAAAAGAATTGAAAGAAAAAGAAGATAAAATGGTAGTTGATGATGATGATGATGATGATGATGATGATGAACCAAAGAAAAAATCTGAAACTTCTTCTAGTACAGAAAAGAATACATCAATCACAACAACCGACAATAATACACAATTAAATTCAACAGATGCAATTACTACTACATTGAATGAATTAACTACTGAAGAATCAGCACTTACTTCATCTTCTTCATTATATACTAAAATACCTTATCAATTCGATAATATGTCAAGGGTATTACCTGAACAATTCAAATATATTGCATTCTCTAAAAATGGTAGATTTATACCAATTAGAAAATTCAAAAATATGAGTGGTATCGTGTTATTAAAAGATCAAGAACCAACAAAACCAATTGGATCTACAATTAAAACCGTAAAGGCTCAACATAATACAGATGCTCCTGTGCCTGAACCTTTTGTTATTGATCCTGAATTAGATAAAAATTTATTCGAAGATGAAAATGATGAATGAATAATTAAATAATTTTATAAATAAATAAATAAATAAATAAATAACTACTTAATTAATTAATTAATTAATTAAATCTAGATAATGCAAAACTTAAAGCATCTTTATTCTTATCTCCACCAATACCCTTTTCTAAATCTCTCTTTTCAGCTCTTAATCTTTTTTCCTTCTCCAATGCAACTTCAACACGTTTACTTCTTTCACTTATAACATTTTGTCTTTGCTTTCTCTTATGCACTCTTAATGAAGAATTCTTACCACGAACATTAGGCTTGACTAATTTATTAACGTCTTCTTCATCCTTCTGAACTCTTTGCTGAGATGTCATAAGATCTTCCATCTCACCAGGTTTCAACCTCCTTTGAGAAGCACGTTTATCAACACTACCAATCACACTTGGATCCAAAGTAATCATATCTGGTCTTAATTTATTCATCAAATTACGTACTTCTGTCTCTTTTCTTTGTTTACTTGTCTCATATGGATTCAATTCTAATGCATCGTAATTAGCTTCACCAGCACCAGGAATAATCAAACTACTAACACCTTTCTTGTGTCCAACTCCAAGTATATCT
The DNA here is from genome assembly GCA_024271885.1 of Wenyingozyma ramenticola. Classification (NCBI taxonomy): domain Eukaryota; kingdom Fungi; phylum Ascomycota; class Pichiomycetes; order Pichiales; family Pichiaceae; genus Wenyingozyma; species Wenyingozyma ramenticola. The sequence continues at coordinate 355,353 of JANBXF010000004.1, forward strand.
TCAAATGGTACGAATCTCTGAGACTCAACTTGAGATCCCGAGATCATGTGATTCATATATGGATCTTTTTGTCTTTGCTTGAATACATCTTTCCAAATCGTTATATGTGGACCCCATCCAATCGATACTAATCCTTTATCTGAAATATCTAATGAATTAGCTGGTGTTGGAGTATAATACGAATCCACTTCTTTAAACATTCTAATATCCCATATTTTTAAAGTCTTGTCGGAACCAGCAACACACATATATTTACCATCACGATTAACAGCTAGGGCCCTTATTGGACCTCTTGCGGCTTGAATCTTGACCAATGGTTCAGGCATAGAAGGCGACCAGAGTGATACTTGTCCATTACCATGACCTAAATGCGTCACTGCGTTCCATGGATTCTGTCTCATGCATTGTGTTGGACCTAATTTTGTTCTATGTTCACTTATCAATTCTCCAGTGGATACATCATGATATTTTAAAAAACCTGTATTACCTGCTGAAACCAAAAGGAAATGGTATGGAAGGAAATCCAATTGTGTTACATCGATATGTTGTTTTAAACGATGTAATTCCATACCTGTTTTATCATATATGAATACGTATTTCTTTTGAGCAACTGCAAAATATTGATCATTATGTAAATATTTCACAGCATGAACTGTTTCATTCAAATGTAATTCACAATCCAGACGTCCTAATCTCCAATCAATAGATGCAACATGACCTTTCTTACCACCTATCAATAAATCTCTACCATTTCTAGTAAAATCGATATTATATGGTCCAAATTCTTCAAGTTTTAAATCTATTCTCTTATTTCCTGTAGATTGATCAACTGCTTCAACTATATCGTCTTGTTTGAATTTATAAGTCTTTTCCATTCCTTCGGCCTCTAAGTACCCTACTTCCTCTTGTAATAACATCTCTGTCTGTGCTGCAGTATTCACAGCATCTCTATATTGATGATCTAATTTCTTTAAATTTGCATTCAATTTTTTATCTTTGGTATATTTCATATTACTTTTGTTTCCCGGTGTCGATCTTTCAAACTTCTGCCTAACGGCAGGATCCACCTGTGTTATACTCGACTTATCCTTGGCCATTTGGTCTTCTATTCTTGTAATATGTACAATAAATCTGTAACAATGAAATATTTCAATAAAAATACTACTAATACTGATAAAAAAAAAAAAATTAATGTACTAAAAAATATTTTTTATGGTCCCGCGAATTAAGTGACAGTACAACACCTTTAGGATGTTGTGATATTCATTATATTTTTCTCAAAGAGACGAACATGTTTTGTGATTTTGTGTTTTATATAAACTTTAATTGAGTTTATTGGTTTTATTTGAAGATATTGATATTTACTTTAGTTATTTTGCTTTCACCTTACACTCATTATAGACTGTCAGAGACTTAAGATGCCACGTGAGAGTTCAAGGAGGGTTAAAGTATCAGACAGTCAAATATCAGGTACAACATCTGAAATAGTTTTGGAATTCACAAAAGAATATGATAATAGTGAATTATTCAATACGGATAAACCTCAAAATCATACCAAAAAGTATCATAGACATAGATTTTTCCATAGATTGCATAGGCGAAGAAAACGAAATGATACTATTGGTAATGGTAGTGAACTCGCAAGTCAAACTTCAGTCAATAGCGCAAATTTATCGCATGATCAATCTAATGATATAAACGCTGCATTTGATCATCATATGAAACAATATGCAATAAAGACAATTGGAGGGCCTATTCCAGGAACTCAGAAGTATGTCTTCGATGAGCCAGATAGTGGAAGTGACCCATTTGTAGATCAACCAAAAAACACTACAAAAAGTATATACAGAGATATCGAGTTTAAAAATGAAGTTATTCCAGAATTACCACCATTATTCAGTGAGAGTGACAATGAAGAGGACGGTCAAGAGCAAAATACTACTCTAAAGGCAGAAGAGAATCAAAAGACATTCACGGGTAAATTAAGGAGGTTTTTTTCATTAAGACATAAAAATCAACACAACCTGGAAGAAAATAAAAAATTAGATTTACAAACTTTTAGTGAAGTTCAAGAAACTATTCAAACTATTAGAGAAACGATCCAGTATCGTGATTCACCTATTACATCAACGGAAACCCCTAATATAACAACCACTGATACATCAGGAGATCCATTTAGTGACAGGAATAAAGAGGAAGACACATCAGCATCAAAATACTGGCCCACTTCCTCGTCTTCCTTGAGTTCTCCAGAGATGGAGCAAATAAACGTTTTTACAACAAGTGGGAGTAAGACTTATTTCAAAAATACAATTTACAAGAATGCTTCCTCTAGTTCAACCCCAGATGAGCTTGATCCATTCTCTAATTCTGAGGACTACAGAGTCGACGTTAGCGCTAGTATCGGAAAAGAAAATGTCAGTGAAGTAGAGGAAGATGAATATGTGGTTGGATACGATCTAGAAAGGAACAAGGAAAATGAAGAGCAAAGCAAATCTGAGATCAAAACTGAAAAGGAAAGGGCAAAAAGTATAAGAAGTTGGTTTTCAACCATATTTGGTACGAGAAGAAAACAGAATAGGACCGATGTTAGTCAAGATAAATTGCAGTTGGAAGACATAGTGCAAGGATCAAGTCCAGAAACCATTTCTACAAGCGAAGCATCTATTGAGTTACCAGAGCATCATTATTACGATCACAGCCTCAGCATTAGTGAAAGCGTTGTCTTATCAAACGCTGAAACACGTAGAACATGGTTCAGTGAGTTCACAGACGAAAACCATACGATCAAAGAAAATCACAAGCAAATAGAGGAGCAGCAAGAAACAGAGGATGAAACGTTTCAGGAAGAAGAGAGTGAATCTTTATGTTTGCCAAATGATTCCCTCAAGAATGATGAGCCTGCTCGTGTGCTTATGAGTCAATCACAATCACAATCATGTACTACATTGATCAATAAATTTGTGGAAAATAAAGATCAAATCAATATAGATGAAACTAGATCGGTTCCAACCATTAACAAAATTCAGTATACCGAGTTATCAGTTTTGAAAATTCCTGATGACACTGACAGTTCACTTCTGAAACTTCCTGATGAAACCCTGGTTCTACCTCAAAAATGGATCTTATGGAGAATTGAGCATAGGTTTCGTGAATCCAGGAGAAATCCAGGAACAACAAAGGAAAAATTATGGTATCATGGTATAGGTGAAATTGAAGATGACAAGCGCTTCGAAGAGTTTATCCAATTATGCGATGCAAAAGAAGTTCCAAAAGGTAATGAGTATAGACTATACAGAGAATATTTGGTACCATCACAGATTGCAGATTCAATGCATTCATGGAGTAAGATACAAGTCAAAGTTCCAATTCACCATTCTCCTAGATTTTGGTATTTCTTATCAAAAATTGTAGTGACGAGAGAACTCTTATTCGAAGATTCTATACAAATCGAGTCATTATTTTGGAAAATGAATCCGGGAAGAACTACATCTTGTTCATTTTCAATATACTTGAATATTGATCAATTTGAAAGAGAAGTGGCACGTGAAGCTGTAAATGCTATCATATCTCATATGCCTGCTCAATTTAAGTTGATTATGGAAACTTCTGTGTTGTCAACCGGTCATTCCAAGACGATATCAATTTACAGCCCGTTCATCCTGGCATAACAGAAATCTTCCGTATTGAGCTTATACCGTCATCAATCATATACATAAACTTAAGTAAGGTGAACATTTAATTAATTAATTACTCAGTCAGTCATTCAAATGGATCAAAACCCCACGGCTGTCAAAAAGCCACTAAAAGCAGACCACCAAAATCTGCCATTTGCCGAGCGTGCGAACAAAAAGCTAAAGTTCAGGCAGGTTTATGCACCATCTCTTTAGTGACCTTCAAGAGTTGCTCAAGTGAACTGGGAAGACTATACTCACCTATTTAAAGATAAGTCAAGACAAGTTCCTTGGAAGGTGTATACAGGAGTATTGTTTCTGAGAGATTCCTTTTGAAAAATGTGGAAATTGGGTCTTAAAAGAAGCTTAGATCAAGCTAAAACGGCAGCATTTAAAAGACATATTTCAACTAAATTGCAAACTCCAAAAGTACAGAAAGCCAACTTCTTTGGAAATTCATTACTTATACTTGGTGGTCTTGGTGTTGGTCTATATTGTTTTGATGCCCGATCAGCAGTTAACGAGTATGTTTTCTGCCCTTTGATTCGTCTTCTTACCTCTCCAGAAGATGGTCATAGACTGGGTATTTTCTGTTTGAAATACGGCATCAGTCCAAGATTATTCTTCGATTATGATGATCCAGCATTAGAAGTCGATGTATTTGGCACTAAATTAAAGAACCCAGTTGGAATGGCCGCTGGTTTTGACAAAGAAGGTGAAGCTATTGATCCTGTTTTAGATTTAGGTTTCAGTTATATTGAAATTGGTTCCATTACCCCTGAACCACAACCAGGAAATCCTAAACCAAGATTTTTCAGATTGAGTCAAGACGAAGCTGTTATCAATCGTTATGGTTTCAATTCATCTGGTCATTGGAACGTTTTGGCCAGATTGAGACAAAGATTGGCTCAACATCCTGAAGCAACTAATAATTCGCTTAGAGATGGTAAAATTCTTGCTGTTAATTTAGGTAAAAATAAAACCGGTGACGAAGTTAACGATTATGTTTTAGGTGTTCAAAGGTTTGGTCAATATGCCGATGTTTTAGTTATAAACGTTTCCTCTCCAAATACTCCAGGTTTGAGGGATTTACAAAACGAATCCAAATTGACCAATTTGTTACAAACTGTTGTTAAAGAGAGAGACAGTTTAGAAGGTAATATCGTTAATCCAGCACACAAACCACCTGTATTAGTGAAAGTTGCACCTGATTTAACTGAGCCAGAAATTGAGTCCATTGCTAAATCTGCCAAGGAAGCCAAAATTGATGGTATTATTTTATCAAACACCACAATTCAAAGACCAAAGGGTGAATTGATCACTCAAGGTTCAATAGTCGATGAAGCTGGTGGCTTATCAGGAAAACCATTGAAGGAAATTTCCTTGAAGGCCTTTAAAATTTTGAGAAAGTACACCAAAGATTCAGACATTGTTCTTGTTGGATGTGGTGGTATAAGCTCTGGTAAGGATGCTATCGAATTCGCAAAGGCAGGTGCTACATTTGTTGAGGTATATACTGCTTTTGCATATCAAGGTCCAGGTTTAGCAGCTAAAATCAAGGATGAAATTTCACAGGAGTTGAAAAAAGAAGGAAAGACCTGGATGCAAATTGTAGGTTCTGATGATAAATGAAGGAAGTTTACTACAGTTTAATATATACCTGAAAGAACAGTAAAAAATCAAAAAAAAACTAAAATTATTTACAATGATTAAATTGCCAAAAAAGTATAGAAAACGTTTTATATTTATACAAATGCATATCTTATATAAAGGAAACAAATAGAAAATATACATATAAAATATAAGAGGTGTAAAAGCAGACGAATATGAAAGTCAAAGTGAATTAGAAGTAATCATCGTATCCTGTCATTGAAAAATGGCACCCAGAATAAACAAGCATATTAAGAAACAGAAATCAGATGTGAACAAACCAAAGAGTTCACTATACTTGGCCACTATTTTTAAATACTTTGCAATTGGGAAATTAGGTCCTAACAATCCCGATATCAAATTGAGCCCTGTGTATATCCAAGAATCACTTTTGTAATCTGCAGTTGTAGAGATATATATGAAAAAATAAGACATGAAACCTAAATCAGCTAAGAGGAATTTGTCCCATATGCCCGTAACTGGTAAAAATGAAAAATCAAAGAAAGAAGTATAGTAAATCAATGTAATGACAAAGAATCTGAAAAATGTGTAGAAAAATTTGAATCTTTTAGCTTCTTGTTGATTGTATAAATCCAATTTTGACTGATAATCCAGTTCCTCAAGCGATTGCTGTCTTTGCTGATCATTTTCGGAATTTTCACCTGAAGGGTCTGATAAATTCGAAAACATAGACATGGTTTGCATTAATTTATCCATACCAGGGACACCTGCAAAAGGATCACCTAATCCATCAGATGAACCATCAGCACCATTCAAATGTTGATGTCCTGTTCCACTGAAGAGATTTTTGAGCAATTGATCCATATCTGGCATACCGTCATTTGACGATGACGTCGACGTGGTATTGGCATTGGTATTGGTATTGGTATTGGAATTGGTCTTTTTGATAAACTCAGAAAGATCATTAATTTCTGGATCATCGTAGTCGTGAAGTGAATCTGCTGGTGTTGAAAAAGTTTGAGAGATTCTATTACTCTTCTTTCTTGCTGCCTCATCTTGTAACTTTGTGGTTGAAAAATTATTTATAGAGCTATTTGAAGTAGTGTTTGGTTTCGAAGCTGGTGTATCAGTCGGCAAGAATGAATTTGATGATCCTGTAATCTTTCCCAATCTTGAAGAAGCAGATTTATTCAGCTTTGCAGCTCTTCTTTCTCTAAGAAGTCTTCTTTTATCTTCCTCCGACAAAGCAGACATTGTGACTTGGATAATATATATGTAGCAAAGAAGAAAGTTACCAAGAGTCGAAAGCGAAGTGTACCAGAAGTAGTTATTCATGACATGAATATATACGTACATATCCATCTATTTATGCTATTTTATGAACAGAGCAGATCCTATTTCCCAACGCTCTGTCTGGTCTCACGAGGAGATATAAATGACTAAATACATTGACCTGATAGTAGAAATTCTTTAGCCCTATCCATTGTTTTTTGACGTGGCATATAGTGTCCAACAATCGTTACAACGAATAATGACAACATGCTGATGTATAACATCAGAAGAGGTTTATGACTATACCAATTCAAGGTAACAACAGTAAACTGAACGGTTTTAGTGGGGATTGAAACTGATCAATGATTTGATTGGGGAGGGATGTTTCACTTATCTTCGTTACGCACAAGTGTCTTTAGTAATTGATATTTTTGATCCTCCGCAAGAACCATAAGTTTCTTACCATCGTTTGACAATCCAGAAGGCTTCAAACTTGGATCACGAGCGGCATATGAAGCAGGATCGTAATACTTTTCAAAGTCTCGAGATATGATGTTCCCTATGATATGATCTTGAGTTTGAAGTACTTTGAGAACCTTTGACTGGTTCTCATATACATCCCAATCTAAACGCTTTTCCGGCATTCCTGGTTCCATTATCCTAACCTATAATACAATCGCTCTACCTACCTGCTATACGTGTAGATATGTATATACCAGTCTATAGTATTGTTTACTTAGCTATCAGTAACTCTTTAAAATCTCTCTATCCATTTGGTGCGCGGAGTGGGTTTCTTCTTTGGGAGGTTCCGATAGAGGAAAGTTGGGGTAATTTAAGTGTATCTATATATCTCCTCTTTATGTTATATGTGAACAGGTAGAGTAAGAGGCTCAGATATTTGTTGTTTTCTATAGAATAATTACCATGAAGAGTACTCGTATGCTGCCATCCCTTAGATTGGGATTGAGATATGGGGTACGCTGCCAATCGACAGGGATCCCTGCAGAGCCAAATAAGCGTGAAGTTGGTTTGCCTAATCCTCAAGATTTGACCCAGCAAGCTCCGAATAGAATTGAAACATGGTCACCTTCCCAAAGGGAAAGAAAAGAAGCCATGACTGGTCCAAGATTTCAGGGTAAGGATATGACTAGACAACCACGTCCTTATGCCGCTATTGATTTGATTGCAAAAGCTCCGATTAGATATTTAGAGCACACAAATGTTGCAGTTTGTGATGGTAATGGTGGTATTCAAGGGCACCCTAAGATATTTATCAACCTTGATCCACCAAAACCTGCAACTTGTGGTTATTGTGGATTGAGATTTGCAAGAGCAGAATTGAAATCGGAATTCGGTGAAGCTTGAATCTACGAATACACTTTAGGGTGTTATCGATATTTATAAAGAGTCTCTATATTATATAGGCTTGTTATATTCATTTATCAAAGTCAATTAGATGAATATTTCTCTATACGTCTAATCAATCTATAGCGTAATACAACCAAACTTATTTTTGATTTTCGTTATAAAAACGTACATAACTAACTAACTAGAAGTAAATAGGCAAATGATCACAAGGTGCAGTATATGCAACATCGATATCTATTCATCAAAAGTGTAGATGATGTATTGCACAAGCAATGTGTTGTCAGCATCCCTCAAGAATCTACCTTTACCGATAAAATTGGATTTGTTAATCCATGCAGATTCAGAAGTCTTGGAGTCAAGGAAAAACTTCGGATGACAAGTAACGTAACCATCTTCAAATTCCATGAAGTGTCTTTGTTTGCCAACAACTTCATTAACAGCACCTTCAAATCTGACAACACCTGTGTAGTGTAAAAATGCGCTCTCTTCCTTTGGATTACCTTTGGCATCAGTGACTTGAAGATAAACTCTACAATCCAAGTTACCTACGGACTCACCAGCAGCAGATCTGATGTCATCAAAACCACCAGTAATCTTAGCGTTGAATGGTAATTTTGGGTCAATTGAGTGAACTGCACCACCGTTCAATTTGACAGCAGTTAAGGTTTCTTGCTTGTTGCTATATACAACTGTAGGATCTGCGGCAACGACATGGACAAATAAGACAGGCTTTAACCCTGGAATTTTTGGATAGTCTGATGGTAAAGTGTTACCGTTTGTATGCTGGGAAAGTTTTTCGTTAGAGATTTCGGACATTATGTTTAATACCATTGAGGATAAACCAAAAGAGAAGAAAAGAAAACTTGAGGGTAGTGAAAGAGATAAAGGGATGATAAGTAAGAGGACATTCGGTATCAAAAAGTCACACCAGAGGCTAATTCCCCGGAATGGAAAGTGGTCGGTGTTTGATTTAAAGGTCGATCGACGCGGGAAGAAGAACAAACTAGAAGCATCTGCTTATGAAGAAGCAAAGTATATCTATATGCCTAATTCTTGTCTTTCTGGTCGGGTTGCCATCGATTAAGGTCAGTATCTTCCCTGTCATACACTCAATTGATAAACAAAGACATCCAACATGAGTGCAGAGAACTTTAAGCAACAAGCCATTGAGATTTACGAGCTAGACAAGTCTCTCAGCAAGAATGAGAGAATCGAGTTATCAAGAATGCATACCGCTTTGATATCTCAGTCAGTAACTTCAATATCAACGGGCTTTATAATTGGTGTAGTTGTACCTTTCTTTGCTAGAAAGAAGGGACAATTGATCAATCCTATGGTGCCGATAGCATCTGGTATTGTTGGTCTTTCAACTGCGATGTTTGCTGAGCCATATTTTTATCAAAGAAAAGCAATTGAATTACAGAAATCACATCAGGATGATCCTCATCTCAATAAGATGATCAAATTAACAACAGATGCTTACAGAACTTTACCATTTCCATGGGCTTCATACTTTCAAAAGTCATCCGAAGATCCCAATTTCAGAATCAAGGATCCAAGAACAATCAACGATTCTTCCATATTGCTTCAGCTTGATGTTGACAGAATTAGAGCTCATTTTCAAGAGGCAAACAACAACTTACCACAAAACCCACAGAGATATCCTGCCGCTCCTCGGGATAGAACAATCACGGCAGACTCACCACAGAATGTAGATGGTGAGATTTCCAATACATATGATGAATTTGTTGATTCCTCCGATGACAATTTATATTCCACTCCTTCTACCTCACTTGCTACTCCAACTGCCACTGCCACTTCCACTTACATCAAATCCACCTGGGATATACTCAGAGAAGAAGAGCAAAAGGAAGCTCTCAAAAAGTACCAAGGTAAACAAAATAGTACAGGGTACTCTCCATCAAATTATCAGTATCCTCCTCCCCAGGCTAGATCAGCAGATTCATCAACAAACGGAGAAGATATATTCGAAGTATCGCTCGATGAAGAGAGCAATTCCAATACACAATCTACCAATCTTCCAGATGGCACGGGTCCAGGAACAGCTTGGGATAGAATTAGAAGAGGGGGAAGATAAATGGCACTCGTTCAAATAAAAAAAGATAACTTGCATTCGGAGTTTCAATCTCACATTTTGTATATATTTATTGTGAGTTCAAAAATTACCATCTATAAGATAAAAGGTTCAAATATATTTATGGATTAAACTATATAAAATGGAAAGAATAAAACAAACACCCAAATAGGGGAAAGATATTATTTCTTTCTATGGACAAATTGGGGAATAAGATCAGATCAAAGCGTTATCACCTCTCTTTTCTTCCTTTAATTTTTGTAATTGAGAAATAACAATATCTAAAGAAATAGCTTCATTCTTGTTTTGTAATTCTTGGATATCACGGTTTCTGATATTAACGGAACTATCTGTAGCTTCTTGTTCACCAACAATGAAGATGAAATTGTATTTTTGAATTTGACCAGTTCTGACCTTCTTTTGTAAAGTGTTACCAGATAAGTCAACATCGGCATAGAAACCAGCACCATGTAAAGTATCTCTAACTTTTTGAGCATAGTCAAAGTACTTAACACCAACTGGAACAACCAAGATTTGTCTTGGTGATAACCAGAATGGCCATTTACCAGCAAAATGTTCAGTCAAGATAGCAGTCATTCTTTCAACAGAACCAAGAATAGCACGATGAATCATAACTGGTCTTGTAGTTTCTTGAGTATCTTCTTTATATTCTAATTCGAATCTGTTTGGTAATTGGAAATCTAATTGAATAGTAGCACATTGATGCCATCTACGAAGAGCATCTGAAATCATGATATCAATCTTTGGACCATAGAAGGCACCATCACCTGGGTTAACTTCCCATTTACCACCCCATTTGTTTAATGCATTTTCTAATTTAGCTTCAGCATTATTCCAAGTTTCAATTTCACCAACATATTTCTCTGGTCTGGTGGATAATTCCATCTTGAAATCGAAACCGAAAATACCATAGACCATCTTCAAGAAATCAAATATACCAGAGATTTCATCTTCGATTTGATCTTCAGTACAGAAAATATGAGCATCATCTTGTTGGAATCTTCTTACTCTTGTTAAACCTGAAAGAGCACCAGAGAATTCATTACGATGGATAACACCAAAATCGGCAACTCTCCATGGCAATTCTCTGTACGATCTTTCTCTAGACTTGAACATAAGACAATGACCTGGACAGTTCATTGGCTTCAAACCAAAAGTTTCTTTTTCAACTTCGAATGAGAACATATTTTCTTTATAATTAGCCCAGTGACCAGATGTTTCCCATAATTTAGCATTGTACATATTTGGAGTGATAACTTCATCATAGCCTCTCTTTTGGTATTCGGTTCTCATCATTTCACACAAGGTGTTGTAGATTCTAGTACCGTGTGGTAACCAGAAACAAGAACCTGGAGATAATTCGTTGAAGAAAAATAAATCTTGTTCTCTACCAATCTTACGGTGATCTCTTGCAGCTGCTTCTTCTAAGAATTTCAAATGTTCTGTCATTTGTTTCTTATCTGGGAAAGAGACACCATAGACTCTTTGTAAGGAGTCATTCTTGGCATCGGCTAAGAAGTAAGAAGAAGAATTCTTTAACACTTTCATAGCTTTGATTCTACCGGTATGTGGAACGTGAGGACCTCTACATAAATCGATTAAAGGACCACATCTGTAAACAGTAGAGGAAGTACCATCTGGAATCTTAGATTGAATCAAGACTTGTTTATATTTGTTATAATTGAACATCTCTAATAATTCTTCTTTGGTTAATTCTAATCTTTCAAAAGGTTGCTTTTCCTTGATAGCTTTTTGACAAACAGATTCGATATTACCGAAATCGGCTTGAGAAACAGCAGTCTTACCATCATCGATAGACATATCGTAGAAGAAACCATCTTCGGTTGGAGGACCGAAACATAAGTGGGCACCCATATGACATTCACAAGCTTCACCCAAGACGTGAGCAGAGGAATGCCAGAAGACGGCCTTACCTTCAGGATGATCGAAATCTAAGAACTCTAATGTAACATCTTTTTCTAATGGTCTCTCTAAATCCCATAATTCACCATCAACCTTGGAGATCACTTGTCTTTCAGCAAATGATTTACCGATTTCTTTGGCAATATCTTGAGGAGAAGTTTCCCATGAGGTACCTTCTTTGACAGTACCGTCTTTCAAAGTGATCTTGATTGGAACTCTTTCCTTGGCAGCAACTTCTGCGTCATATTTAGCCTTCAATTCTTCAAAAATCTTGATTCTGTGGTCAATGAAAGCAGGTTTTGGATCTAATTCTAATTTGGCTTTGAGAGCACCTTGACCCTTATCCTTTCTCTTCTTTTCAGCTTTTGGTTTGGCACCTTCAGCAGCTGGAGTTGGGGCTTTAGAGTCATCAGCAACAGCCAACTTCTCAACCTTTTCAGTAACTTCGGCCGACATGATGTATATCTATATATAACCTTGGGATAACGGAAGTAAAAAACAAAAGCTGCTTCCCGTGTAGCCTAGAAACATGGATACAAATATGTTACCTATAATGAGTAATCTCAAACGTGTGAGCTGGTCGCTGGGTCTCTTCTGTTTTGGTCTAAAGTGGTGAGAGTCGAAAAAATTATTTTTTTGCGTGGGAGGGTAATGAGAATTTGGTCTTGTTAGATTGCATATCACTTGTAAGACAAGATTGTGTCTAGAGAAGAGAGTGTAAACCGACAGATAGCCACTATCAAGCCTATATACACAGAGTAGGCAGACCAGTATCTATATAGAGATTCATACAGCATTATGTCTAGTATGGAAGTAAGCACGTCAGAGGTAGAAGTGCAGGAGATAGGTGAAGATAGCAAACAGAATAGAAATGATGTTACGACAAATAATGACGATCAGAAGGAAGTTAAATCAAGCATAGGTGATAAGGAACTAACACCAGATTCAGCAACAGAGACTAAGGATCTCAAGTCCAAAAGAAAGAAGAAGTCTAAATCAGCAACTCCAAGTGTAGATGACATAAATGGGTTGAAAGAAGGAGAAACATATGCTTTAAGTTATGATGAAGTTAATGATAACAAAGAGGAAATCAGTGAAATAAGAGGTAGCGGGAGATACTTTGGTGTTGATGATCCAGATTTATCTCAACCTATTTGTTCCAATTGTCATAGAAGAGGTCATATTAGAGTGAATTGTAAAGTAGTTGTTTGTCATGCATGTGGTAAAATCGATGATCATTATGAGACGCAATGTCCTAACTCCATGGTTTGTTCAAACTGTGGTAAGAGAGGCCATTTCAAGAATAATTGTAAAGAGAGAATAAAGAGAAACTATTGTAGTGATTGTGATTCAAGATATCATTCTCTCGATAGATGTCCAAACATTTGGAGAAGTTATATAACCATTGAAACGAAGGACTCAAATAAGAAATCTAGTGTGATAGGATATCCATTCAACTTTATTTATTGTTACAACTGTGCAGCCAAAGGTCATTATGGCGATGAATGTAAATTACCCAGAACTTCAAAGACACCTAATATCAATGGTTCTGCTTTCACAGGTGATAATTTACCCGGTAAGTTGAAAAATATGTATCATGAGAATCTTAGAAAGTATGAAGAAGAAAACGATGATGATGAAGATGATAGATACGGATATGGTAGCACAAGATGGAACGGATCCTCGCAACCCTATTACGGAAACACTGCTGCATTTTCACGTAATGTGGATATACCTAGTAGGCCATCCATGAAAAGAAAATTTGAACCTGATTCTGGATACAATTCTGCGAGATCATATAATAGAGTACCACCTCCTTCTCATTTGCAGCCCAAGAAGACAGGAACACTGAAAGGTTCTTCTGCTCCACCAAGAGGTCCATCTGGTGATAGTAGCAGTGGTAATGGTCCTTCTAAGACTGGATTTTTGCCATTGAATAAGAGAAGTTATGGAAGTAATGGTAATAATTACAACAATTCAAAGAATGAGGTGTATAGTTACCCCAGAGGAGGAAGTAATGGTGAAAGCAATAACTATAACAATGGAGGGTACAATAATAAAAGATCATCTGGTAAAAGCTATTCTGACTTTTCATCATACAAAAACTCCAATAGTGGAGGAAATAGAGGTGGTAATAGAAGTTATAATAATTATAATAATGGGGGAAACAGATATAACAACAATAACCGTAGGTAGCTATAGTGGTACCTATTGTCAATGTATATAAATACGATCAGTGATGATTATCAATCGACAATACTCTTCGAATAAGGCTGAAAGCAGTTAATTAAACTCTTTTGATATTATACATTTCTATAAATCTATCAGACATTACCGGATTTCCAAGACCCTGAAAACCCGTGACGAACATAACAAAGATTTGGACAATCATTAGCTGCTCTGAACCCTCTTCTTGGTAAGACCAATATATCATCGACTAGAGTTGGACCCCATACACCAGTGAATGTTTTCCAATCGATGAGTTTACCAGGAACACTATCTGGACCATATATTGTATCCTTTTGATTAGTGATCACCGCAGACATGTAAACAATGTTAAGATTTTTGATTGTATTGAAATGATCATAAATGGAATCGGTGAAGATACCAGGACCAGTCCAATCCATAACATCAACCGTGTTACATCTATCAACATCATCTTTAAATTCTTTAAAGTAAGCGGTAAGTTTGTCCTCTACACGTGCTTCCAAAGTCCTCTTCACAATATTTGCAATGATTCTTGCCATAGCAGGATGTCTTTTTTTTGCCTTGAAGGTCCATTGAAGAAATTGGATTCTTCTAGGCATGATTTCTTGCCAGTTTTCTTTGTTTGGATCAGATTCTACTCCAATCACCATATTAACTTCATCATCGATAAGATTATCCATCCATTTGTCAATCGGTTGAAGAGGGTCAACATCTATGTCAGAGTATGTACCACCTTCTAAGAAGATCAACAGGTATCTACCAAAGTCACTTTGTAAGATAACTTTAGGTAATAATCTATATGCTTCCCATACTTCAGGTACGGTATTAATGAAAGTTCTTTTTATAATTTGATCTACTTCTGCATTTGTGTAAAAAGTGAAATTGAAAGTCGGATGAATATAATTCCATTTTTCATATTTATCTAAATTTGGGAATTCAGCATATACACAATCTTCTGGTTTCTTCTTCCACATTTGCACAATATTATGTTCACCTGTGGGTCCATCTGTATATTTGGGAAAATGTTCAAATAATCTCTCTATTGTCTTTTCAACGTCAAATGGATCCGACCCTTTGGCAGCCGGTGTGGTTGTATAAAAAGTCGACTGATGGTACTCTTTCTCATAAATAGCATGCCTGTTAACTCTTGAATATATATTCTTCTTCATATGAGAAGATGTCACAAAGGATCCTATGATTATACCTAAAGATAAAAGGACAACCGACAGGAATTTATTCTTCCAAATGTTGGCTAGGTAAACTGGAAGTTTCCTTTTATATTCAACATCAGTAGGTGAAAAAGAAGATGAAGATGGTGCTTTCAACATAAATACATATATCTATAGATCTATAGATTTGTATTCAATAATCAATAAAGGGAGAGTTGCAAATACAAAGTAGACTAGACATTTTATTTTATCATAGCTGTTAAGAAGCGCCGGCTCAGATGAGGGGGGTTTCAAGTTAAGGTGTTCTACTTAAGCCGTCTCAAAACTGCCTGCAGCCATAATGACCATCTTATTACTCTTCCCAAATTACGAGTTACTACGGCGGAGCTAGTTAAGCTTTAGGATATATAAGTGCTGTGGCAGCACTTTGCGCGTTAGTGTGATGCACCTTCATGTAGTATTTTTTGTGTATAGTGGAAACCTCTTCTAAAAGGATTCTAGAAAGTGGTCTTTCATTTGAAATTTAGCGGGGACAGTATTGTATAAAATTAACTACTCTTCGTCTGGTGTTATTTTTAATGCTGTGACTCTCAATGCGAGATTTTGAAGTTTCCTAGTTCTTTACCGTTTGAAGATGAAAACAGCTTTTTTGCATTTGTGTTCTTTTGTTTGGAGTGCACGGCGGCAGATTATCTTCGAGAAAAACAACTAAATATATATATATATATATATATATTCTAAAGAAAGGCCGTAATCATGATTGCAAACTATAATCCTTTATGCCCAATCATTTCAGTCGGTGGGACTTGGGTCCATATGTCTATATATGGGCATCACGGATGTAAGACCCAGGGGACTATATATTTTCCCTCGCAGAAAGGAAATTACCTAAAGAGGGTATAAGTAAATCTCCCGTGTTTCATTTCCATACCACTTTCCAAGATACGCGATTTGTGTCCTAAGATAAGAAAGGTGTGAGACGAGATTTACTTCAAAGCTTATATAATTTTAAGATATTTACTTCACATACATGTATACAATGTATACAAAATAATAAGTGATAGAGTAAGCACAGATCCTGAATTGATCGAAATGATATGATATAAATCCTCTTTTTCTACTGAGACTATTTCATACAAATAGACAGGTGAAATCACTGGGCTCATCAAAGCTCATGAGAACTCCAATGAAAGAGTCACTGACATGACTTCCATTCATTTCAATGTTACATTGTTGTCACTCTGGAAAGAATTAAATATATATATATATACACTGATGTGTTCAATTACAATAATTTGTATACAGACCTAGAATCAGTAACAACATAGCAATCACGTCGCACCAATAATACTTACAGCCCTCTCTCAACATTACCCTACCTTACTCAATAAATTCTCGCTGAGAAAGAAAGAATAATATAAATAGAAAAGTTTTGCCAAACTTGTTATTTACTATTATACTATAACATACTCTTTTGAGTTTTTCTCCTTTCTTCGGTCAACTACCAGAGGATCAGATTCTTAATCGTACATAGTTCTTGCCTTTTACCAGAACTATCCGGGATCTGTCCTTTTTAATGGTTATTTAACCGAATTTTTGGAACTTCTTCATCATTATTTTCAAATTTATTCTTCAAATTCTCCTAATATGAAGTTAGTACTAGCATCATAAGATTGAATCAGAAGAGAAATGAATTGGAAATTAAATGATAACTGATGAATCAGTCGATACTCTTATATGGGATTGATTGATTCGATGTTATCTAAGGGAATGGATGGGATATATACATAACACGATACAAAAACAGCCAAACGTGTTATTTTACTTGGGTGTACTTTGTTTCAGATTGTTGCATCAATCAACGAATTAACCATTAATACAAACGAATCTAAATGTTGTTTAATCGAAGTCGTTTGTGCAGGTTCCCATGACTCAAATGACTTTAGCCAACATCAATATGTTCGACTAGATTGTATATAGTAGTAGTAAACCCGGAATACAAACACCGACTAAAACCATGTCACCATCCGGGTAACAAGCGAGAACCACCCCTCAAAAATCTAGACCTCGGATGTTAAAAAAAAGGCTTATTTCATTTCAGTTAGCGGGGATTTCCATTTCAGTATATCAATGTTATTGTAGTCTTATTGTGCAATACAGTACTTCACTAGTCAGTGGTAGTAGTAGTAAACGAGAAAACTGCAATGTATTGGATTAATCCGTTTCAACAAGGAACTTTGCTCTCTTGAATCAGATCAATTTGTCCCACTGAAGCCCAGATCTGATTATCGCGTTCCATCTCCCTTTTATATACGCTAAAAATCTTTGAACAGCACGTAAATTATGATTCTGTGAGTCTCTTCGGGTAATCGCTACATCCCTTAACCAGTCTAACTGATATAGGTGTCTATATGATCGTAATAATAAAGATATAAACCGTGTCTAGCTATTTCAATTGTAATAATATCGACTCTGCTGCTCTTATTGTTCTGTGCTATTGTTTGAAATTGTCGTGATTGTTAGTATTTCTGTTGTTCTCCTCCTAACTTTCACTGCGTTTCTCGCATTGGACGCTTTTTTTTTCGTTTTCGTTTTTCGTGTTTTGATTTTAGGGGGAATTTTTCTGATTTGATTTCTGGATCATGGATCTACCCAGATCATATATATATACCACGCGTGCATTTTAATATTGCAAACCTACCGGAATTACTCGATTGGGAACATCTACTCACTTTCATAACCAACTACTCTTCATTCTTTCAAATTCTCTTGTTATTCATCACATCTAAAACACGTTAGTTGATTTACTTCATAAAAAAGAAAGGCTACATTTCACTACACGTTTCAAGATGCTCCAACGTTTGTTCAAAAGAAAGACAAAATGTACCGAAGGGTCTCAATATTGTGAAACTGGTAACTCTATAACGGGTGTTCAAATCGCTATGGCTGTAGTGATACCCTGTGTTGTCATTGCTTTGATTATAGCGTTCTTCATGTTTAAAGCTTATAGAAAGAATAAGAAAGAAGCATTAGATGATGATGATCCAGATTTCAATGGTGATAATACTATTTTACCAGACTTACCTCAAGGTGGTGCAGATAACTTCTACGAATATGAAAATCCATTTGAGAATGCTCAAATGTCTTATTTACCAAATCAAAAACATTATGGAAATGGAAATGGGGATAAAGAATATGAAATGAACACTATAAATACTCATAAAAATGGATATGGAAGAAATAATGTCTTTGCTAAAAATGCTAATGCTGCCGCACAATCTGATAGACAAATGTCCATCGCTACAAGTGCTAATGCTAAAGGTGGTAAAGTAGAAACTTTTGTCTTACCTTATCAAAATGAAACTCATTCTAAGCATTCATTGGATAATTTGGCCAAGGCTTTGGGTACTGAATCTTCAGGTGGTTATAGAGCAGCTTCCCCACATGGAATGTATAGAGGCCGTGAAAACCCTTACTCTAGTAATAACTCCATCTCAAGAAGATCTTCCATTTCTCAGAATTCAAGACCTTTGACAGGTTATGAATCAACTAATGGTTTCAGCACTTCAGAAGTTTCATTAAGAGGTGTTTCTGCTTCTCCTTTACAATCTGAAAATAACTCCCCTGTTAAGAACACTAAATCTCCATTAGGTGAGTTAACGACAAATCAGAATTATACAAACGTTGATTCTGTCTCAACTTCATCACCAATGAAAGCAGAAGTCTTTTCTGAAGTTGCTAGTTCTACTCACGCCTCTGAATTTGAAGACTCTTTCTCTCAAACTCAAATGAGTCATAGTGATCAAGAGTATGCTGCTTGGACCGAAAAGCAACAGCAACAACAAAGACAACAAAGACAACAGACTCATCAAAACGAAGAGCAGTTACAAAATCCAGATTATTCTTTTGAAGATGATGTAGAAGATAATGAATCAATCCTCCATAACTCCATCAAAGACGATGTTGATAACGATGTACTTACTTCCAGATCTGTTCAACAATCCAGAAGTTTACACAATGCAGATGAAGAAGATGTGCCCGATTTAAAGACAATTATAGAAAATGATAAAGACGCAGTTTTGACTTCACAAGAAGAAGAACAAATCAAAAGAATGAAATCTGTCTACAGAGTTTATTTCTCTAGAGAAAACTCTGTCAAATCAACCAAATCCGGTAATTACATTGGCGCTAATGGTCAAGCCGATTTCGATCAAAGTACTTTACCACCATTACCAACTTTACCTAAAGATCAAGATTATGAGTATAAAGATCGTTCTTTAGAAAAAGAAGGTGAAATTACTCAAAGACCAGAGAGTGCAATCAATTTACCAGATTTCAATAATGATGAGAATCTTGATCAAGATGAGAATTTTAGAGCTAGTGTTGGTTCATCAGTTTACAATGTAAGCGCTAATCAAACACAAAACGCTCATCCACATTACCCTCATCAACAAATGCAAGGTTACATAGATAAGTCAATTCAACAAAGTCGTCACCAACAATATCAACAAACACATCCACAACAATATCAACAACAATATCCACAACAATATCCTCAACAACAATATCCACAATATCAACAACCACACCAACCAGTTTACCCACAACAAAGAAGAGCGATTAGAAAACCTGAGCCTTTGAAGAAGTTAGAAAACTTACCATCACCTTATGAGTTGGCCAATAGACATTCTACATTAGAAACATTCACCGAATTTGAAAGTCGTAAGAAATACCAAGATTTAGGATCACCAGCTGTGGTTTCTAGTAAAGGACCTTTCAACCCAATTGAACACGATGAAGTTTGGTCTTCTAATGCCTCTCAACAGCAAGTAGATCCATATCAACCTACTCAGACATTACCTCATCATATCAGAGAATCGATTGTTATGATTAATCCTGTGGATTTGAATAAACCAGCTTCTTATAGACCAGCCGGTTCTTTCCAACAGGTGACACGTAATGTTTCAACTAACACCAATTCCTCATTGAGTTTACCATCTCCAATATCAACAACTATTCCTAAATCTCCAAGTATAATTCAAATGCATTCCCCAGTTTTTGGTACAAATAACGGATTTGAAAGACCTCATGCAGCTGAAAATTTGATTCCTCATTCTGGTTCTCAGTCTGATCTTAGGAAATATATGGACTCTGCCAATTTATAGTTTATAGTTAAACATCCCACAACTCATTTTATATATAAAGGTTTAGAATATACATCCACACATTCATATAGTCAGCAATCTTCTGTAAATTCAAGTAATGAATTGTTATCAGTACTTTTCTTCTGATTCAATAATCGCCCCTACTAAAAACATACCACTAAGAAACCCTCGCTCGCATACAATGGAAGAGTGCCCGGACCGAAATCATAAAAATATTAAAATCAAATCGAATCAACATCCACTAATGTTTCTCTTGAGTAATAGATAAGTCCCTCAATTGAATCGATCCTCTAGACTATTGAAACAAGGGTCTTACTTAGAATTCCTGTATTTAGCTTTGCTTTGAGATCTAACTTTTCACACAATGTCGCCGGCAATGAAGGGTATGTTTGTTCACACTTCAGAATATCAATTTTCTCGTACACTTTTTGAATCTAATGAAGATATATCATCTGTACTCGGTATATTACAATAGTTCAACGGAGAACCTTATCAAGTACTTTATACTAACTATATTATCCCATTCTGATAAATTTTGATTAGGCTTACTGCAATTCATTTCGGATTTGAGAAATGCAAAGGAGAAGGAAGAAGAAGACAAAAGGGTTCAAAGTGAGTTAACGCATATTCAAAAACAGTTCCAGCAACAGTCCAATCTGTCTGGGTATCATAGAAAGAAATACATTGCTAAATTGATGTATATTTATCTCATGGGATATGAAATAAACATAGGATCAAATGAAGTTATAACTTTAATACAATCTACTGTCTATGGCGAGAAAGCGATGGGTTATTTATCTTTGACTATGTTTATTTCTTTGAACCCATCTTTGCAATCACAAGCTGTTAAGTCAATTCAAAGTGATTTGAAATCAGAAAACGAGGAGTTCATTGGTTTGGCCTTGAATTTTTTGGCCAATATTGCATTAGATGAATCTTACGTGGAGACATTTGATGAACCTGTCTTCAATTTCATAAGATCCCCAATATCTTCCAATGTAGTGAAGAAGAAAGCGTCATTGACTTTATTGAATCTCATCAAGACAGATTCAATGATTGTAGTGAGAAATCCATACTGGATTTCTAGAATCATCGCTCTTATCGATTCAGAAGACTACGGGCTTTCATTATCTATTACTTCATTAATCATTCATGTTGCTCAATTGGATTATGAGTCATGTAAACCATGCATATCAATTGCCATATCAAAGCTTTACAATATTGTCATTGAGAATAATTGTCCTCCAGACTATTTCTATTATAATGTTCCTGCTCCATGGTTAACTGCAAAACTTTTCAATTTACTAGAAGTTCTAATCCCGGATAACAAATCTGCAGATCTAGACCCCGCTAATTTGAAACTCATTCAGCAAGTACTACAAAAATCTATATCATCTGCTATTTCCAGAAAAGGTTCATCTTCAGCAAAGGCGCAAAACACAAATGGGTTCCTATTATTCAGTTCGATTTCCTTAGCTACTCACATTGACCCATCAGAAGAACAATCTATTAGAGTTACAGACGCGTTGATTTCACTTTTGGACGTTTCTGATACGAACACAAGGTATTTGGCGTTGGGAACGTTAGTTAAGATAGCTGCAAGGGACGAATCCAATACACTGAGCTTGATAAATGATAATATTGGTAAAGTATTCAACTTTCTCAAGGACAGAGATGTATCTATTCGTCATAGATCATTGGATTTAATATACATTACATGTAATTCACAAAATGTTGAAGAGAGATGTAGTAAATTACTACAATTTTTGGCAATTGCTGAGTACGCACTAAAGCCAGATATTGCTGTCAAGATTGCGTCGTTGGCTGAGAACAAAGCTACAGATGCTAACTGGTTTATTATTACTATCATGAAATTAATATCGATAGCAGGAGCACACATAGGGGATGAAGTCTGGTATAGATTACTTCAAATTATTGTCAATAATGATAGCATTCAAGCTAAATCATGTACTACTGTCGTTAACTATCTAAAGACATCAGGTTACCCAGAATCTATGTTAAAAGTGGCAGCTTTCCTTTTAGGTGAATTCGGTGGAAATATTGCCGATACAGTCCATCCTCCCCAACAATTTGAGTTGTTGATGGAAAAATATTACCAGAGCAGTGTCTCTTGTAGAGCCATGATTCTTTCCGCATTATTAAGATTTTACTATCGTCATCAAGAAGTGAGATTGCAAATCAAGGATATATTTCAGCAAGAGGTCAACTCTTTCAGTGTAGAGATTCAACAGAGAGTGTTGGAGTATTTGCAACTGATCTCAAGAGATGACAATTTCACCCTGCTGAAGATAACAGTTGCTGAATTACCTCCATTTGTCACTAAGACCTCACCATTGATTGCCAGATTGGGAAATGTTGAAGTTGTAAAGCAAAGTTTCAAATTATTGACTCCTCAGAATACTAATTCCAACAGCAGCAACTATTTGACTCCTAATGCCACCGGAACTTCTTCATCACTGACGTCATCTGGTAAAAGACAGCCGCCACCTGCACCACCTTCACGTAATTCATTATACCAAAACACAACAGGATCAAGTTCCAACAGATTGTCAAGTGCAAGTCTAGGACTGTCTCTCTCGCAACCTCATACGCCGTCCTCGCCAGCTTTGCAGAAGCCTATCTCAGGTGAAGTGAACCCATTTGATGGTACCAAATCAAACAATGATTCTGTTTCCACCTTGTCAACCTCTATGAGTTTGTTGAATGCTAACTCCAGTTTATCCGCTGGTTGGGAGAGTGGATATTACAGATTGATTCATTTTGATCAAGGTATATTCTATGAAAATTCACTCTTCAAGATTATTTACAGGTTGAAAAGAGAAAAGGCAGAGCTTCATTATCAATTGACCTATATCAACAAGATGCCTTCTTCTTTAATTGGTCTTACTGCTGAGATCAAGGACCCTAGAGCGGGTAAATCAAACGATTATACACCATCATACTTGATAAACACGTTGGGTCAACCAGAGAGTACTGTTCCTGAGAATGGTAAGACTTTCCATATATTCGATGTTTTAATCAGGGAACCATTCAAAGATTCTGACGTTCCCACATTAACGATCAATTTCATGGCAGGAGGTATGAATACTATCAGATTGAAACTTCCGTGTGTTTTGTTGAAAGGAATGCAACTTGCGCCATTACCACCACAAGTGTTTTTCCATAGATGGAATCAAATTGGTACAACTCTGGGTTCTGATGGAGAGACTCAAAAGATTGTGAATTTGAAGAAGAAGTTGACAAATATCATGACTCTAAGAAGAGCTATGGAATTGATGGGTTTTGCGATGGTTGAAAGTGCAGATGCTAATCCTAATAATATAGTATGTGCTGGTATTTTGAATACCAAGACAGGAGGATTTGGTTGTTTATTAAGGCTAGAGGTTTCCCCAGAATTGACTGCAATTAGAGTTACGCTTAGATCGACTCAGTCTGGTATATCTGAGATTTTAGTAGGTACATTGGGTAGTTTCTACGTTCATGGGTTGTAAAATTGTCACACTAGTATAGACACTATTTTATACATATATAATACAACTACAAAAAAATTACGCTTGCTTCTAACAAACCACGAGTGACGCTTATCATATCTCCTTAAATGTAAACTATGTCCGCTGGAAGATCTTTCTCGAAAATCAAAATCATCGGATCTGAGAGCTTTTTGGTTTGAAAATTATTGATTAGGTGACTTGTTTATGAGATTGATACATCTCCTTCGGTATTACAGTATATATTTCTTTTGATCAAGTGATATGCTACTTAAAAGGTTGGCCAATAATATTTCAGGAACTGGCAACTACACAAGACTATACACACCAAGACAATTAGTGAATCCATACACATTTAAAAGATCAAAGACATTTATACCAAATATGAGTCTTGAATATACCCAAGAAAGAGCACAAGAATTAATTTCCAACGCTGATCGAATAAAACAACAAGTAGACAAATTGAGTGATGGCAAGACTAGATTGGTTTGTGTTTCCAAATTAAAGCCAGCTAGTGATATACAGGCTCTGTATGATCATGGATACAGACATTTTGGTGAAAATTATGTTCAAGAATTAGTGGAAAAGGCCAAAGTGTTACCAACAGATATTGAATGGCATTTCATTGGTGGTCTACAAACCAACAAATGTAAAGAATTGGCTAAAATCGATAATTTGTATGCTGTAGAGACGGTAGATACCGAGAAGAAAGCTAAAAAATTGAATGACTCAAGAGAAGACAGCCAAACCAAGAAGGTACATGTCTATATACAAGTTAATAGTTCAGGAGAGGAACAGAAAAGTGGTGTTATGCCTGATGAAGTTGAAAAACTTGCCAAATTCATTGTTGAACAATGTCCTAAGATTGAATTGGAAGGTTTGATGACAATTGGTTCAATCGCTTCTTCTAAATCGTCTGGAGAAAATCAAGATTTCAAGGTCTTAGTTGGTTTGAAGGATTCGTTAGATAAGTCATTATCTGTAGACTTGAAATTATCCATGGGTATGAGTTCTGATTTCCAGGAGGCTATTAGACAAGGATCTACCAGTGTAAGAGTTGGTAGTGATATCTTTGGTTCTCGTCCTCCCAGAAACGGCCATTGAGCTGTAAATGGTACTTTTTTCATGACCTAGTTTATATAGCCCGAAATACTAATACACGAATTACTTTTGTATGAACTAGTTATGTTTGGTAACCTAGTATATAATATATAAGGAGTTCAACAATACAGACCTTCATCACAGGAAAAACAATAGATATCTTACCAAAACGGGAAGTAAAGGCAGTGAACGGAGAAAGGAAAGGCATTGCGAAAATTAAAAAAATTAAAAGCCTTCGAGACTAGATAGTCTATCTTTCTTATACATGGATGCATGTTTATCTTGAGTCGGTGAAATTTTCTGCATTTTGTAGTATATCTCTATCAAAAGTACTTTGCTTCTCCATTTAGCTCAAGTTAATAGTTGCTCGTGAATCTTTTGCCAATATATTCGGAACCGATGCCTCCCAAGAAGAAGAGAAGTGGTAGCAGTAGTGGTAGTAATACTACCACAACAACAACAACAACAACAAGAACTAGATCCACAACTACCGGATCTTCAAAGACCCAGAGTAAAGCCAAAACCCAACCTGTTATAGAGGTTGATAGTCCCAAGAAGCCAATAGAGGTAATCGAAATTGAGGAAAGACCAAGAACCGAGTTAACTCTTATCGATTGTTTCTTGGATAATCTTGACGAAACTGGTAAATTCGGTCACTATGTTCAATTTGCTGTATTTTTGTTTTTATTCAATTTGGTGTATTTGTATACACAAGATGATCCAGATTCTAAGAGTAGATTATACACTATTTTGTTTTCTAGTGTTGGTGTTCTTGCGATCTTAGGTATTGTATTCAACAACAAAGTTAATACATACAGAATGAGCGAGAACTTACCATACGAGGACAAAATGAAAATTCCACCACCACAATTACCAGAGTTCGGTTTGGTATATGCTTTATTTTGCCCATTATTGATTGTATTCCTCAAGAGTCCAATTGATATGCCATTGATAGTTGGTTGCATAACCCAAATGTCTGGTATGGCTACTGTTGTAAAAGTAGTAGTTGCAATTGTTACAAGTTTTCAATTATCAGTAGAGACTTCTCAATCCTTACCGACTCATTTATTTGGTGCTGCTGTATTACATGCATTTTTCTTTGAATGTATTGAACAATTCGCCAACAATTCGTTAACTTTCACTGAAAAGCAACTTCTTGCTACTGCATTCATTGCTTTAAATTTCTTCACAAATGGTGCATCTCCAGAACCTATGCAAATTTTACAGAAATTGTCCGTCTCTTTTGCCGTTGCAGCCATTGTTTGCGTTCCAATTTATAACGTGTTATCAGCTACAAGAAAGTCAGATACTCCAAACTTGATCAGGGAATACTCTTTAAGTTGTTTCATACATGTTGTCTTTCTAACTGCGGGTATATTCATCTCTGTTAAATCTTTGATTCCAGTTTTGAAAATAGATCCATTCACTTGGTTAGCTAATTTTGTTTCTGCAAATATAGAAAGGGTCACAATATTCAAATATTGGGTGCTAAGTTCTTTCGTATTAATCCCATTATTTTTCTTCATAGCACCAAGATTATTCCCATTGGATGTTCGTAGAAAGTTGTGGCATTTTGTTATTTTTGCTGAACTAGCATACCCTATTTTAGTCGAACCTGAACTTGTTTCCTTGGCTTTGATTTTCCTTATTGGTATGTTCATTTTTATTGAATTTCAAAGATCGTTGAGATTGAAACCATTTGGTGATTTCCTGGCTTCTGTTTTTGAACCATTCGAAGATAACAAGGACAAGAAGGGTCCATTGGTATTATCCTACATTTTTTTAGTCCTTGGTATCTCTGCCCCAATTTTCTTCAATAAATGTACTGGAAAACAATCCTCTATTGCAGGTTTAGTTACTTTAGGTTTAGGTGATTCTGCTGCTTCACTTATTGGCAAAAGATTTGGTGCTCATAAATGGCCTGAAACCAAGAAGTCCATTGAAGGATCAGTTGCATTTTTCGTATTTACTGCTATCGGAATTTATGGATTCAAGGTCTATGGTCAAAACGATTACAGTGACAGCAAAATCTTTGTTACTGCTTTTCTTGTAGCTGTTGTTGAAGGTGTTACAGAATTGAACGACAACTTGATTGCCCCTCTTATGACATATATTGCACTTGAAGTAATCAAGAATTAATCCTAGTGTAAGAATAATGTCAATGTATATCAATATTTATGTAAATTTAGAAACTTAATATACACTTAATACTAAGAAAAGATATAAAGTACGGTGATAAGGCCATGCATGCAATGTCTCGACGCGACTTGAAATCTTCATCGCCTGATTCACACTAGATGTTGTTTCACATTTTGCATATTATGCCTGATAAAGTTTGTTCATGATACCTTCTGTTGCACTAAGATCTTCAAGGTTACACATCTTCGTCGACTAGAGAGAATACTTCAATAGATAAAATGAGATGGAACTTCTCAAATCCGTGAAAAGTACACCTATTTCAGAGGTACGTAATACATCTTTTTAAACATTGTTTTTCCCTGAATCAGGCACTAACATATTACAATCTAATAGGTGCTGAAGATCCCTGCAAATGGTTTCACAATACCACAGGTGGAGAAATACCCATTTCATTTATTGACTAGAATCAATGCAGATTCACTATCCTCCAATTCCTCTAATTCCCACCAAGAGAAATATATTCCTCTAAATTCAGGAGATAGCTTACAATGGATTAAATTCGTGCAGAGTATAATCATCAATGCCACCATTGTGCCTGGAAATATAACTCCTGATTCAAGAAATGGTATAGTTGTCATAGTGGATTGTGCCTATCAATGGGGTTCTGTGGATCAGCCCAATACTTTGATGTTTAGTTTCAAGCATCAATATCTTGCCCAAAATCCGAATTCGAAGGAAAAAACCGAAGAGTTATTTGAGAAAGTGGTTATAGTGGATGATATTGACGATATGGCAAAGCTTATCAATAAAGTGTTGCATATCGAACAATACATCCCCTCTAATCTGTACTCCTTACCTCTCAAATGTGTTATTATTTCTAATTTGTCAGTCTTTTATTGGGGAATGCGAGAGTCCTCAAACTTTGAACCTGCAAACCAACTTCATAGAGCGTGTCGGAAGATTTCCAAGAAGTTTGGTTGTTATTGTATCACTTCTAGAAGCTTATACAACGAATAAGACCAAACTTTACGTACTCCAGGGGGTCTTGGTAGGTACATGGTTATTAGTCTATAGATATGAACTTCTAAAAGGCCACCTCACACCGTTGCCTCTAGACGGCGACGCGCGAAAAAATTTTTACTGTGTGGAAGCAGAAAAAATAGATTATGTAGATCAGAGAGAGAAAGAGAGTTTCGATTTGAAAAGAATAATTAGCTGGCTTGTCTTTTTTGGACTTGCAGTATCTTTCTACCTTATTCTGAAGTTATATTATACTTAAAATAACGCATCATGACTGAAGACTCAAAGGCCAAGATCTTATCCCAAGTCGAATTTTACTTTTCAGACTCTAACTTAGTCTCTGATAGATTTTTATGGAAGACTTCCCAAGCTAACGATGGTTGGGTTCCTATCTCAACCATTTCCCAATTCGAAAGAATGAAGAAATACAGACCAGTAGAAACTATTGTTGAAGCTTTGAAGGAATCCAAGGAGTTATTAGAAGTCTCTGAAAACAACGAATTAGTTAGACGTAAAACTGCTTTACCATCAAATCAACACGAAATCAAAGCTCTCATTGACAAAAGAAGTGTTGTTGTTCAAAATTTCCCAGAAGATGCTACATTAGATGATTTAATACAATTTTTCAAGGCATTTGGTCCAACTAACCAAATCAGAATGAAGAAGAAGGACAAGAAATTCGAAGGTTCCGTTATTGTTGAATTCAAGACCCCAGAAGATGCTACTAAGTTCCTTGAAACTGATCCAAAACCAAAATATGCTGAAAAGGAATTAACTATTATCAGCAAAGTTAGCTTTGATGAATCTAGAGCCAACAAATTTGGCCAAAGAAGAGGTTTCAAAGGTAAGAAGAACAACAACGCTGGTAGAGGTAGAGGTAGAGATGGTGACAAAGAAAACAAAGAATCTTCAGCTGCCGAATCTGAAGAAAAGAAGAGAGATGCTTCTCCAAAACGTTCTGAAGAAGAAAAGAGTGATCGTGTTGACAGAGACGAATAAATCAATCTCGTCATATTGCAATAATCTTTATTACACCTTTTGTTTCTCACTAACTTCCCTTGATTTTCTAAAAAAAGGCATGCCCTGTTGATATTTACTACACCCGGTTCTCACACTCTAATAATCAAATTTATGTATTATAATATAGTTATGATTAAAATTATAATCAGAAAACAAAATAAATTATTACTCAGTTACTATTAAGATCTTAAAAACTTACTTGCAACACGGAATCTATGTTGCAAATATTTGTTGATTATGTAATTTGTTCAGGATTAGACGTTCTATCTATTTCGCAACGCGTAAATTAATTCAATATCTTTCCAAGCGTGTCTAAACATATTTATAAGACCTTGCTTGTGAAGAGTTATACCGGGAAGGACATACTAGATATTGGCTAAACTTACAGCTTTGACAACCATGTCTGACGTATCTGATGAAGTAGCTGCTCGCAGGGCGAAAGCAGAAATTATCAATAAATTTGGGCCCAAATCAAATGATCCTGCAATTTTAGACAAATGTTTGCAAATTATGAAAATATTCCAATTTAGCGCAGATGAACTGTTTGTGAAATGGGAATCTTACGTGATGACTACTTCAGTTGATAATGATTTGCCTTTCACACTTGAAAATCTTGAAAAATTACATCAACGTACTCAAACACTTTTGACAAAACAAAATACTAAATCTCCACTCAATACTTTGAAGATTACTCAAAAACCCGTTATGAGAGCTACATTTGGTTCTCCTGGAAATAATGGTCTTATGAATATGAGTGTATTGAGTACTCCTGTTTCCAGTTCAAAGAAGAGAAAGTTGGAAACTCCAAAATCTGGATCATCTGCGAATGGTTCACGTGTCTTGGCTGATACTAGTAACCTGACGTACTCACCTTCAGATTCACCTTCAATAAAGAAAAGCGTCAATGATTCAGGAAAGGTCTTAGAAAGTTTGAATGCGGACATACCATTGGATTCAGATTCGGTTCTTAACTCAAAGATTACTATCGGTGCCAACTTCAATGCCTCAAAGTATAAGTTTAGAACAATGAATCAAAAACTTTTGGAAGCATCAGATGTCTTAGACGAACAGATTGATGCAGTCGCTAAAACCATCTTGGATCATTACAAATTGGACCAAAACGAGTTTGGAAACCCATGTTTAGCTTCACCAACTGAACTAATAGCTGTTGGTAGAATTGTTCCAGATTCACCATTGACTGCTTATGACGCAGAATTAAATCCATCCTCATTATTCTTGGAAACATCAAGATTGGGAGGTATTGGTCAAAGAGTTTCATTAGAATTGAGTAAATTATCCAACTATTCATTTTTCCCTGGTCAAATTGTTGCTTTGAAAGGATGTAACCCTAGTGGAGAATTTTTCCAAGTAACAGAATCATTAGAGATCCCATATTTAGGTGCTCCAGTCACCACCGAAGAAGACATCAATACCTATTATGGTACCAACACTGAAGATATCAAGGAAAAACAACTGAAAATCGTTTCAACATGTGGTCCATATACATCCAATGGTGATTTGGATTATACTCAGTTGAAATTATTCGTTGAAAAAATGAATAATGAAGTACACCCTCAATTGATTATAATGTTGGGACCATTCATAGATATAACACATCCAAAGATAAAAGATGGAAATCTTGAATTTCCAGATTTAGATCCTTCTCAATACCCAAAGAGTCTTGATGAATTGTTCAAGACAATAGTGTCACCAATTCTGAAGAAGCTTCAAAATTGTCAAGTCATTTTGATTCCATCGACAAAAGACGCAAATTCCAAACATGCAGCATACCCACAAGATTCACTTGATCGTAAATCTTTGGAACTTCCAAAGAATTTCAAATGTTTCCCGAATCCATGCTCTTTCCAACTGAACGAATTCTTAGTTGGAGTTTCAAATACTGATATATTCAAGGATTTGAAAGATGTCAATAGGGGTAACCAAGCCACTATTTCGAGATTCGACAGAATAGCAGACCATGTACTGCAGCAAAGACGTTATTATCCATTGTTCCCAGGAAGTATTAAAACCAAGAATAACTCGGTCTCTCGTGGTCTTAAAGATGTAACGACAGCAACATCTGCTAATGAGAATGACGATGGAAACAACGCAGAACATATATCAGGTGTCGATTTACATGTGCCATATTTGGGACTCACAGAACTCGGTGATGTTATTCCAGATATTTTAATTATGCCATCCGAACTGAAACAATTTGCAAGAGTTGCTAAGAGTGTTGTTGTTATCAACCCTGGTTATTTCATGAAGAGTAATTCTAATGGTTCCTATGGTGTTTTGACTATTTCAACTCCAGATATTGAAAAGTTAACCAAAGTAGACGATAAGTATTACTTGAACGATATTTGGAAAAGAGCTAGAGTTGACTTGATCAAATCATAATCTCTCTGTGTGCGTTTTCTTATCATCCCCTTTTTATACCTCAATTATATATAATATGTATTCGAATAAAGTTATGTATCTTACTAAGATATCATGGTCATACTGTAAAATTTGTTAAAAATTCGTATATAGATTCATGTATATAATGATATATCACTTTATTTCTCCTTCTTGATGGAGATAGCTTGAGGAATAGTATTAGCATATTTCAAAATACTATCAATTTCGGAATTGTCATAAACACCATCAACTTTTTCCTCAAGTTCAGCATTGTATGGGGTTTGTTCATTGACAACACTTCTCTTAAAGTTGATAGTTTGTTTTGCTTCTGAAGAAGCAAAATATTCTTTAATGATTGATTCACCAACAGCAACGATGAACCAGGAGACTAATCCGGCAATAACAGACAACAACAAAACTAAAGACAAGTCGACTTTGTTGGAAGATGAATCACTTGATGCAGTAATATCACCACCGTTGTACATCAATGAGATAGACATGGATGTGAAACTACCTAAGATGACAAGGAACTTGAGGAACTTGTTGAATGGTTTGATTGAGCTGGATCTGCTTGGAACGGCAGTCTTAGTCAATTTGGTCAATTTCAAGTAGTCTAATTTGTATTGGAATAAATCTGCTAAAAGACAAGGAATTGAGCATAATGGCCAAACAGAACCAAACAAAGTAATATAACCAAATTGAACAACTAATGATCTATATTCACCGTCAATAGCAAATTCAGCTTTGCTCAAACTAGATCTAATATCGTCCAATAATTCCTTCTCTTCAGGGATGTCATCAATATTGACTTCAACAGCTGGCTTCTTCTTGAAAATCTTGGCCAAAACAACAGGTAAAACAAATTCTAGAAAGATAGCAATGCCTTGAGATGTAGTCATGAAAAAGTTAAATTGATTGTTAAGTCTCAATTGATTTACTTTGTAAGCATCAGACTTGACTGGGATTGATGGAATATAGTATGAGAAATTGGAAATGTAATCAACCGAACTTTGAATTTTTGGCAAGAAAGAGTTCAACTTGAAACCAAAAGGTAAGTAGATGAAGGAAGTAATGTATAAAGCCATATAACTAGCTAAGAAGTTCAATACAAATAACTTAACGAGTAAAGAATTGGTGAGGGTTGAGTTATGTGAGTGATTTTCAAAAGCCAAGTATTTGTTACACACAATTGTGTAAATGGTCATGATTATTGGTGTGGCAACTGAAATCAATACAGTAGGAACAAGAGCTAAAATACTTTTGAAAGGTCCTTGGTAAATTTCATTGATGAAGATTTCAATGACAAAACAAATCAATTGGGTTACAACTAAAACGACAGCGTATCCTAAAGCAACTGGGGCGAATAAGGCTTGACGTAATAAGATTTTCCAACTAGGATCAACACTTGATACACCGGTAATATAATTATCAATTCTATCAGCATTCTTAGATTTCCACTTGGTTGCCAAAGATTGTTCTTTATAACTCCAATGTAAGTAAAATCCAATTGATAATAAAGAGTTGATTACTGTAAAAATCTTGGAGTATCTACCGAGTAAGTAATTGGAAGCAACACCAACAAAGCCACTCAATAATAACCAGTTCATGTAACTGGAGATATAGTTGAAGTAGAAAGCATAGGTGGAACCAAAATTGCTCAATAAGAATTTTGTTCTTTCTTCATCATGACTCTTACTGAAGAAAACAAATAATTTTGATTTGAAACTCTTATTTTCTTCAGCAATGGCATTATAACCGGTCAATGGCATGATTTGTTGGACAAAACTCCAATTACCTTTACCAACAGTGATGTGACATCCACCTTGAGTTTTATCCCCACTCAAATAGGAGTAGATAATTCTTGCTCTATCGGCATTAGTGATTGGGCCGGCATCTTCAGTGGTACCTGAGGATGAATTGATATCATATATAAAATCTTGATTCAATGATTTGTGAACCAATTTCTTGAATTGTTTTGGGATCAATTTCACAAAAACTAAGACGTGATCGAAGGAATCTGGCTTGATCAATACTTTGAATCCATTGAAATCAAGAGTCTTGATTAATCTTGTAAAATCCATCTCTGCTTCGGTGGTTGGTAATAAGGTCTTTGGATCAGTAGTATATAATACCTTCAAGAGAAAATCCGGTTCAAATTGAGCAACGGTTTGTTGCTTAGTTGAAGGTGTAGCAGGTACAGACCTAGCCACTGGAGCGGATGCGCCAGGCTTTCTTTGATTCAATTGAGTATCTGCTTGAACCATTGTATAACAAAACCTTGGGTAAGCAATTCAGCTGAAAGTTTGCTTTGAAATAAGGTGCAATATATTTAATGCTCCTTGTCTGTTAACAAATAACAATTGACAATTGACAAAAAAATACCGATTTAGAACTGTTCAAAAGGGATTGTTGACACATACCAAAACGAGATGAAACTGAATTGCTTGCACTTGCCCCATCGATTTACGCATGCTCGCGGCGGTGTCCTTTTCTGATATCAAAATAAATAAATCGATCCGATCGACTCGCGTGTCGACGCGTCACCTGGTCTTTTGGTGGGTGGATCACGTTGAGCGAATCAGCTGGTTGGTTCGGATGGTTTGGTTAGTTTGGTTGGGCCCTTTGTTTGAGTTGACAGGTGGTGTTGGTAGATAAATATTACAACACATATTTTTATTTGATTTAGCAAGTACCAGAGGTTAGTGGTAATCAATTTGTTCTTCAATCTCATCGATTTTCATACTTTCAAGTTGTCGTTCGTATCATTTTTATCAATCGTCGTCCCTACTGCAATAGTACTTTATATACTTAGAACAGATACAATGGGCTCATCTTCAAGTATCGGGAAGAAGGTAAAGTTCACCATCAAGGGGATATGTGCTTTGATCGCTCTTTTAATCGGTTCTATGTATGGTGTTATATGCTCAATCTTCTTATCTATATTTGGTAGAAAAAAATTATCACAATGGTCAACGGCGAGATTTTTTTACCATTTTTTCTCCAGATTAATGGGTATTACAATCAATATTGATCATCCTGAAAGATTAGAAGGTTTACCTGCTGTTTTAATATCTAACCATCAAACTGAATTAGATATTTTCATGTTAGGTCGTGTTTTCCCAAAGAGATGTACAGTTACTGCTAAAAAACAATTAAAATATATTCCATTTTTAGGATGGTTTATGAGTTTATCCGGTACATTTTTCATTGATAGATCCAATAGACAAAATGCAGTCAAGACTTTAGACGATGCTTTGCAAGATTTGAAAACCAACAAAGATGGTTTATTCATGTTCCCAGAAGGTACAAGATCATATTCAACTAAACCAATCTTATTACCATTCAAGAAAGGTGCTTTCCATTTAGCCGTTTCTGCAGGTATCCCAATTATTCCACTTGTTGTCTCTAATTACGCCAACATTTATTCTCCAAAATTGAAAAACTTCAATACTGGTGAAATAAACATCAAAGTATTGGAACCAATTGAAACTCACAACTTGACAAAAGATGATATTAATAGATTAGTAGAAGAAACATATGCTAAGATGAATCAAGCAGTTAGAGAACTCGGATTCTCCGATGTATATGGTAATCAAGATACCGGTGTTGATACCATTGATGAAGCAGATCAACCACAATTGTCCTCAGCAGTTCCTGCTGAAGCTCCTTCAACACCTGATCTTCCAACAGGTTCCTCCACTCCATCTGCTGTCAAAGACCTTTCGAGTGAAACTGAAGCATCTGCCTTGGATACATTAACCAAGAAAACTGAAGGAGTTGAAGTCACCACAAACTCCAACTCCGAATCTATCAATGAATCTACCTCCTTGCTAACATAATGGAGTTTATTTTCACACACATGCTTATCCACCACGACTTTTCACGTAATTAAAAAGAAAAAGAAAGATTTCTTTCATGTCACTACTTATTTCCCGCTTTGATAACATTTAATAATTTTTTGTCTTGTGTATAGTTATCAAACCTTATATAGTTCTTCTATGAGCATATTTCAAATAAACGAAACTAATAATAAAATATACATCCGGTAATTTTAGTACTTGAAAAAAGTAGTATATAATTTAATTATTCTGCGGCTCTCGGGGAAAAACACACACTATAGAAATTGAAAACAAGGTTATGTAATAATATGAAAACGTTATAGTATTTTATACTGATGTTTCTTACGGTAATTGGGATATATTCAACAATTGAGGCCTATAACAGAGCTTTATACAACAGAATGAGTACAAAGATTATACGATCTTTGTTTATCCCCACGTATACATTTGATGGGGATATTAAAGATTCATTAGTGGTAATCTCCAGAGAGAGGAGAAAGATAAATTCAAAAAAGAATGGGGAAGATGATGATTCGAATCCAAGCAAAAGACAAACTGGACTGGGATTAGTGATAAGTGCATATTACAATGGCGGTAAATACATTAGTTACGATTTAAGCGACGGTATTTCAGCTGCCAGTAAAGGTGATGGTGGTGATTTTGGAGAACAAATATTGCTTGATGGGCTTATCAATGGTGATTTGGACTTAAACTCCCTTTATAAGTATCAATTGAATGACGATAACGATGATGAAGAGGATGAAGATGGAGATAAGAATATGGGTAACAATAGTAAGGAGAAAGAATTGAAGTTGATGGTATACAAGAAGAACGATGTGACTAATTTGAGTGATTTGGTAGTCACAATATCACTGATATATGATGCCAGTATTACTGGTGATACTAATATCGATTACATCAAGGTACTGAAAAGAAATTTTGCCAAAGAAACAGAGTTAAGAGAGCAAGTGAAAGAACTTAGTGAAAAGAATGCTAAACTAGTAAATGAAAATAAGAATTTGAACACCACGTTGAGCGTAGTCATGGAAGATGCTAAAAGAATTAAAGCAGATGTGTTAGATAAAGCAGTTGAATTGATCAATACTAAAAAGGCAAAGATTAGAGAACTGCTAAAGAATAGAACAAAAGATTCTGACAAGAAGAAAGACGATTCAATAAATTTGAAACATGAATCACTTGATGATGTAAAGATCAAGAAGGAAAGTTTGATCTCCGAAGAAGCAAACTCTTTGGATACTATCAATGATGAGGAGGAAGAGATTGCGGAGGATTTGAAGGAAAGTGAAAATGATAATGATGTTGAGTCTAGTACCCAAGTGAAACTTGAATCTTCGCCGAGCAAGCTCGAATCAAGTCAGCAAGATATCAAAGTCAAACAAGAAGATAACGAGGATGAGCATACTACCTTCACCGATGAAGATAGTGAACTTGAGGATGTGGCAGAAGATGATAACCACTCTATTGAGTTCACCGAAGAAGATAATAGTTCCCACTCCACTGATCTAAGTGATGAAGAATAATAAAACCGTACAACCACGAGCACTATTTGTTTATTTATTGTATATATAATGTACCATATTAATGTTTCCATGAGAACCCGCTTTCCTAAAGCCTATCATAAGAAGTTTAACAAGATCAGACCACTGTTTAACAACTAAAAAGCTAAAAACTAACACACACAACGCACCCGATGATGGAAAAGATTAGATGGATCAGATAATCACTATTACAGACGGTCGATCGACGCACAGAGTATTGTCCCACCTGCCAATAAAAATGGATATATAAAAATAACCTTATTTGTGCGGCTCTGTTGCCTAAACGGAAAGTAAATTATGCATCCTTGCAGTTTTAGCTTTTGAAAAGCAGAAAAACATAGAATTTTTCTTAAGTTTTGCGGAAAATTGTCGCTGTTTTTGCGGATAAGCTGAATTAAGTGCGAAATATCCTTTTCATGAGATATTTTTTGTAGATTTTTTGTGCACCCTGCGGCGAGTTTGTGCTGCTCAAATTTTATTTTCAATTGTCCTTAGCTCTTAGGGTTATTGTTGCAAGTTTTACACAGTTTGTGCTAGATTTCTTTTAGTTTGATATATAAAAGGTCAATTGCTTCCCACCCCTTTTCTTAATTACGTTTAATTAATAGTTGGTAGTTTTTTTTCTTCCTTTTCTTTCTTTTCTTCAAGGTTTAGTTAATTAATTAATTAATTAGTTGGTTGATAAATATCGACTATCTCTCTCCTCTCCCTTTTAATTAATTAATCACTCTTTGAAAAATGGTTAACGTTTTTAACGTCCAAATTTTCTTCGTCGTCTTCAGAGAAACTCTTGAAGCTGTTATCGTTGTTTCTGTGCTTTTAGCATTCTTGAAACAAGGTATTGGTAACAATTCAAAAGAAGTTTATAAGAAACTTGTTAAACAAGTTTGGTGGGGTGCGGTACTTGGGGTCCTGCTTTGTCTGATTTTAGGTTGTGCTTTCATTGGTGCTTACTACTCTTTAGGTAATGATATTTGGTCAAAATCTGAAGATCTTTGGGAAGGTATTTTCTGTATTATTGCTACTGTTTTAATTTCCCTTATGGGTATTGCTCTTTTAAGAGTTAACAAGATGCAAGAAAAATGGAGAGTTAAGATTGCCAAAGCTATTGTTGCTTCTGATGAAGAAGGTCAAGGTAAGAAAAAATGGTGGAAATTTAACACTAGATTTAATTTCTCTCATTATATGAAGAAATATGCTTTATTCATTTTACCATTTGTCACTTGTCTTAGAGAAGGTCTTGAAGCCGTCGTCTTCGTTGGTGGTGTTGGTATTGGTACTCCAGCTTCTTCTTTCCCAATTCCTGTTATCTGTGGTTTAATTGCTGGTTGTGCAGTTGGTTTCTTATTATATATGGGTGGTTCAGCAGTTTCTTTACAAGTTTTCTTATGTATTTCAACTGCCATCTTATATTTAATTGCTGCAAGTTTATTCTCCCGTGCTGTTTGGTATTTCGAAACTTATAAATTCAACCAAAAGACTGGTGGTGATGCTTCTGAATCTGGTTCTGGTCCTGGTTCTTATAACATTAAGACAAGTGTTTGGCACGTCAACTGTTGTAACCCAGAACTTGATAACGGTTGGGATGTCTTTAACGCTCTTTTAGGATGGCAAAACTCTGCCACTTATGGTTCCGTTATTTCTTATAACGTTTACTGGATTTTCATCATGATTGTTCTTTTCCTTATGTGGTATGAAGAAAAACATGGTCACTTACCATTCTTAAAGGGTCTTAGATTAAGAGAATTAAACCCAATGTATCACATTAAGAATAAGAAGAAACTTGAATTATCTAAAGAAGAACAAGACAAGTTATTCAGAGATGCTCAACTCGAAATCGAAAGACAAGCTGCTGAAGAGTCCGCTAATAACGTTGCAAGCTCTTCTGCTGCTGCTCACGTTTAGATCATCTGTTTTTAATCACACATTTTCTCTAAACCCCTTTTTTCCAATGTTTTCGCAAAAACATTAAATTAATTTTTTCAAACAATTAAACAAACAAACAAACAAAAAAAATAAAAAAAAAACAAACAAACACAAACACATAATGACACATTAAATTGTTGTTGTTAAATAGATATTTGAATTAAAACTAAGAGAGGAGAGAGAAATTATTTTTTAGTTAATTCAAATTTTCTTCAATATAGTTAGAGTTCACACGAACAATATAACATATACAATTCTTCGATAGGCTTGGAAACCTTTTTTGTTGATTACTATGAAATATCTTTATCATCATCTGCTTTTCTTTGATAGAATCAATTGATTATTTCTTTTGTATTTAAGATTGGATTGTATCATGGTTGTCATTTTACTTGTATTTATACTTGTGTGTTTCTTATTAGATTGGGGAATCCGATAAGATCTCAAGCTCAGATTGTATATTTCTAGTATCTTGATTACTATTATTTACATTCCTTCTTAATTACTTTACTTTATTTACTCTTTTGATTCATTTGATTACTCAACATTTGCAAATATGCATATGCTAAGCTTGGGGAAGTTTTTGAGTTTCGAATTCAATGAAATTCACTGATTATATATATATAACATACATAGTTTTCTACCTTTTTTTTTCTTTTTTTAAGTATTTTTAAAAGTCATGATTCACTTTTTATTTATTATACGATTCAAGTAAAATATGTAAATAGCTATGTTCTAGTTAATTGATGAAATTATTCATTCGGTTGCTGGTTGGTTTGAAGGATTGATTTCCTCAAGATACTTCTTCGATTTATTCTTTTTCTTATACGTTGAAGTAGATGATTTAGAACTATAATAATCATAGTTTTCACTATTATCTTCATCTTCGTCATTAGCGTTATCGCCATGCTCATCAACAATTTCTGTTTCAGTAAGTTTCATAATAGAATCAGTTCTAATCTTTGATAAAGCCAATTTAAATGACTTTAACTCCCAACTCTTTGTAATTCTGCACCAGATCAAATCAAAACCATTCTTAGGCATATCACTACTTGAACTCAAAAGTGGTTCGATACTTTGAGAATAAATAATGAAATCTTCCATATTTTCAGTGAGTCTTGTGAAGTTGAAACAAGTCAAGATCTTAAGTACTTCGAAGTCAATCCAATTCAGAGATGCAACAAATGGATCGCTGTCGGATCTACCAACTTTGAATACATTCATAAGTACCAATTGCAAATGAACAAAATTTATACACGTCAAAACTTCAATCAAAGCATGCATTATAAAGCCGAACTCAATTGCATTATATCTATCAATTGGGTTCCTGTTAACACTTATACCCATGAAATCAATCATATTCAACAACGAAATAAAAAAATGGACTAGTTTAGTAACTAATTCTATATCAATTGAGTTGTCATTCTGATAGATAACTGAATCCCTCAAGATACCAATGAAGGAAAGTCTGATCTCGTGGTTAATTTCGTCATGTGTTTTCAATCTAGTTTTCAATATTTCAAGAACTGTATCAACTTTGTCAAATATCTTCTTGTACAAAGTACTATCAACTTCTTCTTCACCAAGTTTGGTTCTAATTTTCAACAATTGACCAGTGATATCCGAAATACAAAAGTCTTCGTAATCATTGAAACATCTAGGGTCAAATAATAAATCAACAGAATTGATTAAAGCATTATTTTCTCCTTCTTCATAAGAAATTTCGTCACTATCTACTTCTTCTGTTTCCTCTTCTTCTCCACTCATTAATGCCGGAGTGATGTTCATAATTTCCTTGCTAATTCCTCTAATAGAGTAGCATTTATCAAAATATTTTTCGGTCAAAGGAGGTACTTGTAACAAATATAACTCTGTCTGCTGATTGAGCCACTTGATGAACAAAACTTCTGGTGGCTCTGCAGCTTTTTGAAAGGATAATGAATAAGAAGATTCTAATACGTTATCATTTTCAGATACTTCAACCTCTGTGGCAGAATCAGTAGCGGTTGAGCCAAAAATAAAATTGAACCTTCTCCTCATTGAAGTAGACGGTCTATCAACCATTTCCCTAATGTCCTCAATACTAGATCCACAGACATCAACATTTTGAAAACTAGATTCATAATTTGATATGTTATTTTCATCAAGCTTATGAGACTCTTCTTCCCTATAAGGAATAATATTACCAATACTATCATCAGTTGAAGCCCAAGTCTTTTGAGAGTATTTACTAAATACAGATGAAGTATTTCCAACATCACCACTTAAATTGTTTGAAATGTCGGCGTATGCAAGATAATTAGAATCATCTTTAACAGTTCCATCTACTTCGTCAATATAACTTCCATAAACTTTGATTCCGTAGTCGTTCAAGATATCATCAATCAATTCCTGGTATACATCTTCTTTATCTTCGTCGTAATCTAACTCCAAATCATCAACTGAATTGTTCTCTATTAATGAAGAGAAAATTTGACCTCTCACGTGTTTGTTCAATTTGAACAAATCAAAAGGTTTCACCTCTTCAGCGGCGTCAAACCAGTCTGTAATGGTCATGTAACATCTGACTAATAGAGAAGCAATATACAACACTGTAACAAATAGAATAAGAAGTACAATTGAGAAAGCAAAAGGAAGAAGAAAGAAAGTAGAATAGTACGATACCTTATCTTCATCAACTGAAAGTATATTGAACTGATTTTGATCATCAATTCCGGCACTATTCCCTTCCTTAAAAGTCATATAATCTTTTACTTCAGTGTAATAATGCTCCTGATCCCCAACTCCTATATTTTTATCATTCTCGTCGTAGTAGGTCAAATCAGATAAGTAATTTTTCAAGATAGCTATCAACTCATGATCATTCAGTACTTTGACAAGTAACTCTTGATCATGGTAATCATCCCAAGTATCAGGAAATGGGGGAAAATCTTTTTCTCTAGGGACGTTCAATGGAGGCAATCTCGTGCCCACTGCTTACATATCGGTTAGCAAGGTGTAATAGAAATAATTGATGTGATAATCAATCAGTTAAAATGGTTATCTCATACCAGCATTGAAGATCCAGATAATCATTTCAGAAAACGCCGTATACATCAATACTCTTGATATTTGAACTATCTCCATAGTTTATTGGAAAGAGATGTTCAATTGTGAAGGGGCAAAAAATAAAAGACCATAACTTTGATTTGAAATCGTACAAGGTATACTTGATTCAAAGAATCATAATCTCGCGACTAATCGCGTAGGTCTGAATATTTTGGGGAAGCAGGGGTTTTATTTACCATAATACAGTGGTAGATAACCCAATTTACTATATTCGTCTTGATTTGGGAATTATATTACTATGAGTAGTCAGATGATTCATATATATCAATTTGGTAGATAAAATGTTACTATCCTATGAAATATATACAAATTTTAGTAAATCTAAATTCTTCGTGTATTATAATGAGAACAGAGTACATAAGGATGGAAGGATAGCGGTAGAAATGACTTCTCCATACCCCAATATACCATCAAGTCAGAATAAATAGTGAAAGTCAATTGCAACATCAGCTTTCATGTTTGTATGGAATAAATAAGGGAATAAAATAAATAAGTAAACAAGTGAATAGAATAGACATCCAAATCATCAAGCTGCAGTAGCTTATATTTAGAAAAATTCACTGTAATTGACGGGCCTGCCTTCTCTTGGTGGAACATTTCTATCATATTTGGTACCACCTGGTCTTCCGGGTGGTATAATTGGATCTGGATGTTTAAGATCTTCAAGTAAATCTTCTGTATGGAATAATATTTGCTGAA
The DNA here is from genome assembly GCA_024271885.1 of Wenyingozyma ramenticola. Classification (NCBI taxonomy): domain Eukaryota; kingdom Fungi; phylum Ascomycota; class Pichiomycetes; order Pichiales; family Pichiaceae; genus Wenyingozyma; species Wenyingozyma ramenticola. Next base: position 398,176 of record JANBXF010000004.1, read on the forward strand.
AAATTTAAGATAAAGTTAGTAAATTTGTTACGAATACAACAAATGAGACAGCTTTCAGGAAACTTACCTTTAATTTCTCCGGATCTTCAACATGTCTATTTTTTTCAAACTTCTCCCTGATTTCTACCATCTTGTATCTGTATACCTCTCTCTTATTAATCCAATCGGATGCAGTTCTCAATGATTTTCTATAAAGTGATGAGACGTATTTGATATTTTGTGGAGAGTTTGGAACTGGATGTTGGATAATTGGAGAGCTCAATGGCATGGAGAGAAGTCTTATTACTGAAGCCCTCATGATGCTTAGTTGTCCTGATGATGATGTCTATTAATTTATGGTTGAAAGTGTGAAAATAATGTTTATTCTGTCATAAAAGAGGAAGATCAAAATAAGAGTTTGGTATAAACTGATATGTTCAGGTTACAAGGAACTTTGCAAAGTGGGGTAAAGAGAGATTCCGTGGTGTACGGAAGTTTTTGATTCTCTGAGATTTTTTTTTTTGGTGATTTTCGAGTAGGTTGGTTGATATAAGGAGAGAGCATGGATTGAATGTATACTTTATTGCCCACTATTCAATATCATCAATACTTATACATACACATCATGGCTCCTTCGAATCAGATAGATATAGTGGCAGTCTCGGACGCTACCACAAATCCACACAGTTTCAAGAACAAAAATTGGAAAGCTCCAAAGAGAAGACACAAGCCTCAAAAACAGATCTTGAATGATGATCTCAAAAGAGTTCAACAAGTAATGACGGAAAATAACAAGATAGACCATTTGAGTTATCACAGTATAACTGCTCCTCCATCATTGAGACCAATCAAGAAATATTGTGATATTACTGGTCTACCTACTGTTTACAAATCTCCTCATAATCAAGTTAGATACTATAATAAAGAAGTTTATGAGATAGTCAAGCACATGTCACCAGGTGTTGATCAACAATATTTGGCTCTAAGAGGTGCCAATGTTATTTTGAAATGATTTTATATCTTTTATAAGGTCATTAAGCTATTATTTATATATATATATAGACACACGTATGTATGCACGCGTGCTTCAAATTTGTACATTATCTAAACCAATACATTTCATGTTTTTCGAATATCGTCTATTTGTATTTCATTATTATATTTCTGATATTCTTATCAAATCTAGGATTATCAATCTCTTTCAAATCTTCAACTTTTGTGAATGGATTACAGATCAATTTCAAATAACACTTGTAAATTTCTTTGAATATCACACTTAATAAATCACTATTACTGTTATCAACAACGCTATTCTCTAAGTCTGCTAATTTTCTTGAAACTCCCAATACGATTTTCAACCCCGTATTACTTTCAAACCCATATACGTATATTCCATCTTGAATAAATAGTAGACTATATATTTTATTATTCTTAGGTTCAAAATAAGGAGATTCAAAAATATCCAAGGACATATGACTAAGAAAATTATATTTGAATAATTCATTTGCTGTCTTTTCATCGATAAACTCTACTTCCTCATCATTCTGTGTATTCTCCTCTGGTTTATCATCTTTTGATGTATTGCTTGGCGGTAAGGGTAGTTCCTTCTCAGCAGTTGAAAATGGCTGTATGTAAAGAGGATGATTCTAAACGTGAAAAGAATGTTAGTAGAGCAATTGATAAATAATGGTTGAGATTTTCGATTCGATACATACATCTCTGGATATCAAAGATACGAAGAATATGGTAGACATTGTGCTTGTTATGTATAAATGGTATGTATTGCTTATTTGAACAGCAATTAATCAAACAAGCAAGATCAAATTTATAGAATCAGTAGTGTACAAAACCCTACCAGCTTGAAATGTTGAGACGCATATTTTCCACAAGTGTGCGGCGACCCTCATTACCTTTTTCTATTTTTATATAGGTCTGTTACAAACATTATCGTATTAAATTTATGATATATGATATCTATGAAAAGGAAAATGAGGAGAAATGCTATATACATATATATGCAATAATGTATTTATGTCCATGTACAGAATAAATTCAAAACAGAGAATTCAAACTTCTTCTTCAATAACAGAAGTAGAATTTGGATGATCTTTAAACATATAAAATTGGATAAAGATGATCACATCTTCAAAAATTGTTCCTAATGAACCCAATAACCATGAAAGATTCAACAAGACATATTCAGCATCGTTTCTATAGAATAAGATTTGCAAAGCATAAGTAATATTACCTAGAGTTGAGAATATGAAGAATAAAAGACTTAAACCTTTACATGATTTCTTGATATGATTTTGATAAATTTGTGGTAATCTTGCAGTTAAGTATAAAATTGCTGAGATGTAACCTAAGATTTGAGGACCAATATCGATCTTTCCAGGAGTTTCAGGTTCGTCTGGGATACTTGGGTCAGATGGTGGATCGGATGCTAATTTTGACGATGAGATATAACCGATAAACCCAGCTAAAAATACAAATGCTATAGGTAAAACATATGTTGTGAAAATGGATGCATTGCTATTGGTTTCGTTTATTATATCATCTAAAGCTGAAGATCTTCTTCTGTTTGATTTTCTTGAACTTTTTGATTTTCTAGTTGGATGAGATGGAATTGGTTGTTGTTGATCATCGGTTTGGATCAAAGAAGTGTGCTCATCTGCAGAAGTAACTGCAGCAGAATTCGATAAGGATTTTTGACGTTTAGCATGAGCTGCGTGTTTCTTTGGATAAATGCGAGTGTAGTAGATATAAGAACAAAGAACTGCAAAATCTGCAAAACAGAACCAAATTGCTAAGAAAGTAACTTGAGGTAATAAATCAGCCCATAAAGAACCTAAGAGATTGGCTACATCACCTAGAAACCAAATGGATAAGAAGATAGGTGATATACCTTCAGCAGATTTCAATCTCCATTGTTCAATCAACTGTGGTAATAATAAAACGATCCAACACGCCAATGAAATAGAACCAGATACACCAGATAACGCTATTCTTAAAGGAGAGGAAACATGACCCTTAGTGACTGTCTCACTAAGAGCATTGTATGCAAGACTGGCTACTATTGAAGACATACCCGGCCTGTCTATGATTATGTATATATATGAAATGCACCTGGCTAAAATGAAAAATTCCCAGAGATTCAACTATCTCGTCTACTGATAATGCTGCCTTTGATAACGAATTATTCCAGTAAATCGTTCTCCTCTGTCAAAGAGCTGAGCTAAGAGTCACTTTTGCGCGCTGGAACGCACCCAAATAGGGAATCCCCTTATTGCAGTGCGACAGCGAAGAAATGTTGTAATTATGAAAATGATGGACGATAAAAACAAGTTGATTTACACCTGCCACCTCATAGAGATTTTTCATCGAGAAGTAAGGGAGCATCTTTGAAAAATTTTAGTTACCACTCTATACCATACATCTTTCTTTCTTTAACAAAATCTGTTTAATCAATATCAACATATAATACACACATACACAAAATGGTATGTTTTACTAACTATATATGATACTCTATTCTAGCAAGGCTAAAGGATTTATCAAAGATTATAATAATATGGGATCGAAATTAAGTGTTTTATGAAGAAGAGAAAAATAACTTACAAATATACAAATTAATTGAAACTTCAATTGATTAGTGTATACATTGTACATTTATACGATTAGTTAATTACTTGGCTAATCAATTAAACTATGTTTGAACTTCTTCTCATTAATCACTTGATTGCAATTTCTATTATTATTCTTTATATTTCCTTGATAGTTGTTTTTATTCATCAAATACACTCACATAAGTTAAATATTCTGAATGATTTTAGAATTGTAATTAAGTGATAAATGTTAAGTTTTTTTCAAGTTTAATTGACTACTCAAGTCATTAACTGATCGACTTAAATGTTGCGTGTATTACTTATCAGTTGGCTAATCTAATATATGTGTGTTATAATATTATAATACATATACTTTTAGAGGTTTTTTTATTAGACTGTATTGTTTTCTCTTTTTTAACGCTCAATGACCCCCTTCTTTATTATATGAATAAGAGGATCCTTTAGTTGGATAGTAGAGTATGTGATGATATATATTTCATATCATCACATTTTGTTAAAAAGATGTCAAAATAATACTAACCTCCATGACCTAAATTAATATTTTAATTAGCCAGCCAAAAAAGTAGCACCAGCACCTTTAGCCTCAAAAAAGAACAATACTCTTGCACCAAAGAATCCATTATACAGTTCAAATCCAAAGAACTTTGGTATTGGTCAAGATATTCAACCAAAGAAAAACTTATCTAGATTTGTTAAATGGCCAGAATATGTCAGATTACAAAGACAAAGAAAAGTTTTATCTTTAAGATTAAAAGTTCCACCTGCTATTTCTCAATTTTTTTCTACTTTAGACAGAAACTCTGCTCAACAAGTATTCAAATTATTGAACAAATACAGACCAGAAACTTCTGCTGAAAAGAAAGAAAGATTAACCAAAGAAGCCGCTGCTATTGCTGAAGGTAAAAAAGCTACTGATGTTTCATCAAAGCCATTCGTTGTTAAATATGGTTTAAACCATGTTGTTTCCTTAATTGAAAACAAAAAGGCTAAATTAGTTTTAATCGCTAATGACGTTGATCCAATTGAATTAGTTGTTTTCTTACCAGCTTTATGTAGAAAGATGGGTATTCCATACGCTATCATCAAGGGTAAGGCTAGATTAGGTACTTTAACCCACCAAAAGACTTCTGCCGTTGCTGCCTTAACTGAAGTTAGACCAGAAGATGAAGCTGAATTATCCAAATTAGTTTCAACTATTAACGCTAACTTTTTAGATAAATACGAAGATGCTAGAAGACACTGGGGTGGTGGTATCTTAGGTGCCAAGGCTTCTTCTAAACAAGAAAAGAGAGCTAAATACTTAGCTGCCAACCCAATCTCAAAGGCTTAATTATCTTAATTAAATTAATTAAATATAAATATATACGGGGGTAATAAACTAATAATACTATAACAATATCTTAAGAATCAATCTAATTTACAACTAAAAGAGTAGTATCGTAGTAGACATATGAACCATATCACACCCCACGCCTCTTATCTCATGCGCTCACCAATACGTGACTGTTACACGGTCTGAGGTGTTTCTGAAGTGCACTTCTCATCTTCGCTGCCCCACCAGCCGCCCGGGTAACGCACTTGGAGCATTCTATGCTGTAAGAAGGTAACCCTCGCACCACTAACTTTTTCTCTCAAAAAAATTTTAATAGTGGTGATGGGAAACTGAGAGTGAATGAAATATTTCCATATTTGATATTGGTATAATAGTATTATTACACTTAATAGATTGGTTCAATCGTTTTTTTGTTTAATAGCATTAATCAAGCATATAATCATTAATGTATGTGTCTAATACATCGTGGGAAACTGATGTACAACTGGAGTGTTGACAAATGAGCATATCTAATACAGTCTATGTGATCTTTTATTACAAGGAGTAAGAATAATCATAATTTAGAGAAGCATATTAGCAATAGTATTCATATCAAGTCAAAATAATGAGTGATCATAATACGTTATGAGTATACAAGCGGCAATGTCTATATCATATATCAAGAGATGAGTTGGAACCTATTGAATGCAATCACAACTGATCTAATAGAAGACAAGAACGTATAATGAAATCCGATATTGCAAGGATTCATTATCATTAGACAAGTGTTATGTTTGAAGTTTCCAATTCAAATACATTGCAATCTATTCAGGTATATACTATTAATTCACCTCTATCGAAAAATTTTACTTTCATACAGACAGTTTAGATTTTGCATCCCTTCAACAACATTCCCATCATCCCAATAAATTTCGAGTTTCCATCGAGAAGAAGAACCAATTTACTAACTATTCAACCTTATTATCTTTAATCTAGTTAAAATGGCTAAATCCAAGAACCATACCGCTCATAACCAAACATTCAAAGCTCACCGTAACGGTATTAAGAAGCCTAAGACCCACAGATATCCATCATTAAAGGGTGTTGATGCTAAATTCAAGAGAAACCACAGATATGCTTTACACGGTACTGCTAAGACCTTAGCTGCTGCTAAAACTGCTTAATCTTTTTAATTATATTATATTATGAATGTTAAGTATTATATATCTAATTTAATAAATTACTGAATATTAAGAAAATTTATCTGTATTATCAAGAAGTAAAACTTCGTAACATATACTTATCGTGAATGGAAATGTCGAAGTATGTATGTATAACCTAATAACCTTTCATAGAACATATACAGATTGTGGTTACAGTAATTTTACAAAGAAAGCTAAGTTAGAATAAGAATGTTTCATTACCCATGCTAATATTAAAACACAAATATATAGTTTTTGTTATTATAAATTGATTAAGGATTTTTGTATTTTCTGATAATTATCAGATGAACAAGATCATTAGTTAATCTAATCAGAAGTCTTTTGAGTACCTCTTAACAAACCAGTTCTTCTGGCGGCAATTAAACCAGCCTTTTGACCTGGAACGGCACCTCTAGAAATAGTTGAAGCTTTACCAATATGTTGATGGTTACCACCACCATGAGGATGGTCAACTGGATTCATAGCAACACCTCTAGTCTTTGGCCATGAGTTTCTCTTGACCTTGTATTTGTGGAAAGCTCTACCAGCCTTTAATAATGGTTTATCAATTCTACCACCACCGGCGATAACACCAATAACACCTCTAGCATCGGATGATATGATTTTCTTAGCACCAGATGGTAATTTAACTCTGGTTTTGTTTTCGTCTGGGTTGTGACCAATGATGATAACGTAGTTACCAGAAGTTCTACCTAAAGCACCTCTGTCACCTGGTCTTTCTTCAACATTTGAAACAATAGTACCTTCTGGTAAAGCACCTAATGGTAAAACATTACCAATGTTTAAAGAAGCCTTCTTACCAGCATAGATAAATTGACCGGTATAAACACCTTCGTTAGCAATGAAAGTTTCTTCACGTAATTTGTACTTGTATGGATCACGGAAAGCAACTTTAGCTAATGGAGCACCTCTACCTGGGTCATGGATGATTTGTTTAACAACACCTCTAATGTAACCATGTCTTTCGGCATAATCTAAGGTTCTTAACTTAGCGGCACCTTTTCTCAATCTTGTGTGAGATGTGAAGATTGATCCAGCACCCTTTCTTTGATTACGAATAACTCTACCTGTATTAATAGATTAATTAGTTAGTATAAAGATTCATGTTGAAAATCTAGCTCTATCTTGTCATTTTGTAAAATTCAGTTTCTGTAACTCCTGATTATTACATCAAAGAATTTGTCAAATAATCTTGAACTAGTACACTTTTGTGGTGTAATCTTGCGTCTCCTGATTCCTTTTGAAAACTTTCAACTTCCAAGGTTCCATTACTAGTTCTTGTCTTGTGGAATTATCTCATTGAAAATCATCTGATATTTGTTGTATTATATCTTATTCTCCTCTGTTTGGATTGGAATTTCGTATAACATATGTTCCCTTCTGACAAAATCACATCTGTTCTCTTCAATGTAAAACGATCTTCTTCAAAACAAATAACTGGTCCTTCCTCTCTTGATGAGAGATTATTAGATTATAACGATGACAAAAAAATAATGAAACATGATTGTAAAATATGACTAACAGTCTGAATTATGGTATGACAAGACAATAAACTATACTCTAATGTGATCACACATACCCATTTCGAAATATACTTGGTGGAATGATAAATAATCAGAACCAAAAGCTATATACACTATACTATACCTAGTATTAAAATCTATCATATACCTAATTTTTCACCACCATTCCTCGCAAGGGAAGCTTAGAAGAAGATTTTTGCTAGTGAAACCAAAAATTGGCTGAGGTGTGTGGTGTAACGCGTGCCACATATTGAAATGTCGTAGCGTCTCCTCTGCCAAATTTTTTTATATCCTTCGCGACTTTTTCTTCTTGTCTGTGTGTGCTAAGGGCTGCTGTGAGGGCTTTGTGCCCTTTTTATATATCACGTGCATATTTAATATATCTAAGCGGGAAAAAATTGAGCACAACAAATCCCAATGTGGCAATGAATTCGAGCGAGCGGGGGTTGTCGCCGAGCTGTAAATTCCTCGGGATTTTTGCGCATCTTATCAACCGTACACTGCCTTGGTAAGAGGTTATTACCTTTATCGGGTAGAGTACAATCAAAAGAGTAATTGGTAAACCAAACAAGGTGAAAAATTATGTAGCTATATATATTTCCCTTCAATTACTTTGAATAATTGAAGTAGTTGTGATCAAAAACCAAGATTGCATTGTATATCAGTTGATTAAAAGAACAATGAAGTTATCAGCAGTCTACTCAATCTTTGCTGCCTTATCTTTGATTGAAGCAACCCCATTCAAGGGGTTCTTGTCAGAAGAATTTCAACCAGAAGCTATAGTTAACAACATTGCTCATACAAATAATCATGACAATTATGATGGAAGTCTTGATCAAGATTCGACACGTTTCTACGCCTCTTCAAAACCAACATTAGACCAATTATGGGGAGAAGATTGGCCATTCACTGGTATTGCAACTTTTGCTCATATGAACCATTCAAAATGTCTTATAAACCCAGATTTGAATTACGATATTGGTATCATTGGTGTTCCATTCGATACAGCAACAACTTATAGACCAGGTGCAAGATTTGGTCCAAAGGCAATTAGACAAGCTTCACAAAGACAAACTTTCTTGAGAGGTTTCAATCATCGTGCGAAATTCAATCCTTATCAATCATGGGCTTCATTCATAGATTGTGGTGATATTCCAATCACTCCAATGGATAATGAATTAGGTTTAGAACAAATGACTCAAGCTTTTGAAGAGTTATTGTTCCGTAGAAAATCTGATAATGATACAAATCATCCACCAAGATACATTGCATTAGGTGGTGATCATAGTGTTTTATTACCACATGTTAGAGCCTTAAATAAATTATACGGTAAAATTGCAGTTATTCATTTTGATGCTCATCTAGATACTTGGAAACCATCTAAATATCCTGCATTTTGGTCGTCTCCACAATCCAAATTCACCCATGGTTCTATGCTCTGGATGGCTAATGAAGAAGGATTGATAAGTGATGATTATAATGTTCATATTGGTCTTCGTACAAGATTATCAGGTACTTCATTCGAAGATTATGATGATGATACCGAACAAGGTTGGTTACAGATTGAAGCTGATGATGTTTGGCTTAATGGTGGTACGAAAGAAATACTTGCTAAAACTTTGAAGAGAATTCCAAAAGATTTCCCAGTTTATATTTCAGTTGATATCGATTGTCTTGATCCTGGTTTTGCTCCAGGTACAGGTACAATTGAACCAGGTGGATTATTACCAAGAGAATTGATTCATCTTTTAAGAGGTTTGGAAGGATTGAACCTTGTAGGTGCTGATATTGTAGAAGTTAGTCCTATGTTTGATCATGCCGAAGTTACTGCTACCAATGCCGCACAAGTTGTTTATGAATTAATAACAAGTATGGTTAAGAAAGGTAAACCATTGCCTGTCAAAGAAGAGTCTTTACATTTACTCAGTTGAATAAACTTCATTACCTACAATAAAAATAAATTAATATCCTTTTTTTTAGTTTTTCTATTATTAAAATAATGTAAAAAAGATAAACCTCCCAAATCTTATTTACTATTAGTAAATACATAAATACTTAGAAATTCATGAGTCGTTCAAACCAAGTATGAAACTTGAGAAATATTTGATAGATGAGTAAATTTCTTTACCCACTGGCACGATAAACTTTGAAGGTAATAAGAATCCATGAGTACCAGAATCTCTTAATTTGATGACAAAAGCCCAATAAGCTCTATTATGGTACATGTAATCTAAAGAGGAACCAGAACCTGAAACAGGTGTTAAATTGGCTCCTTTATCTTCACATGCATTAATAACTCCGTAATACTTACCACTCTGCACTCTGATTGATTTGGATAATCCGTATGCTAATTCCAAGAGATTTTCTTCATCTCTTGGTAATTCGGTACATGAGAATGCATATGGATACAAGATTTCTTCGGAATATGAATGTAAATCAATGTACCCAAGAATTGGATGATCATGTTTAGTTTCATTCAAGTATTTATTCCAGATATCACTTTCAATGGCTTCAAATGGCCCTTCACCAGAGTAATTCTCCTCGCATGGTAATTCGTCTGATTTGGAGAAATGGAAATCAAAAGAATGATCAATATCAATACCAAAACATTTTGGATCATATGTTTCCTGTCTATTCTTTCTCCATAATCTGTCGGTACTCCATGAGTAATCATACCCATCTGGATTGAAAACGGGTATAAATAAGTAGTCTAAATCTTTGAGGAAAATTTGAGCCTTCTTTTTACCCTTTTCAAAGTCTGACAAAAGTTGATAAAGAACAAAACAAGTAGAAGAAACACTGATCCATTCTCTAGCATGTATACCACCAGCAATAACAATTGTCTTGGAGCTACTGTCGGGTGTGTTCTTGTGATCAGAGAGTCTTAAAGCTTTGAGATCACGGCCTTCAAAAGTTTGACCAATCCATTCAACTTCTAAAATCTCTGGGAAAGTCTCAGCTAAAACATCAAACCACATATAAATTGTGTTCAAATTACGGTATTGTCTGAAAAATAAATCCACAGTATTCATATCAAGTTTACCATTTGAATCGTAGAAATCTTCCTTTGTTAGTTCACCATTCTCTCTGGAGTTGATGAGTTTAGTCAGGGCATCAATTTCCTCTACTTCACCTTCCTTATCTGATTGCATTACTTCGAAGACTTTTGGGTAAGTTTCTAGGACAGCTTGTGGTAGATCTTTGATGACCATGCCTATTTCATACCTATCAGTATAATCTTCAGTGTTATTATTGAGATACAGCGTCTCTAAGTACTTTACAGAATCATCATAACTCATTTGAATATCCATAAATTCTTTGGTAATGGAAACTTCCCAAACATTCAACTTAAGTCCATGAGCAGTTGAGATCAGCAATTTTTTCATACCATCATCTTTCCAAACAAACCTCAAGACATATTGTCCTATATAGTCAGAGATATCAATTGGTATATCTTCTTCTGAAAGTTCAGTGTAGTGTTTTAAACCTTCAGAATAAGCAGAAGTTGACATGTTATCATCAAACAGCTTTTGCAAGGTATTGATAGCTTCTTGTAATCGTATAGACTCTCCATTGTTTTCCTCGATTGACTTATCGTCTGTTATTATTATCTTATTCGATTCAAGATTTTGAGTATTGCCTATTTGTAGAATGGATTGCTGTATATCATCGTAGACACCCTTGACATAATCCAAATTGATGCTCAACCCCGAAGCAATGACAGATGAACAAACAAGCAAAAACAAACTACTGAATCTCATGTTGGCCGATAGTATGTATATATATGACTAGTTCGATATAATGTTTTATATCCCCGCCCAATATGTGAAGAAATGTCCAAGTTAATTGAGAAACTGTAGATATATATAGATTTCACAATTTAAACAATAAGGATGCAGACAAGTTGACTCTGTTGGTATAAGATTGGCAAACTAATAGATGCAATTTTGTTTCAAAAATGTTCACACAAATACTCAAGAGGCAACTAAATATTAGCTGAATCTGCAATGGTCAGCTTGATTAGTTTGAAAAAGAAAATAGTAATGCAATCAATATACAAGGGACCTAATTCAATAAGACTAGCAACATAATTTCAGTTCAAGATACGCTACAGCCATTGTTTTCCTCAGCCAAGTTTTGTGGGATATTGCTATGGATGTGGCTGTGCGGGTGGTGAGGCTGGTTGGTGAGGCTAGTTATTATAATCGTTAATTAAACTTATTATCTATATACAAACAGAACTAACAGATCTATATATATATACATACTTAGCAAGATCAGTTCATTATCTCATAATCATATGTACAGGTGGGAGAGAATTAGTGAACGTGACTATTTTTTTCACTTGTAGTTAAGTTTTCAAAAGCGAATTTCTCTTGTGTAATCCCATTTTCTGAATCTAGTTCATTGGTTTTCAACTCAATACCAGGAACGTACCATGGAGGAACATACCAATTGAAACTTTCAGCCAAACCAGTAAGAACATCACCAACACTTGGTTGAGATTTGTAGTTTCTATCATCGTATGCAAACTTGTATTTTCTAGAGTAGTGTGCATAAATAGGATAAACCTCTGTGTGCTCGTATTCAATTGCATTAAGAATCATATCGGCATATGCACCAGGCAATATCTTGAAATAACCATCTTTTTCAAACAGGAATTGAATAACTTCAATGGGTAATGGTTTTGAAAATCTTGCAGGTGTTTTATCTAAATCGGTTCTATTACCTAAATCTATGCGTAGATATTTTGTGTCTATATCTTCATTCAAGATGTTGTAGAACGCTCTTGCTATCAGTCTAGTTGAAATCCTTTTAGATACAACTTTTTCAACTCTTTGTATAATCTCATCAAAAGTATCCCTATCGGTTGCATAGTTTCTAATTGAGTGTTTCAAGAACTTCTCAATAGCCCTTATTTTGAAACGATCCATTTTTTGGAAAACTGGGTGAGAAATCATAATGTCAAAGAGCTTTATCACTTGTTCACTGGAAAGGTTTTTCATTTCATGGAATACTGACTCGTATATCAATGGGATTATCTTTGCAGATACACCAAATACAGGAGAATTTTCAGTCTTTAAGGAGCGTAAATAATCGAGTTTCATATCTTCGATAGTATGATGTGTCTCTTCGATTACTTTAGTCCTTATTTCCTTACCTTTACTCATTATGAGGGATGTCAACCCTAATGAATCAACAATTGGAATGTAATTACGATAGTATAGGTGAATGTATACTAAAAACGTCAATGACTTATTTTCCGTTGTATAGTCTTCTTTAAGAAATGATTCCCATAAGTTCTCAGAAAGCACATCATAGAAATCATGATGGTACCTTGATAAATTTTCTCCTCTTTGTTCGTTATAATGATGTAAGAAGTTATCTCTAACAAGGATTATATCTGGATTTGTAATTTGTTTCGATTCTTCCTTTTCTGTGACATTTTCGTTCGAATACTTCTCAATTAAATCATCAGACATTAAATCTCTTTCAACTTGTGCTAGTAATTCATCACTCGGATTTTCGTTCACCAAAAACATATAACGACTACGCAATGTGCCTTTATCCGCAAATAAAACGGGGAAACCCCATCTAGGATCATACCATTCAGGAGGACCTCCTTTGTTCCATTTCAAACGTCTTGCTAATCTATAAAGAACTTCAGGAAGAGGTGGTCTCTTTTCCTTTGTAGTTTCAAAGTTGTCGCCATTATTCTTCTTATAGTATGTCTTTCCAAGGTGTGCATAAACGGGATAAGGATTCATCTGTTCAAATTTTGCTAAATTCAAAATTATATCTGTGTATGAACCACGAGCCAGTTCAAAATTGTCTTGTGCGAGTAAGAAATCGACAATTTCTGTTGATAATGGTTTTGGAGTTTCCACTGCTTGTCTATCAAATCTCATTCTATCCTTCAAAACTCTTCTCGTGTAAGTTATATCTATATCTTCGTTTAAAATATTGTAAAAGGCCTTTCCGACTATTTTATTCAATTCAGTGGCTGGTATTGATCCAAACAAAACATTGTTGACTTCAGAAAAGATTCTGTTGTCTTTGGAAAAGTTTCTAATGGAATATTTCATGAATTGCTCTATAACTTTTGGTTTATAGGTACTGGATTCTTTGAAAAATTGGCTGTCTCGTACAACCTGTAATAACTTGAGGACTTGTTCGCGTGAAGCATTAGTTGATAACATTAGAGTTGACTCGTATAACAGCTGTAAGATTTTACTAGATATCTTTTGATTATTATATGTAGGGCTTTCCAATGATGATGATGAGAATTTGGTTTTCAATTCCTCGAGTCTTTGTTTATCTTCCTCTGTTAGTTGATCGTCTACTCTTTGCCCATTAGTCAATATGAAAGAAGACAAACCTAATGATTCAACCAAGCTGCTTGATGCAGGATAATACATATATATAAATGCAAGGAACATCGATGGTGTATCATGAGAATATTCATCTTTGACAAGTTTTGAATCCCATAATTTGACTGTAAGTAAATCAAAGAAATCCTCTTTGAATTCTAATGGTTTGCCGCCATTTCTCTCTTTATACGTATCAAGTAACTGACCTCTTATTTCAATGACATTTGTGGTTGAATCTGTTTGGCTGTATTTGGTGGATATGTCCTCCGAATAGACTTCGAAATAAGCTTCTGACAAGAGTCTACTAGATTTTTCTTGAGGATCATTTTCAATTGAGCGCAAATGATAGTCATAATAGATTCCAGCAGTATAAACATCTTGAAAGAAATCTTTGATAATGTAATAACGCATAATACCCTGTAAAAGTCTTGGTGGTGCTTGATAAGTCAGATAAACCTTTCTTGCCTTTGAGAATTTCTTTCCACTTTGACTGAGAGAACTATATATGTCAGTAACATTATTGCTTTCTGGAAATGATCCTGAAATAAGGACATGTTGTTCAACTAATGAGTTCTTACCACTACTGAAAAGTATACTTTCACTGTATTCTGTATCAAGATGTTCCATAATGCAACCTGACTCAACAAGTTTCTGATACAGGGTGATAAAGTCTTTATCTGAAACTTTATTTCTCAATTTTGAATAACTTTCAAGATCAATAGTGTATAATCCCTTTGGAGGTACAACGTTCACACTTTCATGTTCATTAAACTGTTCAATTTCAATTTTCATTGACTCTGCACACTCTGACAAATACTTGTATATCTCTTTAAGATTTTTCTTTGTTGCTGTATTGATAAGAGTTTCTAACTTTGATTTCTTCTCTTGTGCAACAGGATCTATTATATTTTCACCACTTTGTGTAATTAAATGAGGCCATTTACTAACAAAGGTATTCTCCAATTCCTCGATTTCGAAATCATCAAACAGGTATGGGTCATCTTTGACTAGTTCCAAGTCGGTTTTAGCAGAGTAATATCTACAAAGGGAAGAAGAGATCTGACCATGACCACCACGAAGTGATGATTGGCCTGACAACTGTAACTGCCGCTGCAGAAGAACTGTCAGAAGTGGTACTCTAATTCGTCGAGAAAGAATTCTCCCTGGCCGCACGAGCATTTTTGATTATCGTCAGGTATTGGTATAGGGAATATGAATATAAAAACTATTGATAAGACTTGTGGTTCTAACTAGCTTAAGATATATAAAAAGTTGAGATATATTTTATTACTATATCTTTTCGAGATAGATAGAGTAGGGTAATAAAATCTGAGAAATTGGCGGAAACACTCAAGCTGTTCTAACTTATAACGAAAACTTGTTACCAATAATGCACTGTTGTATCAGTGAATTACTTGGTAGACTAATGTTTAATGTATATGCATACACCAGTGTATACGAAACATCTTGGTTCAAAAAGGAACTAACGTTGTTCAAACAAAAATAAAAATTTGAAAGATACAACATTTGGTGAAGTTGTGAAAATTGATTGTAATATATTGAAGTGTATGATATATAATTGAAGGTATCGGAGCAACATAAGTTTCCTATAGTAGTCTAAAGCTCTTTCAAAGGATGAGTATGTTGTGATTATTTAAATGAAATGAATCAGAAGGAAATTGTAAAAAATGTTGTTCTTTATCTTGTTTCTAGGTTGAAAATTAATTTTTCTATTGAAGATATCAAGTTCAGTAATCAGCATATAAGGAATGTACAAAACATTTAGACAGAAAACAATCAATTTTCAGGTATGGTATCTATAGTTAAAAAGTATATAAACGGAAGATATGTATAGAAGATATGTATAGAAGATATGTATAGAAGATATGTATGGAAGAAGAAGTCTATATTTATGGAAGAATGAAAAAAAAATCAATCTAAATGAAGAGCCTTTTCACCTTTTCTAAAAGTTTTAATAACATAATGATGAACGAACTTATTAAACTTAAAGGAACCAAAAGCGACTAAAGAAATAATGACGAAAATAGCAATTCTCTTTTGAGTATCGACATTTAAGAAAGGATAAGGGAAATCAGAAGTTTCATCTAATAACATATGTAAATGAAACCAATATGCAGTAGCCAATACACCACAAGTTATTAAAGCTTGTAGATCAGTTATAGTTGGAGCATCCATGAATAAATAGTAATCAAATAATAATGACACAATAGGTAATAAATGAATAGTTAAATCTAATTTTAATGGAATTGTAGATTTTTTATTAGGTAAAATCATATGAATAAAGAACAATCTTAATGGCCAATAAACAAGACTTACAATTGATTCAACACTTGTTATAATTGCATGATAATTATTCTTGAAAATCAAGAACTTTCTATTTGTTATCACCAATTCACTCAAGATATTCAAAACATAATAGATTATAGTGAAAAATAATGAAATATTAGTTAGAAATTGAAGATGTCCAGCTTTGGCTAAGTTAACCGGCAATTCAAATGCCATAATAGTGGCGAACCCATTGACTGTAATAGTGAAGCATATCAAAGATACAATAGCTGAAATATAATTTTTAGATTTCTTAGTAACTATTTCATCAGACTTATTTGATTGCCTCATTATAATGGTTATATATCTATAAGAACTCCGGGAAATTGATAAAAGTAAATTAACTTTCTAAGTTAAAAAATATTGGGTACTGAAGAAAATAAATGCAAGATTTTGACTTTAATGCAGTGTCAACAGTAAGAGAACAATTTGATAATGCAATTGAATAATCACAAAGAGTACAGTACCTAATTCATCACCATTACCATTCCCGTTACTATCCCTATCATTATCAAAGTGCAGATGATTCTCACCTTAGCAATCTAAGTATACCAGCCACATTTAGATCATACTCCACACCAGCCACTCAAACACCACACAGCCACTCCACCCCACACTCGGAGAATGTGGCAGAAATCCAGAGTGGTCACCTCTTCTGATCTTGAGTAGTTTATGGCTTCCTGGTTATCCCTGCAATTTTTGACTCTCAATTACCTTTGTAACTCCGTTCGACTACTCAAAGAATAGGTGTAGTACCACTTATGCTCTTTATGTAGCCAGAAGGAACGAAAACCAGTGTAATTGTGTGAAATAGAAGCGAGAAGATTTACTTGCCTTACAAAAGTTAAGAGCGATTTCTCCACAATTTTCCTTGCTTGTACCTTAATATTTTATTAAAAAACTCAAAAGACCAAGTGACCTCTGTGAAATGTAAACAAGGAAATTCCAAGGAAATTCCCATTTCTAACCAAGTAGTTAACCTCTTCACAATTTCTTATTGTATACTGTTTATTTACTTAAGTACCCCAGTCAAAGAATTGCTGCCTGACTTGCTGCAAAGAACTGAGCATTTTGACACTGACACACTTTACTTCTTTAATATGGATTTATCAAATTAATACTTATCTTGTAAAATGTGTCTACCCTTCTATCTTTTCCCTATTAACTTATTAGAAACCGATAATCCTGCATCTTCATGATGCAACTCTTTCGGAATTAAAATGTAAATTATTCCATGAGATATAATTCTTGCAATCAGTTCAAGTTCGTGATTATTTAGGTGTAAGATATTCAAGGGACCAACAAACTCTATTATATGCAACCCCACAACATTTCTTTTTCTATCCCTTTTCCGTAATCGTTTTATTTTGCTTGTTCCTTGTTTCATCCAAATGTAACTGTTGTAATACGTATATCATACGACTTGTAAAGCAAAAGTATATAAACACTAGAAATCCCAGTTCGTTCCGTTTTCTTTTCTTTTATTACTCTTTTTCAACTTTTTCTCCCTTCTCTTTTCTTTAATTGAATTTATACTGGATTTTCAATACTAACTACCTCTTGACTTGATTGAATCATTTGATAGGGTTTTAGTGTTTTTCCATTGTGATTCGACATTTATAATCTTCAAAATAATTAAACTTAAAACAAATCTTCACTATAATAATAGTTTTTGGTGTTTTGGCTTTGTGGCTTTAACGACGTTCAAATTAAAATAAACTGATATAACCTTTAGTTAGTTAATCAATCAATCATGGGTAAGAGAAGGTCATCAATTACAGCTCATTCAAATGAGAAACCTCAACATTTAGATCACTTAACTCCTCCGCCATCACGTCGTTCATCTGTTGTTTCAAATATGTCTTCTTCATCAGATGAAGATATGTCAAAGGAACCAGTGACTGATAAATTATTACCTGTTATTATTGAACCTTCTGTAAAACAATTTGATGATTTATCATCTTTTGAGAACTTTATCAAAGATGAAACTTGGGATAATGATTATGATTATTATCATGTTAAAGTTAATTATTTACCTCCATTTATCTTATCTGAAATTCATAACAATTTAGAAAAAATTAAACCAACAATGAATTCAAGATCAAGAAAATTCGTTAGACACTTGAATCAACATATCAAAAGACATTTATTATCCGAGATTAAATTTATGTCTGGTGTAGAATATCAATTCGATAAACCTGAAATTGAACATAAACCAGATGGAAGAATTATTTTCCATTTCAAAGATTATTCAAATCATGGTTTTGATGAAGATGAATATGAAAAACTTCATAGAAATCATTGGAAAATTGATTTAGATATTGAATCAAACCCTGAAAATCCGTATGTTAACGTTGACTTGAAATCAATTCCTATCTTGAACTAGGTTTTCTGTCAAATGTATATAGTTAGTTAGCATTCATTTTCAGCAAACAGGGTTCAATTTATCTATTTTTTTTCAATGATAAAAAACATTAAAAAAACACAAACAAACAAATAAACAAACAAATAAACAAACAAAAGAACACACAACACATTTTTACGACTGGTTTCTTATGCTATTTACTTTTCTCTTTATCTATCTTTCATTTATATTTACTGCTTATTTTATGACTATTTTACGACTTTTTCCTCGCTATCTAACTCACTACTACATACAAACGAATCAATGAACCCTTATTATTAATTTACTTTGTACTAATTTAACCTTGTAAATGTCTCATACAGAAAACGGGATGTAAAAAACTTGATTACTCATGCCCACATTTGCAACCTTGATTTAAATCCACTTGCTTCTTTAATCGATACTAATAGCTATATCCCTGCATAAAATTACATTTTTATCTTTACACACTGCATGGTGTCACCAGATTACCGTGATACAGGCAGGTTAGAAACGAGTAAAACTGTACAATTTCAACCAATTCAGACTTCAAAAATCCATAAATTGACATAAAAGACATTGTTGACATTTACGCAATCAAATTTGACACTTTTATCATTGCCCCGCCCAAACTCCCAAAGCGGTAATAAAATCGGCCATTTACTGATAAGAAATTACACGTGTGAGACACAATTTAGAGTTTTTCCACTTATCTCTATCTTCATTTATCTAGCCTATCTATCATTTTATGCTTCAGACATTCAGGGATTGTCCTCGGTAAATACCCAAGGACCCTATCGTAAAATACATCATGTGAATTAGTTCTGCCGAGGAAGATAACATAAAACGGTTTGTAACGCGTTATTAATACATATTCATGTATGTTAATATCATTGTTATGATAGCCGCTAATCAAGTTTCATCGAGGTGACTCTAGAGAAAAACAAGGCTTCTTCTGGAAAATTCACATTTCTCTTTGCCCACATTATTTACAGTTTTCTCTAAAGCCGAATAATTATAAGTTTGTGTTGCTAATGTAAAGCAACAGTCCTTAAGTTTTCGAAACTCTAAAACGAACTAGGACATTGAGTTACAATTTATACTGTATTTTGTACCGCTAGTAAATCGACAGAGAAGTATATAACCAGATATGATTGGCTGAGGAATGCATAATCTTTGACCACTATATACATTAAATATGATAACCTTATTAAACAAGGGTCCAAGGATTCCAAGACTCTTTATAGAATCTGGAGTAGTTAACACTCACTCATTGCCATTTAGAATAAATTACCTTGCAAAGGGCCAAGGCCACGTAAAAACTGACCCGATTAGGCAAGAAATCCCACTTGTGTTTTTTCCTATTGTTAACACATAATTTATCAGTAAAGCCACCAGTTCCTTCGAAGAGAATGACTCTGATCTCTATAGGATCTTCAATCTCAGCATGGTTCTTGAATGATTCTTGTGCCAAACACCGGTATACACCTTCTTTGCAGATCAACCATTGGTCACTTGTGGAATGCATACAGAGCAACTACAAAAATCAAGTCAATTAATTAAACGCTCTACTAAGCAAAGATAACGCTTAAAACCCGCCAAGATTAACGAGAAATTTCGCAGCGAGGTTATTTTTTAGTTTTCTATGTAATTCTGTCTATTTGTCTGGCATGTCTGTCATTTTCGTCATATCAAAAATACTTATCAGCATTATCTCGATGCATGAATGCAACATATGTAAATTTCATGGCTATTCCTATTATTCTCCATTTAAAGATTACTCTGTTATATTGTAAGACCATTTTTCACCGTCAACGCCGTTAATTTAGCGTACTATCTATCTATCTTTCTATTTATCAATCTATATATATATGCAATGCTCCCTCCTTTGATCTTTTTAGATCATTCTTACAACATTCCTCATAATCTTTTTGACGTTTTATATTTTTGTTGTACTCTTTCTGTAAAGGACAATTAATTTATTTATTCATTTAATTATTTATCTTAACACATAATGGGTGGATATGCTAACTCAGGTTTAGGGTCAGCAGCATTGATTCGTGCTAGAGACCTTAGTACTCTTGCCGATGAAACTGCTACATATTCAACAAGTGATATGGGTTATGTAATGTTTTGTACTGTCGCTGTTATGATTTTAACCCCTGGTATTGGTTTATTTTATGCCGGTGCTTTGAAAAGAAAAAATATGATTCAAGTATTATTTCAAAGTTATATGACAACTGCTATTATTACAGCACAATGGTTCTTATTCGGTTACTCATTAGCTGTATCTCCATCTCCTTCAGCAGTTTTAGGTAATTTCAGCTTAGGTGCCTTACAAAATACCGCTGCTGGTCCATTCATTGAAGGTGGTACAATTCCATCAATTATTTACTTCACATTTTCTGCATTTTTCCCAGTTGCAACAATTCAAATTTTTGTTGGTGCAATTGCTGAAAGATCCAAAGTTATGCCTTCAATGGTTGTTGGTTTCATTTGGACTACTGTTTGTTATTGTCCATTTGCTTACTCAACTTGGTGTGGTAATGGTTGGTTATACAAATTAGGTGCATTGGATTTTGCCGGTGGTGGACCAGTTCATGTTGCTTCTGGTTTTGCTTCATTATCATATTCCTTATACATCGGTAAGAGAAGAGAATGGAAAAATCCAAAAACTGGTAAAGATTACAGAGCTGGCTCTCCAGTTACCACTTTTGTAGGTGTTTCCATTATTTGGTGTACATGGTTATGTTTCAACTCTGGTACTCTTTTATCCGTTTCAACTAGAACAGGTTATATCATGGCTAATACTCAATTAGCTGCTTCTGCTGCTTGTATTGCATTTACACTTGTTGATAAATTAATGACTGGTAAATGGTCTCTTATCGCCGCTTGTGAAGGTGCTGTTGTTGGTTTAGTCAATATTACACCATCATGTGGTTTCTACTCTCCACATTGGGCATTCATCACTTCTTTATTCAACGGTATGTGTTGTAGATTATTATACGATTGTGCTGAATGGATGGGTATTGATGATACTACACACTCATTTGTCGTTCATGGTGTTGGTGGTGTTATTGGTTCCATTTGTTTAGGTGTTTTTGCTTCACCATACATTGCTGGTCTTGATGGTGTTACCGAAATTACAGGTGGTTGGATCTTCCATCATTGGAAACAAATGGGTTACCAATTAGCTGGTACTATCTCAATTGTTGTTTGGTCTTTTGTTGCCACTTATCTTATCTGTCTAATTGTCGATAAGATTCCTGGTTTATCATTAAAAGTCACAGAAGAAGAAGAAGCACAAGGTATGGATATTACCGAAATGGCTGAAGTTTGGGATGAATTTGGTGAAGTTGAAGAATTACTTGAAAGATTGAAATACCTTTTAGATAACAAAGGTCAAGTTGAATTTATTCAAAATTCTGCTTCTGGCACTGATATTGAAATGGGTGATATGAGAGATGGTAAATCTAATGTTACTGTTACCAGAACTCATGAAGTTGTTTGATTCGCTTTTAATTCTAGTTCTATTTTCAATTCTCTCCTTTCAGACTAACATTTCATATGTATAATTTTTGTCTGCTTTGTTTTTTCCTTCAGTATCTTACTCTTCTTCCTTCTTAATTTGTTTATTGCTACCTTACATAAAAACTTTTGAAAAAAACACCATTATTAATAATCTATCATTGTAATATTTACAGATATATATAAGTCTATATTTGAAACGCCTGATCTATATAATGGAGTACATTTACTCGAAACCTAACAATTTTCTATCTATAGCAGGAAGTTCAATACCCGTTCCAGCGACAACTTCATCAGCAGTCAAGGCAAGCTTTCCTGTCTCTTCTTTGTATTTGAGATAAGCCCCTTTCAATACCATGGCTGCTCCTCTCAATACACATTCACGTTCATCCCAGTCTTTTGGAAGGAAACCAACTTTGCCTGTTTTCTTATCAGCTTCTAAAATCTCTTTGTATAATACTTTTGCATATACCAAATCTTCAGGGTAAAGTAAATTATGGAAACTTGGTCCAGTTCCCTTTTCTTGAAGAGTATTTTGCTCATCTTTTTGCATCTCTTCAATTGAAGGGACTTCCAAATTATGTGAAAAGATTCTTGCAAGCCATGAACCTTGTACTTCACTTAATCTGGTTGGCAAAACATGTCTAGGTAAGGTAGCAAATGCTAAGCCGGGATATCTATAACTCAAGCATTGACGATACAAACCCTCAACTCTTTCTCCGTTGGATATAACAGGTTTCTCACTTTCATTAATCTCTTTCAAAAATGGAACATGTCTTAAATAACCGGTAGCAAAAATAACTTTATCAACGTTATGTAAAACGGTACCATCAACAAAGACAACATCTTTCGTCTCTGGAACAAATTTCTCAACATCCTTAACAGTTATAATGAGTTCATTGGTACCTGAAGCCAATTTACTTTCGGATCTAGCACTTTTGTAAACCTTCTTCTTATACTCATTGGCAAATTGATAGGCTAAGTCAGATCCACTTGCCGAATTTCCAATCACTAATATTTCACCTTCAGGATTTCCAAATTGTCTTGTATGTCTATAAGATTTTGAATGTGAAATTGATCCTGGGTATTTTTCATTCCATTCCAATAATCCTGGTCTATCTGGAATGAAAGGTAAGTCATAAGAACCATTACTAACGATTACAGCGTCATAGATTTCAACAACATCTGGAGTTTCTGGATCGGCATGTATACCACCAGATGTCTTATCATTAACAGCTCTAGAAGTTACTTGCCACGTTCCATCTTTCAATTGTTTAACATCAACGACATTGGTACTGAATCTGACATAGTCTCTTATCCCCTCAGCATATGATTGCATATAGTTCAAGACATCCTCTCTAGTAGGATAGAGAGGTGTTCCCTCAGGCCATGGATGATCTTTATAAGTCATGATATCCTTTGGAACATTGGTATCCAAAATCTCATAGGCTGCACTTGGCCATATATAGCCTTTGTTTTCACCATCGTCTAATCTATAAGGTGTCAGAAGATTTTGATGTGGGTTCAATGATGGTACTGGGATTGCTTGATTGTTATAATTTTCATTGTAATAGTTCCATAATCCACCAAAAGTGGATCTTCTTTCAAAGGCAACAATTTTATCGAACGATTTTTGACCAAGGAAACTTTTCACAACGGCCGAACCACAAGGTCCAGATCCGATAACAGCTACCCTTTTGATGTTTCCAAGCTTAAACTCCGAAGATTCTTGTGTCATTATGGCACTACTTCTAGGGAGACTCTTGGTTCAAAAGTTGACGAGAAAAGAAGATATAAATTATAGTCTACCCGGACCTTGAAAAATATCAACCCATATTATCCAATACCCGTTAAACTGTTGGAAAAGGACTTAAGAAGAGATCTTATCATTTATGGATACTAACGTCTTCCCTGATGGAAACCACAGTAGGTTATCTCTCGATTAGGAAGGTGCACTGCCGGTTTCTGTTTTTCTTTCGTTTCTGGTAATTTGCGATACTTTTTTTTAAGTATGTACTGTCTTGGTTACTAGGTGTATCTCAGACAAACCTATATAAATTTTATTCACTTACATCTCTAGTCTGACATATATTAGTGGGAAAGATGACGCTCTCAGAGTCAGCTTTGCAGTTGGAGAGACTCCTGAGCTACAATCTATACTCAGAAAAGACCCCATTCATTATAGAGGGGTTGAAGAATTTTAAACGATTGAATATTTTTGAATTTGATCATGCATTATTCAAAACACCGTACCCTAACAAAGATCTATTCAACTCAAATACCATTAATGACCTACTAACCTCTGATCACAATAAATCTCCTTTGAACTGGTATGATAACGGAAATATACTGATCAACTGCGATTATACAACAGAAAATTATATAACTGAAAAGTACAATGAGTTATGGAATCCCGAACTAGTTTCATTATTTGAACTTGATGGTTCTGATCCCGAAACACTGAATATTGTGTATGTGAAAAGAAATGAAATTTGTTCAGCATTGATCAAAGTGATATGTGACATGAAAGATATTGAAATAGATTGTTTATTTGTGAAAGATGAAGTCAAGGATATCAATTTTATTCCAGAACTTATCTCCAAATTTGACACAGCGGGAGAATTTACTGATATCTCAATATACTCTCTTGAACCAATAAAAATACCTGTTGATGATATATCTGCATCACTTTTCCAAATACGAGTGCCATTTCAAAAGGTGTACCTGAATCCTATACGAGAAATGAATATCATACGAGCTATGCTCAAAAGCCACAACCTTATTAGCCCAAACAACCTTTTAGAGATACGAAAGTCCGTGTTTTGGTTACAATATGAACTGACCTTCGAGAGTAGAAGAGAACTCATCGAAGAGTTTGAAGACTATGTACCAAAGGATCTGATAGGACCAGAACTGCAGTTCGATGCGGAAGGTATAGTTTCCGTTATGAATATCGCACCAGTAAAGAAATTGAAGGCTCTTGGGGGATTGGGTACAAAGGTAACATTCAGTACCGCTTTTTTTGGATACATAGAGAATGAAATCTACGCTATAAAACTCCTCTCCAACAACGAGAATCTTGAGACTGTCCTTTCTGAGCCTATTCTGGTATTTGCCAGAAACAAAAAGACAAAACTGCGAAGAGCTGAAGATATAACGAACTGGGAAGTAACAGATAAAATTCTTCAGCTCGACACAGTTCTCAATTACAAAGATATATATAAAATTGCCAAGCAATCTTAGTATAAAGAACTCTTACCAACTAGATAACCTAATGACTATATACAATGTAACGACTTTAACATGTACCATACCATACCTCTCTTTTGATAAATCACTAATAAAATATTACGGCAGTGAAGACACTCCACAAGACGCGTCGCAGTGTTTGAAAGGGAGTTGAGGTTCTTTTTGCACGAAATGATTTATATTGCAACAGAGGTGTGTGAATGGGAAGCTGCGTGTCATCACATGTTTTGTACACCAAATCATTTGGACACTTTATTTTCGGACTACAAATACCTTCAATTTTTCACGGTATTGATAATATACGTGAATGCAAACTAAAATTCGTGTTTGTAAACTCAATTCACGATGTCCAAGCTTCTAAATTCAACTACACTTACGGTGCATTGGCACGACAGCAATTTGCCAGTTTATTCCTTAGACTTTCAACCAAACACCAAGGGTCTGAAGTCTGCAAGATTAGCCACAGGTGGAGGAGACAACAATGTCAGAATATGGAAATTGATCTACAATGAGGATGAGACTGAAGTCGTATCCGTTGATTATTTGAGTACTTTGGCGAAGCATACTCAAGCAGTAAACTGTGTGAGATTTGATCCTACTGGTGAAATGCTTGCATCTGCAAGTGACGATGGAACAGTTATGATATGGCATCTTTCAGATAAGATTATCAAAGAGTTCGGAGCCAGCGATGATTTAATTAAGGAATCATGGTATTTGAAAACTTCGTGTAGATCATCCTCGATATCTGAAATATATGATATTTCTTGGTCTCCCGATTCAAAATTCATTTGTTGTGGTTCAATGGATAACATCACAAGAATATATAACTCATCAACTGGTTTGCAGGTGAAACAGATAGCAGAACATAGTCACTATGTTCAGGGAGTGTCTTGGGACCCAAGAAGTGAATTTATTGCATCTCAATCTGCTGATAGATCAGTACACATCTACCAGATTTTACCCAATCATCAAAATAATAATGAATTGAATTTAAGTCCGACAACGTTTTACAAGATTACAAGGGCTGAACTTCCAACGCGTAAGTTGACTCAACAAGCAAGTTTACATGAACCACAACCTCAGTCAGTATCGTCAATGATTCCTCCAACACATACTACAGTTCATAGATTAACCTCTGAAAATCTTAAAAAAATGACTATGACATCTACACCTACACCTGTATCTACATCTGCTTCTACTCCAAAGGAGTCGAATGCACAACAATGTTCAAGTTCAGCTATGAATCCCCCGTCTGTATCGAGTCACAAACGTCGATTATCAACATCATCCACCGGTTCAACAGCTACAAGTGTATCGATTCACAGAGGTGCAACTGCTTCACCATTACCTGCTGTACGATCAATTGAACCAACCCAAATATACAAGACATATCAAATATATCATAATGAGACGCTACAATCATTTTTCCGTAGGTTGACTTTTTCTCCTGATGGATTACTTTTATTCACGGCTAGTGGAATCTATAAGGAAGGTGGAGCTCTCGCTAATAATGAACTAGAGAATAACAATAACTCCAACAATCAACCAGATGTTGTCAACACGGTTTACATTCATTCTAGATCTGGATTAAACAAGCCTCCCATTGCACATTTACCAGGTTTGAAAAAACCAGCTATAGTTATAAAATTCAGTAATATAATTTACAAACTGGATCCAAATTATACTGAAATACCTGTTTTCAAATTAAATTATAGGATGGTATTTGCTGTTGCTACCCAGGATAGTGTTTTGATATATGATACTCAAAGACTAAAACCTATTGGTATTGTATCTAACATTCATTATGCCATCATAACAGATGTTTCTTGGTCGTCAGATGGTAGAACTCTTGCAATATCTTCAGCTGACGGTTTTGTATCAAGTTTGGTTATAGATAAATCAATTCTGGGAGAAGTCGACTCATATGATCTCCATAAATGGTTGAAAGAACACCCTCTTATTAAATCATCGGCTGTTTCAACTTCAACATCAGTTGAGTCATCTGCCTCAAATACCCCATTACTCACGTCTACCAGTTTATCTGCAGTCACGAGTATGTCCAAATTAGAGCCTGCTGCTCATAGTGTACAACCTACTCCAGCGGTTAAAAGTGAAAACTCTGGTACCCCAGCCAAACAAATGACTATTTTGGATGCATTTTTATCTAGTTCTGCTATCAAGAAGGAACCCGAATTTGCATCTCCTCAAAAACAATTCAGACATCAGAGCCCTTTACATGTGGATGACAAAACAAGAGTAGAGGTTATCGATATCACCGACCAACCTTTAACTGAAGGCTCTGAGGGATTGATAACTTCTACCGAGATCTCCAATTGCGGTTCTGGTTCTGATTCACTTACTAACGCTATGCCATCTACTTCAACAGAAGCTGCATCGACAGAAGGATCACCTGCTAATACCACAGTTGAAGACAAGACAGAATCAGGCACTAGTAAAAGTGAAAAATCGAAAAAGAGAAGAATTGCACCAACACTAGTCACCACTAGTTTCAATCCTTCAGATGCTAAAGAGTGAATAATTCGATCATATGCACTATATAAATATGCAGACACATCTGTAGGTATATAACACTATCCTAATACCACAAAACAACTTAAGAGGTTGCTGTAAAACTGACGGGAAGTGAAAGTCACATGACTGCGGCGGTGAGATAGATTCTCAGCAATTTCGCTTCATGCCCCGTTTTCTTGAAGACCACTTTACAATCGTGACACACATAGAATTGAAACATTTAATGACGTTTCACATTTGAAAGTTTGGCAATCATTACACCCATTCAAGAATATCACATATTGGATTGATCTATTATAATCAAGGATACTAAGATCTTATATACGATTTTCCACTACCTTCATATTCAACTTACTATTATCGTATCATTGAAGAACCGAGGTCTTTCTCAAGCGACACATACCTTGTCAATTAATACATCCAAATATTTATAATAGACACTGAAAAATGAGCAGCTGTACAATAACTCTAGTACTAAGTTTGATAACGGCTTTTGTATTCTTGCGTTGGTTTGTAACACCATCTGATGGAGATATAATAATGAATCGATCCGGAAGATCAAAAGTTGTCGTTACACCTGAGATGATTGAGATGGTCCAGCAAGCTGCTTGTCATAACGTTACACCAGAGCAGATCAGATATGATCTTGAAAAGACAGGAAGTGTGGATGAAACAGTCATGAATATCGTTGAGAATAATGGGAATTTACCTTTCCCAAGAGGATCAACTTCATCAGGAAGCCAAATTATAACAAGTAAGAAATCTAGTGATTTGAAGAAAAAGAACGGATCTTTGTCTTTGAAACATGGAGATGAAGGAGGTCCTTTCAATGGACTTACATTCGAAGACAAAAAGAGGGAAATGATAATGAATGCAAGACAGAAATTATTTGAAAAGGAAGGAATTAAATTATGATAAAGCTGTCATTTTGCTTTTATACCCATGATCATCAAAATACACTTAAAAAAATGAGCTTTTTAGATATTTAGATTTTTTTTTATGTGAGTAAATTTATCAATAAACGAGTTTAATGTTATTATTATTTAAAAATACATAATTGAACACATGAAGGAATAGCAAGCGTATACTATTAATTATAAATAGGGAAAAAAAGTTACCAAGAGAAAGTGAAAATGGAGGTGGAAGTAGATTGGTATAATTTGTAGTACTCAAATCGGGTCAGAGTCTTCTATCAAAGTACATTCTAAACTTCTTGTCTTCATTCTTCACTTTATACATAAAATTTGTAATAACTTCAGATTCTTTAATATTCAAATTTTGATGGAAATCTTCTTCAACTTTTTTCCTCAAAGTATCAATATCCCTATGATCGTACATATTATTCGATATCATACCATTACTATTACCATTAATGGCATTACTCTTTCCATATAATTCGTTTTTCAAATAGGTCTCAGATGATTTACCTAACTCACTTTCACAAAGATATCCCTGGAGAGTCTTTACATCGTCAACGTATAAGCCACCAGAGGTAAAATACACATCACGATAATTTCTTAGTTCAGTTTCTGTCCACGTGCTGAAATCTAATGGATCTTTCTTAGGCATATCATTTGGTCCATTGGAGTGAATATGACGTGCTAATAACTCCTTTTGTTGTTGTTGTAATTGTTGATTACGTTGTTTTGTAGATTGTCTTGAAGTACCCGTTGTTCCTTGTGTGGAATTCGTAGTTGATGCATGGCCTCCATTACCAGCGGCAGCACCAGATTCTGATTCTGAGTTGTCCTTTCTAGCCATTTTGGAATCTGATAGTTGAAGTTAAGAGAGCTGACTATAACCCAATCTGAAACTTATTTTGTGAAGTAGTCAAATATGCTATATATTGAGGACAAAAGATATTTATTGTCAGATTCAGGAAAAGCCGATACGTGAGCGAAAGGAAAATAATCTGCTAGCAAAACTTGTGTTGTGTACGGAAGTGCCGTTATCTCGGGATTTTCTAAAGGCCGTGTAAGAGGGGACTTATCATTTTTTAAAATGTTGCATTCATTTATATTTCATTAAGAGACTATATAAATCTACTTATAGATGTTGGGGGTATATATATATACTACATACGAAGATAGTACAAGGTGTTTGTTTTAGCTTTCAATAGTTTTGCAGGTGGTATTAAAATTGAGGAAGTGGTGTGAGTTTTGGGGAGATAATTGGTGGGAGGTAGCGAGGTAAGTTGGTATTCAAAACAGACGGTGTTGGGTTTGATAAAGGAAAACAGGGGAGATTGGTATGATATGGAGTCATATGTGTAGCAGATGGTAGATGAGATATAGGATGAGGATAGTAATTTGGAGAGCGTAAGTATTTGTAATCATCATAAATGTGGCGAGAATGTTGTATTTCACTAAGCGATGGTAAAGATGATGATCTTTGAGACAAAGCAGAAGATGGAGATAATTGATCAATAGGTGGAAGTATCACAGGAGGAAGGTAGGATCTGCTTGATTGATTACCTATCACAGGTGGTCTGTTGTTGTTTTTGATAATATGCTCATGCTCTTGATTCATGTGATATGATTTGGAGACCGTTAAGACTGCGTCAAATTCAATAGGCGAGTTGTTTTTGGATTTTTTCCTTATTTCAGAATATTCATTTTCGTTATCTGATAACTTGCGTTTTGTTACATTAGAGTAGCAAAGCATGTATTTCGGACTATATGAGATTTCTGTCCCATTAAGATGGATAGCTGGTGTAACTGAAATAGGATTTGGAAGGATAGATTTCATTGAGATTGGTTCTGGAAGTGGTGCTTTTATTGACATTGGATGCAGAAGAGGTGGTGGTGTTGTAATAGCAGCAGAAGCAGTAGCGGTACCTGCGTGTGAAACTGAGGGTGTGGTAGCTATTGGAGGTTGTTCAAGAAGTGGAGATGTGATTGGAATTGAATCAAGGATGATAGTGGTTGAGTTATATTTACTCTGATTTGGTTTACCATAATCATCGCTTAAAACGCCCTGAGGATACAAATCGGTATCAAATTTGAAATTAGCAAACGAAGGATCAACTGAAGGTCTTTGTAGATAAGGTTCTATTGATCTTCTTTCTGATTTATAATATGCTTTCAAATATTCAGAATTGACATAATTAATCAAATGGAGTTTTACACCATTTTTAAGTGTCATAGAGAATGTTTGCTTTATCAATCCATTTGGTTTAGATGATGATTTTAAGTTCTTACTACTCTCCAACTCTTTATAACTTAAAAAGGATCCGCTTACCCTTGAAGCACTCCAAGATCTACCATCAGTCCATCTTTTCATTGAAGTATTGCTATTATCCCATATGAATACAGCTCCATGCTTTATACAAGTTGCTCTTTCAAAATCCGAAAGACGCCTTCTAATTTTTGGAATCACATTTTGTCTTGCAGCCTCAATTAAGATTACTGCATCTACCGAAGTTAAAACTATACCATGATAGGATTCCATCATATAAACTTTTTTTATATGTATTTCAAGTGCGCGAGTATATGTGTACTACTATCTAACAGATAAATTAATAAATGAGTATATATTCAGATAGGCAAAAACTTGATGTTCCTAGTGGGGGTATATATGAATCAAGAATGAAACGAATTGATCCAAAAAAATAATTGATCAAGATAAAATGATTGAAATGGAATCAATTAGAGGGGGAGTTTACGAATTTTACAAATGCGTGCCTCTGCTGCAATTATACATGAGAACGTACATGGTTATATATATATAGAGATTATAGATTGCATATTCTTCTATCAAAAATCATCTCCACATATCAGCCGCATCTGAATAGAAAAAGTGAGCAAATTTGACTCTAATAATCTTTTAATGCAACTAGCATAGTATAATGGTTGGCACCAAGACAAACAGATACAAGATTTGGAGATTGTTGTTTACTACACACTGGAGTGATAAAAAATTAAGAGACAATAGACAATAGCCAATATTTACTAACTTCAATACCGAAACAATAAAAATAGTGAACCCGATAAAAAAGAAATCACCGGTCGCTGATCACTGACGTTTTCATCATAAAAACCTTAATCAAACCTTATTTCTAACTAGGGAAAAATACCAAGAACTCCATAGCAAGTTTAGCACGCTTTGAATGAAGTCTTGAACTCTGAAACAGAGATCGTCAGTATTGGCACGGAATATTGCGCACAAGAGTTTGTGTAATAGTATCTACACTAACCAACTAACAATTTTTATACATAGATCATGATTCTCAGATAACATATCTCACGGCTGAAGGTGGCAAATCAGATCAGGAAGCTTTTAATCAGATAGTCTAGTAAGGGGAAGAACGAAAGAGAACAGCATGTACATACGCCAAATAAAACGGATGGGATATGAAAGACAATAAGAGATGCATAAAGCCCCAAAGACCGATATTTGTAATCTTTCCCTTCCGATAACTTACCTCGCTGTTTTACCTTCTCGGTGTTTGACTCCGGGCCTCAGTTTTTCCCCCGTGACAAGTGTTAGTGGGCGGCGTGTGCACATTTCAATCGGCTTCGACTGCATGTGATCGGGATATATTCGTCATTTCAGCTGTGTTGTATATGGTTTGGCGATTACTGATATTATTCAAGTCAAGATACCAAGATACCAAGATACAAAACTCAAGAAAGATTTTGGTTATTCTCCGTCCTCTTTTAACTTGCTCATTTTTCAAAGACGATGTATGAGCTTATTTACTCGTTTAATTATGTACTCGTTTACAATTATTATGTAAGTAATTTTTTTTTCTTGTGTTTTATGCTTAGCGGCGCCTAAATTTCTTGGATGTGCTAAAAATTCACCAAATAAAAGCATTTCTATTTCAAACTTTTTGCAACATGGCGTGCCCCACTCTGCCCTAATTTTACCACATTTCGTTCATTTGCTCTTTTTTTGGTGGCGAAAAGCTGTAAATTGGAAGATATAGGACTAAGTTATAATATTATGCTCATCAAATACACGAAACGAGTAAATTAACTCCATTAAGTGGTGCATCTTAAAAACACGAATAGGTAAACAAAAACGAGCATATTTAACTTTATAAGCCTCATCTCGAAAGAGAAATTTAATCACATTGTGTTAATTATGTGAATTAATGAGTAGATTTACACCAGGCAACACTAACTCCATATATGGGTGGGAGATTAAGGTTCACACTATAACACATTCATAAGACCTTGTTTCACCAAGACTTGGTTGTTTGTGAGTTCTAAGCAACTTTATTCAAACATATTTTTGGTGAAAAAAATTCTCTCTGCGCCAAGAATGTATCTCCACATAGTGTGTCATCTGGAGAACACAGGATAAAGAGTATAACCATACTACTTGGTTTGTGTGTTTCATCTTACATACTTTAGAAGGAGGCTAAGTAAATTTCAAATTAATTAATTAATACATATTTAAGGAAAATAAACTACAACAGAAAAAAAAAACAGCGATATAGAAACCTGCTTCAACAATTATAATTTCACTCTAGAAATTCTAATATGTTATTGATAACGAATGTATCAATATTCTTTCCCCATATTAAATCTAAATGTTCATAATCTTCTACTCCGACGATCGTTAACTTTTTATCGGAATTAAGATTCGTTTCTCTGTCCGAGTATTTCAACATCTCCGAAGTCGATACATCCCCATTGGACAGGGGGCTTGATTTTTCCTTGTTTGTAATAGATTTAGTGGCTGAAAGAGGAGATGGAGAAGGAGAGGGAGAGGGAGACACGGCTTCTATGGATCTCAATAACTTGCCGTCGGATCCATAATCTTTGAATCCCGTATGGCATCTCGGTAATTGACTTCTGATAATATCGATATCTACCAGCGAATCGGATTTCCCATAAATTAATAAAATCTGTTTTGTATTTATTTGAGTAGTTGAGTATTCAAAAGGTTGGAAGTTTCTTATCTTGAAATCATGATACATTTGAAAGTTCTTTGACTTAATAATCTGAAACCAATGAACAACACATTTAACTGATGTTGTTGAGTATAAATGGAAATAAGATACAAATTTTTGAAAAATATCTATATTCTCCGATTGCCAATTAAACAATACTGAATTAGCAACATCGATACATTTCACAAAGAATGGTGGATATATG
Source organism: Wenyingozyma ramenticola (assembly GCA_024271885.1). Classification (NCBI taxonomy): domain Eukaryota; kingdom Fungi; phylum Ascomycota; class Pichiomycetes; order Pichiales; family Pichiaceae; genus Wenyingozyma; species Wenyingozyma ramenticola. The sequence goes on from JANBXF010000004.1 coordinate 432,355, forward strand.
ATAGTTTGCCAAAATAATGCTGATTTCAATAGAACTTTTTTACCAAATAAGGTATACATTAAATTGGGAGACCAATTTGTGAGTGTATTGATAACCCAATTACTCAAGCCATGCGGTGTAGTAGCAGGTGAAATCAATATCAATTTTTGAATCTTCTCGTTCAAATCATTATTAATAGATATAGAAGCCAATATTTGTGAGCATCCTTGACTGAAACCAATATATATCAAATTTGGAGATTCTGTAAATTCTAGAATGTAATCGATTGAATTTGGTAAATCATATATAGCAAATTCATCAATTGAGAAATTCCAAAATTTTTTATCATCAATGCTAAGGGTTAAATGTATATTACTGTATTTGTTACCCCTATTATTACCAAACCAAACATCATAACCTTGTTCTAATAGAATAAAAGGTAAGTTGAGTTCTTTTTCATTCATAAGTACCCAAATTTCGCTATTCATCAATAATCCATGCTGGAAATAGATAATCTTACCATTTGGTTCAATCCCATTATCTTCCGGATTCAGCCTTTGTAAACACAAGAGATAATTGTCTTTAGTTACCACTACATGGTTATTTGTCTTGTACCCATTTATCTCAATAAGCTCTTTGAAATTCTTTGCCATTCTCAAAGCTTCTATCCTATCGAAAAAGCTCTTTTCATCGTCAAACTTATCCGTTTGATCATCGATATACTTATCCGTTTGATCATCGATATACTTATCATACATTGGGTTCCTTCTACCCTTTGTTTGGAAGAATCCAAGAACATATGGATTCTGGAATATGTATTTAACTATACTAGTGCAAAATTCAATGACAAATTCAGGAAGAAGATATGTTATGTATGATATAACAGACTCCAGTACCACTAACAAGATGGTTACCAGATCTTCCGCTTGCTGTTTTCTTCTTCCCCACACCGTATCTGACATTCCTGTATACCTTCAAGTACTAAGAATATGTAAACACTGACACAAGAGCACTATTTTATTCAGCAACTCTTTTAACTTAACCTATGCGACCATCCATGTGATTATCATCACTAAACAACCAGACACAGAAAACTCAAAAAGCCGCACTTCCCTCACGTGAAAAAATAACCCCGCGTTTTTAGCTGCTGCTATTCATCTCATAAGGAAAGGTGTCAGGTGTGCCACGTTTAAGTGCAGTGCCATTAGTCAAAATAAATAAATAAATAAAAATAAATAATAGTTTCTGCGAATTTCAGTTGAAAAGGGAAATGGGTGTGCTTTAGCACAATTGCCAGACTTACATAGTGGGCTTACATATTAATCTTTCATTCTCTACTTCACATATTTTTATTCCTTGCATTTATCAAGATTTCCTGATCTCTATATACTTGATACCACACACAATGCCATTTGGAGGTCTGTTATCTAGAAGGCCCTCTTCTAGGAAGGTATGTTTCACTATAGGCTCATGCAGCCTCCTTTGAATTTCTTGTTTTGTTTATGTTTACAAATTAGCGCAAGCAATCGTTTCACTCAAAGTTGAGCAAATAGCTTCATAATATTGATTTCACATGACATTGATTGGGTTCGAAGAATCCATGTAATGATCATGATCATCTTGCAAAAGTCCCATATATACTAACTCTACTTATCCAACAGTCGAGAGAATCTGGAGTTTACTATTATTCTACCCCAGCTCCGCAATATCAAACAGCAAATGATGATCGTAGTTCGATTTATTCTGGTTCTACAGCTTCAACTTCTAGAACAGGTATAAACAACTCGAATAATGCAGCTATACAAGCAGCTAGTGCAGCAGCACTTAGTCGTTCCAAGGCAACAAGTGCTTTATCTAGTAATGCAGCAGCAGCAGCTTTGAAAAAACATAGCTCAATGAACTCATTATCGGGTATATCCGCATACAACGCAGGATTAGGAGCAAGACCACAATCACAAGGTGCTGGTCTTGCAGCAGGAAGAACTATGTCCTTAAGTTCAAGATCTTTCAGATCTCCAGATTCACCCTCTGTACAAAGAAGAACAAGTTCATTTCAACCAGGTACTGCAAATCCTTATTTGACTTCACAAAAACAACCATCTCAGCAGCGCAATAATATATCAAGAACAAACTCTTTGAGTTCCCGTTCTTCTTTACGTCCCGGAGCTTCCAATGGTTCCATTGCTCCTTCAAGATCAAATTCTTTAGCGTCAAATTCCTCAAGATCAAGAGCAGCAGCAAGTTCAGCTGCAACAACTACTACAACCACCACCACTACAACCACCAAACCAACGGCTACTGGTGGAACTTCTACGACTGTTGTTCGTACAACCAAAGAACAAGATGCTGAAGGCCGTACTAAATCGATTACTAAAACTACAATCCACAAATTGGGATCATACGAAGTCGTTAAGACTACAGTGATAAAACCTGCCGATAGAGCTCAAACGAGGCATTCAAATGCTGCTGCTACATCATATGCAGGAAGTATATTAAGTGATCATACAAATGATTTGGAGAGCATCACTGAAGAGTTTGATCCTGAATTTTATCAAGACTTTGACGAGACCCCAGGTTATAGAAATCCAATCGATGATATAGTATATGAGGAACCAGAGGAAGAAGAAGATCGATTCCATGAAGACCAGTATTCTAGTGAACCTGTCTCACCTTTACCTCAACCAAATCAACGTACACTTAATCTTACCGGTGCAACAAAGGACACTACACCAATTAACAAGAAACGTATCACATCATCTGCTTCATCATCTGCTAATGTATCACCTGTTGTTTTGAAGAACGAGTTTGAGTCACCACTTCCAGTTGAAGAGAGCAATGATGGCATAGTAGACGAAGTGTATGATAGTTATCATGATGTTGAAAGTAGTCATGAAGATGATGTCACCAACAAATTAGAACCAGCATTCCAGAAAAATATTTTGAATGAAGATGTTATAGAAGCTAGTGGAGACAAAGACCTTAAAACTAATCCTGATGGATCACACTCTTATAGAAAACTTACACAAGCTGGTTTTAGTAGGCCTCCTAATACTATAGAAGCTCATCACTCAAAATCTCCAGTAAGATCCATTTTGAAGAAACCATCCAATATAGCCATGTCTGCTCCTTCCACTTCAGAATCAGATGTCACAAACCCAACTCTTTACGATAACGGTACTAATAAGACAAGTTTGTCTTATGGATCGGGTGATTTCGCCAGTGCAAATTCTAGCAGTAATAATAAAAAGCAAATCAAGAAGATGCATGTTGATTATGATGATGATTCTGATGAATCTCTTTACTCAGATGCAGTTGAAGATCTTAGAGGTAATCATGGTAACACTGTACCACATATGTACAAGGATTCAGAAAAAGTAACAGAGGAAGTCAGATCATATCAATCTCCAAACGTCAACCAGCGTGCTGCATTCCGTCAACAAACTCAACAACAATTACAAGTACCACAGAGGGTTAGATCCAACTCTATCAATTCGCATAACTCATCAAATATAAGAAAGTCAGTTAAAATCGCCGATAACCGCCCCGAGATTAAGACTGTCACCCCTCCTGTTGCCAAGGCTGAACCTACTGAAGCAGAAATGATGGAGCAAGCAATGGCTATTGCAATGAAGAAAGTGTATGGTGATCGTTTAATCACAAACAATAACAACAATACTACTTATGTTGAAGCAGACACATCTATGGATAGCGATACTCAGAAGAATACTTTACTGAATGCAAAAGCAAGTACAAATGGCCGTACTATGTCTATGACATCTCAATCTTACTCAAAACAAAACAAGAATGGTCGTACTATGTCAATGACATCTCAAGCAACTTCTATTTTTGATGCATCATCGAACAACAATTATCACTATTCATCTAATGCTACAGGGTTAGGATTCCGTACTCATTCACTAAGAGATATGCCGAATAATAAAGAATTGAAGAAGTTGAATAGACAAAAGGAAAAAGAAGAGGCAAAGAAGAAGAAAGATTTACGTAAACAACAAAAACAAGATTCAAAGAATTTGGCTAAAGCTAGAGAACAAGCTAAAGTTGAAGTTGATATAATCACCGATCAACAACAACAACAAGGATCATTTATTGAGCCAACTGAACAAGGTTCAGTTATTGAGACTTGTGTAGTTGATCCTGTTCAAGCACCAGTAATAACACCAACTCAAGCACCGGTCAAAGCTCCTTCAGCAACTGTACCACCTGCTTATACCAATGGTAGCATCGTTGAACCGGAGACACAGAAGAAAAAGAAGAAGTTCTTTAGTTTTTCATCACAGAAGAAAGAAAAAACATCAGCACCATCTCCTGTAAAGATATCATCACCAATATCACAACCAGTTATCTCAAAACCATCTGCCCCAGTTCCACAATCAGCACCTGCACCACCATTATCATCATCAACAGCAACAACAACCGCAGCAGCAGCAGCAGTTGCCACTCACAGGTCATCTGTCACATCTAGATCCTCTTTCTCTCAGCCTTCATCAGCTGCAGCTCAACGTGCTCCTCCTTCTCCAAAGAAGTCAAGAAGTAGATTATTTTCTAAGCAAGATAAACCACAAAAGAGTTCATCCAATGGTACAAGTCTTGATAATAGTTCTAGAAGAAGTTCATCTAATTACATTACTATGGCATTGCCTGATGGAAGTCAGAAGTTCGAAGCACCTCCTTCTTTAATCAGTAAGGACTCATTACAAATTCAAAGAGACGATGTTGAAGCTCATGCATCCAAAGGAAATGGAAATGAAAGAGCCGAATCTCAATCACAGAGAAAACCTAACGTTGGTTCAAAGATCATGAAGTTGTTTAACTTATGAGTTTTCTTTGATTTTATATATCTATTCAAATTTTCGTGTATAATAATATTAATAATGACTTTTATCTTTTGAAAAGCCTAAGTAGAGTTATTCATTCATTCAACAAGCATTAAACAAAATCATCAATTCATGTATAATTACAAATTTCACCCCACAGAAGTAGTTGATAAGTGAATGAGGCTCCGGGAGCCGAAAGACAGAACGATTACGTAACTTCCAAGCGTACTAGATTTTTTTTCTCTATCCTTGCATCTGTCTTACACTTATATTATTGAGCATCTCTCGGCTATGCACTCATAGACAAGGCTGAGTTGTGAATAAGGGGTTGATGAGTTCAAACATAAATTTTTTAACCCATTTTTTCCTTCTTTCTTCACATCGAGTCAAATTATCTTATCTTATCTGCAGTGAAAAACACCGGGTGCGAGATTTGCAAATCACCGAGGTAAATTTTTTTGGATGGATTTGAATAGGTTGAAAAAGAAAAAGTGACAAAGTTAAGTTAGTTCAAAAACCCAATATGTTATCGGGATCGGTAACAAAAGTCGGCTTAATTCAACTTGTTTTGAAGCGTTGTACCGAAGACCTAAGAAAAGAGTAAAAGAAATGACAAGGGTTTCACCGAGTAAACAATAAAACAAGGGTGTGATTGAGGTTACAGGGTGTGGTTTTCCATCGGCTCCAGGGGGTATGAAGGGGTGGTCACGGAGAAGAGGAGCTGCCAATTTCCCAGATAACTGAGAATTGACAGATTTCACACCCTATACTTTCAACGGGGACGATCTTTTAAATCTTTGTAAAATAATAATTAATAAGAACATTAAGAGATTTTGAAAAGGTCTAGTATATAGAATACATCGCTGGACTCCGCCTACTACACAGTAGACTAAAAGACTAAGATTTAAAGAGAGAGTTGCGGATAAAATACCATTCAAGACCATGCAAGTAGCCACAGAAAAAGCGGTACATGTAAGTGATATGCGTCTGCCCCAGAGGAAATGATTCAATAAATGGAAATAATCTTTGTATTTCCATCATATTGCAGAGCCGTGTCCTTGTCTACAAGAACCACAACCAGCTGTCACACCTCTTAAGTTTACACATATGCATATATGTAAAGAAATATATATATATATATTTACTTACAAACACTACGTTAGTAAACACTTGATTTCACAATGAGGGTGGTGTTTTAATAGAGTTACCGATAATGGGGGTCAAGAAATACGAAAAATGAGTGAGATTACGATTGCTGAGATCTAAGGCAGAGTGGAAAGACCCCAGGAGACCCCAGAAAATCAAGAAAGACACGAAGAACAAAGAGAAATCAAGAAAAAATTACCAAAAATCGAAGGACGTGACCCCAGAAAGATCGAAAATTAACTATGAGACCCCCGTAAAAATGGGAGATAAAGGTCATAGCTCTATCAAAACTCGTCTCCGTTATAATAAAACTCGCTGTAATTGGCTGGCGAGACATCCTCCACAACTGGACGGTTATCTTTGTTTCCTTCTCGGACATATTACCACTATAGGTGATCTATATGAGTTTTAAATATCTCTAGGTTCATATTGAGGGCATTTTATAACCATATATCCTATTAGAACCCCAGTACCAACAAAAACATGTAATTCCCCACCTATTGTTTTGATTATTAACTCCTCACCTGAACCCTACAAAAATTACCCTTCCAAATTCACAACAGTCGGAAGAGAAAAAACCATTTTCCTTCCATTCCGTTAAAAAACACAGCCTAATTTAGCTATTTCATGGAAATAAAGTACCGGGTGTCTCATATACGCGAGCGGAAACCGGTCTAATATTTCCAACCCATCTGTTGACAACTCAAATTATAAATCTATAAATTATTCCACCATTTTCCAACCTTTAAGTCCATTAAAATACGTCTAAATTCCAGTCTTATTTGATTTTTGTATTTTCTTCTTTTTCAATACGGATTTAGGTTGACTTATATCTTTATATTCATCTTTAATTTGTGTCATAATCGCCCAATAAGTCGCCATTCGCAATCATGTCTGCAATTTTAAAACAAAGAGTTAGATATGCTCCATATTTACAAAAGCTTAGAACAGCCGAGGAATGTGTTCCTCTTTTCAAACATGGCCAATATTTAGGTTGGTCTGGTTTCACTGGTGTTGGTGCTCCAAAAGTTGTTCCAACTGCCCTTGTAGATCACGTTGAAAAAAACAATTTACAAGGTAAATTAGGTTTCAATCTTTTCGTTGGTGCCTCTGCAGGTCCAGAAGAAAGTAGATGGGCTTCTAACTCCATGATTCTCAAAAGAGCTCCACATCAAGTTGGTAAACCAATTGCCGCTGCCATTAATGATGGTCGTACCCAATTTTTTGATAAACATTTATCCATGTTCCCACAAGATTTAACCTATGGTTTTTATACAAGAGAAAAGGAAAATGATTTATTAGATTTCACTATCATCGAAGCCACCGCAATCACCGAAGATGGTTCTATCGTTCCAGGTCCAGCCGTTGGTGCTTCTCCAGAAATGATTTCAGTTTCAGAGAATATTATCATTGAAGTTAACACTGCTACTCCATCTTTCGAAGGTTTACACGATATTGATATGCCAGTTAACCCACCATTCCGACAACCATATCCATACACCACCGTTTCTCAAAAGAGTGGCGTCCATGCTATTCCAGTTGATCCATCAAAGGTTATCGCTATCGTTGAATCAACAACTCCAGATCAAGTTCCAAACCCAGCTCCTTCTGATGAAATGTCACGTAAAATCGCTACTCATCTTATTGAATTCTTTGAAGAAGAAGTCAAACACGGTAGAATGCCAGAAAACTTACATCCATTACAATCAGGTATTGGTAATGTTGCCAATGCTATTATCGAAGGTTTAGCTGATTCTTCATTCAAGAACTTAACTGTTTGGACCGAAGTCTTACAAGATTCCTTCTTACCATTCTTTGAATCAGGTGCTATGGATTATGCTACTGCTACTTCTATCAGATTATCCCCAGATGGATTCAAGAAATTCTTTGACAATTGGGATTTATTCTCTCAAAAGTTATGTTTAAGATCTCAAGTTGTCTCAAACTCTCCAGAACTTGTTAGAAGATTAGGTGTTATTGCCATGAACACCCCAGTTGAAGTTGATATTTACGCCCATGCTAACTCTACCAATGTTAATGGTTCAAGAATGTTAAACGGTTTAGGTGGTTCAGGTGATTTCTTAAGAAATGCTAAATTATCTATCATGCACACCCCAGCTGCTCGTCCATCAAAGACTGATCCAACTGGTATCTCATGTGTTGTTCCATTTGCTTCCCATGTCGATCAAACTGAACATGACTTAGATGTCATTGTTACCGATTACGGTTTAGCTGATTTAAGAGGTTTATCACCAAAGGAAAGAGCTCCATTAATCATCAAGAACTGTGCTCACCCAGATTACATTCCTCAATTATTGGACTACCTTGAACGTGCTACTTTCTATGCTGAAAAGAAGAAGACTTTACACGAACCACATATCTTAAAGGATGCCTTCAAGATGCACATCAACTTACAAGAAAATGGTACCATGAAACTTGATAACTGGGATGTCAAATTTTAAGCTTACCAACGACAACAGTCTTTGCGCAAAATAATTATTAGATAAACTTAAATACAAAAACGAAAAACATTCTCCTTGAATAAACTGGGTCGATCTGTTTTTGCTATTACTATATAGATATGAATATACATCAATGCTTTATACACAATAAGCCTATTTAAACTCTCGATATTATCGGACTATACCCGCTCTATTTTCATTTAACCAGCCGCAAACCGGCCAGGCCACACGCCACGCCTTCTCGTCGAGCGGCCCACATTTTGCGTCGATAAACTCAGCTTAACCCGCGGTTTTTTTCTCTGTTTTTGTTTCTGCTGCCCCCACCAGCCACACAAGACCACCCACGCTGATTTACCTTCCGCCGAGAGTGCCTGACACAAATAATTCGAGAGTTAACGCTGGATTGTTGGAAAGTTGAGAGAGAGAAAGAGAGAACCAACGTTACTTGAATTATTTTAAATATTTCATCTCAATTGAGCCGACCCTTCTTTTGGATTTAATATTCTTAATTTTATAGTATACTCCTATCCGATATAGCATCAATTCCACACAATGTCTGTTGAAGAATTAAAAGATTTAGTTAACAAGTTACACGATAGAATCTCCACTTTAGAACAAAAAGCCGGTCTTACCACCGCTTTACCACCTGCTTTGAGAATGGTCTTAATTGGTCCTCCAGGTGCTGGTAAAGGTACTCAAGCTCCGAACTTGAAGGCTAAGTACTGTGCTTGTCATTTAGCTACTGGTGATATGTTAAGATCCCAAGTTGCTCAAAAAACCGAATTAGGTTTAGCTGCTAAGAAGATCATGGATCAAGGTGGATTAGTCTCTGATGATATCATGGTTAACATGATCAAGAGTGAATTAGCCAACAACTCTGACTGTAAGAACGGTTTCATCTTAGATGGTTTCCCAAGAACCATTCCACAAGCTGAAAAATTAGACCAAATGTTGGAAGAAAACAAGACTCCTTTACAAAAAGCTGTTGAATTAAAGATCGATGATCAATTATTAGTCGACAGAATTACTGGTAGATTAGTCCACCCAGCTTCTGGTAGATCTTACCACAAGGTTTTCAACCCACCAAAGGAAGACATGAAGGATGATATCACTGGTGAACCATTAATTCAAAGATCCGATGATAACGTTGGTGCTTTAAAGAAAAGATTGGTTACTTACCACGAACAAACCGAACCAATTGTCGAATACTATAAGAAGAATGGTATCTGGGCTGGTGTTGATGCTTCTCAATCACCAAAGACCGTCTGGGGTGATATCTTAAAATGTTTAGGTGCTTAAATAATTAGTTGATAATTCAATCTAATTTTGAAAGATACTGCGCTATTCCTATATAACATTGTCATGTAATAATATGAGAAAGAAACCACAATTATATTCCATGTCTTTAGCTCTTTGTGTTTATTAAGTACTTGCCAATACATGTCCAGATTTACTCTGTATTTTACTTTTTGTTGACTGGGGATTCCCATCAAAGTACTGGTAAATAAGTAATGAGAACTCCCTTTGATATAGAGAGCGCTGAAATTTCGGATGTAAATCGAGACCAGGCTGTGAACACCCCAAAAGGGTTGTTTGTTTGTTTACCTTGTGAGTTGATTTTAACAAGATCATAATATTTATATAAATTTACCTTCTTTCTTTTCTCTTTTATCTTGACACAAGAAGAATTCATCAATTCAGGTATTTGAGCTATGGTTCAACCTCAAACTCTCCTTACTAGTTTGTGCCCAGACCTTTTGACTTAAGCAAAGAGATACCCATGTACCACTTACGAAATATGGGGTAAAATAATTCTTGTGTATCAACAAGATACAATATACGATCATGTACTAATTTTTGATATACAGTTGGTGACTCACCTTGTTGTTCATTTCTCTCATGGAGGTTAGCACAGGGCGATTGGAAAGTTACTCTTGTTGGTAGCAATAGTTACAATGCAACTGATGAAAGTGTTTCTTGGAGGTATGCTATTACAATACACTTCTTGTATGGGTAAGTCAATTAATACTAACGATAAATATTGTGCTATAGATCTGAGAGTTTAGGGGATAGCACTTATAAACCAGTTGCGTATACGCCTTCAATAAACGGCATTGAAGGCGCTTTGAAGAAGGAAAAGCAAGATCCATTTAATGTTGTTTTGGTTAGTATTTCTTCTTTAAAAGATTTCAAAATGATAGCAAACCAAATTCAACACTTCATCGATAAAACTTCTATTATTCTCGTAGATTCAGGATTTGCAGTTAGATTAGAGCATGAGTTTAAGAAAGCTATGATTAATAAAAATATCCCTATCTTTGGTGTTATTTGTGAGGCTGAAGTTAGAAATATTAACTCCAAGAGTTTTAGAGGGTATCAACATATAGGTCATAATACTACTACCGTTATTGGTACAACTTCTGAAACTGATGCAATTGTTAACACTGCTTTGAAAGGGATGACCACTGCAGGTCAGAAACTGAACCAAATTTGCGATTCTCTCAAAACAAATCAAGTCAAATCTTGTAACCTCATTCCCAAAGGTTTAAACCCAACTTTCTCAACTCTTGCATGGAGAAAGATTATCCCATTCGTTGCATTTGAAGGATTGATTTTGATTTATAAGAAATTAAGCACTTCTGATGTTTTAGTTGCACCTGTTATAAAGGGTACTTTTGTTGATGTTATCACCATCGCAAAGAAAGCAGGGGTTGTAGATATTCCAGATGCAAGTGAAACCAGTAAAATAACAACTTATTTTGATGATGCTGTGAAGAATTTCAATAGTAAACATCCTCACAATATGACTGGAGCCTCTAAACAAAGTACTGAAGAATGCACTGTAGAAAGTGCACTAGCATTCTATAACTATTGCGATAATATTGAAACTTATATGGAACTAGCCATTATGCAAATTATTTTGTTAGCTGATGAGTATCAGATCAAGTTACCTTACTTGGAGTGTGTTGTTAGCTTCTACAAAATATGTGAAGAAATGAAAAGAATTAATATTAGAGAATTGGGACGTCCAAGTGGAAAGCAAGCCTTGCCACATCAACCACCTCAAAATCATCCAAGACAACCTTACCCAAATCAAATGAACCCACAAGCACCAGGTTACACAGGAAAAGGTCCACCAATTCAACCAAAAAACAGTTACCAGCAGCAAAGACAACAAAGTTATCAGTATGTTTCTTCTCCTATAGTTGCAGTACCTGTTCAACAACAACAACAACAACAACAACAACAGCAGCAACAATCCCCTGCTTACAGGGGTCGTAGATTTCAACAAAATCCTCCACCAGTTGGTTATAATATGGGTTATAATCCATGTCTGCAACAACAGCTTCATGGATATGGCCTGGTCCAAAATACAACACAAACCGTTGCTGCCGCATCATTTATGCCTTTGCCAGAGGAGCCACAAGTACCACAACAAGTATCACCACCATTACCATATTATTCAACTAATAGTAGTGATAGTCCATTATTATCTGTTCCTGTTCCTCAAGCTGGTAATTCTGAAAATTCACCTCCAATAACTTCTGTTCCATCTGCGTTCCCACAACCTTTGAGTTATGAATCAATTCCAGCACATTTGCATCATCCAAGATTTAGCCATGATAATAGATTTGGAGTTAATGGTGTAATGAGGAGTTCACCATCTCAAAACTCACCTCTTTCTTCAACACAACAATCACCAGCTGAATTACGTGATAACCAAGTGAATGTTTTCAAGAATGGAAATATTAGAAATGCATTTGATCCAAAGGGAAATAGATACGGTGATGTTGATTCATTTGCTCATGGGTTATTAGTTTTAGATAACTTGGGTAAGATAGGATCTAGTATATTGAATCCTATCTCAAATACTACAACTACTGCTGTGGCAAATACAGGCAATATTACGTCTGCTCTTGCAAATACAACCCTTAATGCTGGAACTACAAGTGGAAATGCGTCTCCTAATGTTAATACAGGTAGTTCAACTCTCAGCGGAAATGCAGTTGTAAATCCCAGTATTAATCTGAGTGCATCAAATACAGGTAGTGCTAAAGAAGTTGGCACATCTGGGGTTCTTTCAGGAAAGGTTAGTAGTGGTACTGGAAGTGGTAGTCCTAATATTCCTAAATGATCTAGATAAATTAATTATGCTTTCTTTACTTATATATTTTTTATTTTGTGATGATCACCTTAGTGTCTTTCGTTACTGTTTTTATATCTTTATTTATTTATAGAAAATATATGTTCTAAAATTAATAGGTTCGTATTAAAGATCGTTATGTAACACTATATATAATCGCATACTTGAATCGAATCACTTTTGTTTTATAAAATCACTAGATAATAATTTCACTTATCTTTTAAGACCAGCTTGAAAAGAGTGAATTGAATTAATAACACAGAATAATAATAATCATAATAATCATAAAGCCATAGTCAACCAATCCCAATTGTTTTCACCACCTTCACCATTCGCATTGTTAGTAATACCATTAACATCACCTGAATTACTCGAACTTTGTTGTGTATTGTCATTTGAATTAAGATTCATATTCATCGTACTATGAATACTGTTTAAATTCTCAGTATGTTGTGAAGAAGGAGAATTTAGAAATCTATCATAATGATCGAAGCCATCGAATTGGTCTAGTCCATCATGTGGGAAATCTTTCAAATCAACACCACCTGAACCAGAACCAGAACCTGAACCAAGTTCTTTGTTTGTGTTTTCGGTGGTTGTTGCTAATGGGTTCAAGTTTATAACAACGTCTTCTATATCCAAATCGAGATCAATGTCGTTGAAATGTGGGTTTGCATTAGAATCAGCATTGGGTATAGCAGCATTATTATTACTAACACTGTTATTCTTAGTATTCTTTTTAGTTGCAGATGATTTAGATTTCAAAGTTGCAGATTTCGTATCCAATGCACCTGGAGTCTTTGATTGTTTGAATTTGATATTCTTTGCAGGTGATATAGAACTCTTATTAGTAATCATTGGAGTTGGATGTAAATTATCACCATCTGAAGGTATAACGTTATTAGAAGAACTAGTTGTTGCATTAGGGAATTTAGCAAATTTTGGTGGATTAAGATTATCACCATCTTTTGAAATTGAATTTTTCTTTTCTGTAGATGATTGAGGAACAGGAGTAGTTGATGAAGTTGGAGTTGGTGTACTTGATGAATAAGAATTTTGTTTTCCCGTTGGGGTATCACGTTGACGTCTCTTAATAACATCTGTTTTCAAAGATAAAGGACGTACAACACCGTGTAATTTTAAGAATAAACCACATGCATTACATAATGGTTGACCTTCTGGGTTACGTCTCCATAATGGTGTAGTTTTAGTATGACAATTTGTACAACTTGTAGGTTGGGAATCTTGGTTATTGGCATTGTTAGCATTAGCGTTGTTAGAGTTGTTTGAGTTATTGTTATTGTTATTGTTATTGTTATTATTGGCGATAGATGAAGAAATTGAAGAAGATGAAGAAGGTGATTGATATGAATTATTCATCATTCTCTTTGGAGCAGAAGTAGACAAATATTCATCACTTCCACCAGTTGCATCTAATGGAGAATGAGCGAATGATTTATTACGAGCAGCAGCTAAATTAGTTGATGAAGAAGCTGTAGCAATTGATTTTCTTTTCATTATTCCAGCATTTGATAAAGTTGTATTAGTTGCTGATATTGAAGAAGTACTCTTTTTACGAGAATTAGAAGGACGAGCTCTTGATTTTGTCTTTGGTGTATTTGAAAGTGAATTTGAATTTGAATTGAGAACACCACTAGGAGCGTATTCAGATCCATTGATTGTATTACTTGTCGTGCTACCTTGTGGGGTATATTGTGGACTTGGATTTGATTGAGAGATTTGATCTACTGGAGTTAATGCAAAATTAGCAAAATCCATTGGAACATCACCATCAATATCAATTGCTAAACCTTGAGCGTAATCCATCAATGGATTTCTGAAATTTTCTGAACCAGAAATGTTACTGTTATTGTTATTATTGTTATTAGCTGCTGGATTGTTTGAATTTGTACTATCCCATGGAGAAACAGCTACATTACTTCCATTATTGTAGAAACTTTGACTACGCAAATGTCCATTACCAGGATGTTGTTGTTGTTGCTGTTGTTGTTGATGAGGATGTTGTTGCTGCTGCTGCTGTTGTTGATGTAATTGATTGAATCTATCCATGTTGATATTGTTCAAATTAGGAACCGAAGCTGAATGATGCATACTATCCAATTGTTGATGTTTCAAGTCTCTTAAATGGTTTGAAGTGATATTTGGATTAGCCAAAGAAGTGACTCTACTATGATGACTAGCAGCAGCTGAACTCAAAGGATTATTTGAATTGTGATTTTGATTTTTGAAACTTGAACTACTGAAAAAAGATTCATTACGTTCTAATAAAGGAGTTGAATTTATAGAACTTTGTGATGGTGAATATAATTCTGAAAATGAACCAGCATTTGAAAAAGATGAATTTTGAGGTAATGATGAAGGGAAACTTTGAATTGGAACACCACCTGTATCTGAATTATAACCTATAGGGCTTGGATTATCAAAACTTGAAAGTCTATTGTTGGTGTTATTATGGTATTGGAAATTAGGGTTATTACTGTTATTATTACCCGACTTGCTATTCTGGAAACTTATTGAATCAAAATCAAAACCTATATTGTTATTACTATTACTGTTCTCATTATTTGTAGAATAGTTTGAGTTTATATTCTTCTGTTTTGCTAAAGAAGCAGATAAATTTGAAGAATATTGTGAAGGTGGTCTTTCTGTAAATTCCTTTGGACCAAGTTCTTTTATATGAGCTAAATAATTAAACCCATCAGAATTTGGATCACTTGAATATTCTTGCTTTATTGTTTCTTTACTATTATTATCAATTGAATTTGAATTGTTTCCCCATAATCTATTAGTTGCTGCAGGTATATTAAGATCTGGATGTTGTGGCCAACTTGTCATATTATGGAATTGATTTGAAGAAGAATTATCACCGGCTGCAGAGTATTTATTCGATTGATTCTTTGGTTGGAAAGCAGCGTTTTTAGGGAATGTATTTGAATGTGTTGAATTGGTATTGTTGTTGTGGTGGTTATTCTTATTATTATTATTATTATTATTATTATTATTATTATTATTGAAATAATTGCTATAATAAATATTTGAATTAAGTTTATCACCACTTGAACTAAGGTTATCAGTTGCCTTTGAAATATAATTTGCACCATTATTATTATTACCATTTGTATTCTTGAGTCCATTTTTGAAATTAATTGCCATTATTCTCCAAGTTAAATTTTCCATTCTTGCCCTATAAGGTAAACTTGCCTTTGCCTTTGCATACATTTTCCATAAAGCCATTGAAGCAGTATCATCAATAACTGAAGGACCATTACCGCCTGATTGATTTGAATTTTGATAGTTATTTGTTGGACTTGAACTTAAAGCTCGATTTAAATCATCATCATTGAATAAATTAGGAGTTGCTTCAGAAGTTCGTACAGAATTTGAAATTGATTGATTTGGTGGTGGACCTTGATTATGGCCCGTACCATTTCCCATAAAATCCATCTTTTTATCTCTAACCCTCTTGTAAGTTTTATAGTATTTCTTCGAGTTGATTGAGTTTATTGATTGATTGAATACGATATAAACGAGTAAACGAATCGACGACTTTAATTAAAAGACAATTAAAAGAGTAAGGGTATTTCAAGAATTGAAAGAGATGAAACGTTGAGGGGTTTTGAGATATGTGAGTAGTAGTTTTTAAACTAGTTTTGTTAAATCACTGTAATAATAATAATAAGATGATATAAGAATCAACGGGTATATGAATCGAAATGTAAAAACAAGGGATGAAGTAAGTAAGTAAGTAAGTAACTAAGTAAATAAATGAATAAAAATAATTAAAATAATTAACATAGTATCATACTCAAACAAGGTAAGGAGATAATACCATAGAAATTTGTGCATACAGAAATCGCATTAGACGGATTATTTAATTGATTTTTTAGTTTTACTTTTTTGTGATTACTATTTTGTTTGTTTTCTTTTATTATTAGTTATGTATGTATATATATGTATATAGTGTATAGTATATATGTATTTAAAGTAAGCAATCGATTAATAGTAATCAAACAGAGCAATTAATCACTCCTCGGTGAAATTAACAATTTAAGATAACCCGAGGAAGGTAACGTAAATACATACATACGTAATACGTACGTTTTTACTACCCTTTTAACAACCTCTAACTGACGAGCGAGCGAGGAACAAAGAGACAAGAATCAATCGCATTATACAATATTACGAGTTACGAATTATAAGTGAAATGTAAAAGCGAGTAGCATAAATTATAATAGGAAATTTCAATGATTTACATTAGACACAATAAAGCTAATTGGGTTGCCCAAATCGAGCTCTCGTCCCTATTCATACAATTGATTGTTGTTTGGTTTGGTTTGGTTGGTTGAATGACTAAGTGAGTGTGTTATGGTTAGTCAGTATACTCTACCCTAGTCTACCATACCCTACCTTATACCCTCCTCTGTACCTACTCAACCATACCTATAAAGCCATACCCACACCCACACCCACATAACCCCCACACATCCCACTTAACAAACACTCGATAAGATCCAGCTCAGCAGCTTAGATTTCACTTTGGCGCGAACAGAGAAGCGAGGCTTCGAGAATTCAATTCGCTGATCTGTTCTTTCTGTGTGTGTGTGTGTGGGTGGGTTGGGTGTGTGTGGGCAGGGGTAGTGTGTGGATAGGGAGGGAGTGTGTGGATAGGGAGGGAGTGTTGGGGTAGGTATCGAGGGATACTAGATATATAGAGTATATATCACCACCAACAACTAAACCATCGCATTTCATATTAACCTTAACGCTAACAACTTTATCAACTTCCCGGTGATTCAAAGGACAATAGGGGTCCAAATAAACAATAGGGGGCCCGCCCAACCAGCCAATGAGAGCTGTGCTCGAGACTTTTAAGCGCAGGCGCGACCGTTCATTGGCTCGATAAGAAGTGATCCTCATGCCCTCATGCGCGCTCTCAATCTGTCCTTCTCGACGTACGCTTACGTAATGATTGTTCATTGTAACTCACTGTAATTGTTTAGAGTGTGAATTGTTGTCGTTGTGAATAAATCCAAGCGCGACACTGTAAAAGTGTTGTGGGTCGGTTGTAAGAATACGGCGCGTCTATCGACTTTTAATGAAAAAATTAAATGCGACGCTCGACTTACAACATGCGACGATTTGAAGATATAAGGCAAAGACAAAAAAAATTATATAGAAGGACATGATTTATGCAAGAACAAGATATCATATGAAATAACTTACTATCATTGACTGTATAATTCCATAAACAACTCTCTGAACAACTCCCCTTTCAATACTAATAATCTATAATAATGTCCAAAGTTGGTGTTTTAGCTTTAGGTCCTGCCGGTGTTGGTAAAGTATGTTATTTTAGTTTCTTCAAGTGATATTTTCTTTCATCATACTAACTAAATTAATAGTCAACATTTTGTAATACTCTTATAGGTTATATGCAAAGTATAGGTCGTACAGCACATATAATCAACCTTGATCCAGCTGCTGAACCAACAGATTATGAATTCGAAGTAGATATTAGAGATTTAATTTCATTACAAGATGTTCAAGAAGAATTACAATTAGGTCCAAATGGTGCTTTAATATATTGTTTTGAATTTTTATTAGATAATTTAGATTGGTTAGATGAACAAATTGGTGATTTTAGTGATGATTATCTTATATTCGATTGTCCTGGTCAAATCGAATTGTATAATCATGTCCCTGTAATGCCAACTTTAGTTAAACATTTACAACAACAAATGAATTTTTCATTATGTTGTACTTATTTATTAGAAGCTCCTTTTGTTATTGATAGATCAAAATTCTTTTCAGGTGCTTTATCTGCAATGAGTACTATGATATTTTTAGAATTACCTCATATTAATATCTTATCAAAAGTAGATTTAATTAAAGATACTGTTTTCAAAAAGGAATTGAAAAAATACTTAAATCCTGATCCTTTATTATTAGAACAAGAAAAAAGGAAAAAATCAAATGAAGAAGATTATCTTGCTTCAAATCCAAGATTTACAAAATTAAATAAAGCTATTGCTCAATTAGTAGATGATTTTGGTATGGTTCAATTTTTACCATTGGATTGTAGTGATAAAGATAATAATGATTCAATTTCAACTATTTTAAGTTATATTGATGATATAACTCAATGGGGTGAAGGTCAAGAACCAAAGGAACCAAATGATGAAATTGAAATTCCTGATGAAGATTTTTGAGTAAATTAAAAAACCCCCATTTTACCCACTTGTTTATAGTTGATCATTTACTTTATCTTTATATATATTTACATAGTTGGTTGTATATTAGTAATCATGGATACGTTTTTTTTTATTAATTAATTTAACTAATTATATTACAAATTATATTACAAATTGGAATACTTTTGGATTTCTAATATTATATGAACTTATATCAAACAGTCAAATCTATTACTTCTTCTTTGATTTTGATATTTGGTTTTTCTTCTTTTACAGCCTTTTTAGTTACTTTCTTTGGTTTTGTTACCTTCTTTGGCTTGCTTAATTTTGATTTTTCCTCCTTGGCCACAATCTTAGATTGAACAAATTCATGCTCATATTGTGCAACTATATCAGGAACATCTTGACAATCTCCACAAACAATAAGATCAAAATGCTCGACATAATCTACTATGGAAATAGATGGTTCATCTATATTTATCCAAATCACATACCCTTTATTAGAATGAACAACTTTAGCCATTTCTTTCACTAATCTTCTTACACCTGGGATCTTCAAAGTTGTTCCAACAACAACTAAACAATCTGGTCTGTTTTTCAAATCTTTAGCTGTTATATCTCCGATGATTTCACCATCTGGATGAAATTCATTATACAAAACAATTCTTGGTCTTAATATACCTTCAGATTGTAATCTTTTACCAGCTACAGATCTAACCTCATTCAATTCTCTACATTCTGGACAAGGTGGATGTAAATTAGTACCTTCTTCATCATTCTCTAAATTATCAAAATGTTTTGGATCCATATCTGTAATATATTGACATTTAGAACATGATAATAATTGAATATTACCATGAACTTGAATTGTAGGTGGGATCGTATTTGATAATTTCTTTAATGGTGCAACTGTATACAAATTCTCTAGTTGTGTATCAAGACAATCAATGTTTTGTGTATAAAGTCTTAATAATCTTTTATCTGCTGATATAGCATCGATAAATTTATGGAACTTCGTTGGTTTAGAAATTAATGAAATTTGATATAATTTCTTAATCATATTTTGAAATTTCTTAGTAGCATCTTCAGTTCTAAACACATTATAATCGAATAATTGTTTTCCATTCCCACCAGAACCTGCATCTTTTGAATATTCTTGAAATAATCCATTTGCAGATCTGAAATCAGGTATTCCCGATGCAACAGACGTACCAGCGCCTGAAACAACAACCATCTTCTTAGAATATTTGAATGCATAATGTAAAAAACTAACATCTTCATTGTCTATATGAACATCTTGTGCTTCTAAACTCAATCTTCTATCATAATCATGAAGGTTTAATATCGTTCCATTTGCAGGTCTATATTTAAGTCTTGGTTTTCTCACCGTTGATCTTACATTTTTTTTAGTGGTGGTTGACCCCTTGAGACCTTTACTTTGTTTCAGAAGCTTCTCTATAATCTCATAATTTCTCTTGACAAGTTCATTCTCTTCTTTAACTTGGGACGCAGTAGCTTCACCTAAATATTCATCTTTAACTGATTCAGGTGGTGTTAGCGGTGACTCCACTATACAGCGTGTCTTTTTCTTTAATTCGACACCTTCTTGGTGCTCTGTTTTCAACGACATCCTTCAACTGAAGTTTTATCGGTAAATGCAAATTTATAAGACGTGATACAATCAATTGACACGAATTTCAAATAGTGAAATGCAAAGAAGAAGCAAAATATTAAAACAGAATTGAACTCTAAAGTGAGAATGCAGACTTTTCTTTTAGTGGTTTGACACCGTATAGTACACTAGTAAACCCTTTACTTGAATCTTACAAGCACGACAAACAAACAGGGTAAAAGAAAGTAATACTTTAACAAACGTGTACTGTCTACAAAGAGCAATGATTCCCAAAACGTACACATAAAATTAATACAAAAAAATTAAAGGAGATGCCAAAATTGCCCTTTTGGGTTTAATAACTACTGTTAAAATAAAGGAGCGGTGCGCGGTGTGCGCCTGGAAATTGAATTTGAATATTTCACGTTTCGTTTTTTACCCGGCACAACAGCGAGAAGGGAAGTTTTTAAAAGGAAGGAAGGCCAAATAGAGAGATCAGTGGTGTATTAGATCATTGACAGTTAGACAAACATATATCAATTGATCACTTGTGAGGAGATAATCGATTACTATGGTTGAAATCAGTGAAGTTAAGGATACTCAATCCAGAGAAAGTAGAACCGCAGCTCATACACATATCAAAGGTTTAGGTTTAGATGAATATGGTGTTGCTAAAAAAGTAGATGGTGGATTTGTAGGACAAGCTGAAGCAAGAGAAGCTTGTGGTGTCATTGTTGATTTAATCAAATCTAAGAAGATGAGTGGAAAAGCCATACTATTGGCTGGTGGTCCAGGTACAGGTAAGACAGCTCTTGCTCTTGCTATTTCACAAGAATTAGGTCCAAAAGTTCCATTTTGTCCAATTGTTGGTAGTGAAGTTTATTCAGCTGAAGTTAAAAAGACTGAAGCTTTAATGGAAAATTTTAGACGTGCAATTGGTTTAAGAATTAAAGAAACAAAAGAAGTATATGAAGGTGAAGTTACAGATTTAACACCTGAAGAAAGTGAAAATCCATTAGGTGGTTATGGTAAAACAATTGCTCATGTTATTGTTGGTTTAAAAAGTGCTAAAGGTACAAAACAATTAAAATTAGATCCTTCTATTTATGAAAGTATTCAAAAGGAAAGAGTATCTGTTGGAGATGTTATTTATATAGAAGCAAATACAGGAAGTGTTAAAAGAGTAGGTAGATCAGATGCATATGCAACTGAATTTGATTTAGAAGCTGATGAATACGTACCATTACCAAAAGGTGATGTTCATAAAAAGAAAGAAATCGTTCAAGATGTAACATTACATGATTTAGATATTGCAAATGCAAGACCACAAGGTGGACAAGATGTATTATCAATGATGGGTCAATTATTAAAACCAAGAAAAACAGAAATTACAGAAAAATTAAGAGTTGAAGTTAATAAAGTTGTTCAAAAATATATCGATCAAGGTATTGCAGAATTAGTTCCTGGTGTTTTATTCATCGATGAAGTAAATATGCTTGATATTGAATGTTTTACATACCTTAATCGTGCTTTAGAATCTACAATTGCTCCAGTTGTAGTATTAGCATCTAATAGAGGTATGACTACTGTTAGAGGTACAGATGATATTAAAGCTCCACATGGTTGTCCACCTGATTTAATTGATAGATTATTAATTGTTAGAACATTACCATATACACATCAAGAAATTAGAGTTATTATATCAAAAAGAGCAAAAGTTGAAGGTTTAATAACTACTCCTGAAGCATTGGATAAATTAGCTGAAATTGGTTCAAATACTTCATTAAGATATTCTTTACAATTACTTGCACCTGCTGGTATATTATCTCAAACTTCAGGAAGATCTGAAATTGCAGCTCAAGATGTTCAAGATTGTGAAGAACTTTTCTTAGATTCTCGTCGTAGTACAAAAGTCTTAGAAGATACAACTGGTTATCTTTGATCTCACATTTAGTCTCTTCCCATGTACAATAATAATAAATAAAAATAATAAATATTTATAACTCTTTTCTATGTATTACCCTATGATAACAATAGAAGATAGAATAATGTAATAATTACTGCAAGTAAAAGGGAAACAAAAAGGGGTAAATTAATTAATATGAGCTACTTTTTAACTTGTCATATATAGATATATAAATATAAATGAGTACAAACCTGACAAGATCATTTTTATTCATCTAGTGCAATTGTCCTAAATCAGCACACTCTTTAAGGAATTCATCAGCGGTAGAAATAGATGTACTTCCATAAATAACAGATTTGGATTGAGCGGCATTAACAGATGTATTAACAGACCATTCTTGTAAATTTTGGTACTCTAAATAATTACCTCCACCAACTACGAAAACCATTCCTTCACTATATGGTTGTCTCTTTGGTGGTTTTGAATGAACACCTCTAGTAACTCTTGGATCAAAATAAAGATAGTCATCTGTAACTTTTATAGATTCTTGAGATGCTGCATTAGGACTCATTATAGCTTCCACTATATTTGTTATTGGTAATAATTTCTTTTCTGGTAATAATTTCTTCAAACCTGAAATAAATGAACCAACACCTTCAGAGATCTTACCTTCAGTTAAACCATAGAATCTAGAAGAAAGACCACTTAATAAAGCACTGGAGTTCCCACTATTAGAAGAAACATTAGAATTTGTGTATGCTGAATCTGACAAAGCAGTCATTGATGACATTTTCATGATTTGTTTCACTTGTTTGATGTATTTTAATGGTGTTATATCACAATTCAATTCTTTCAACACAGTCTCACATTCGGTCATAAATTGCGCTGGTAAATCGGTAGTAAGGACCATGATGATATATGTCCTCAATTTGTCTTGACTATTATCTTCTTTTGAAGAAGAACGAAGTAATTCCAAAAATTCCTTTTGGACTTTTGTATCATTGACTGATTGTTCAATCTCAAAGAATGAATCTAATTTTTTGGATTCTAATTCTTTCAAGAGAGCCATCAAAACACTCATATGCATATCAACTATGTTTTTTCTTGCTGTTAATTCAGGTAAAGCCCTAACAGCTTCTTGAATATGTTTCGTATCATTATCATTTGGATCGATATCTTTAATAGAAGAATATCCTGTTTTAGCAGTAAGTTCAGCTGCTTCTTTTTTATACTTTTCAAGTTCCTTTTCCACATTTTCTACTGCATCTGGGAATGGTAATTGTGAGTTGTTTTGCCAGAAAAAATCTCTTGGATCTATATCATATTTCTTGACACTTGAGTTTCCTTGATCATCTCGAGATTTGATTGTTATGGTATTACGATCAAGGTTGAATACATCACTTACCATACATTGGTAGATCCATGAATGGGCAAACATACTTGCTAAATCAATGTTTCTGTCAACTAAAACTAAGACTATTCTTTCTGAATTACTTGAAGCATCAAATGAATTGAAATGAGATTTTGTATTGATAACATGATCACGTAATTTCTGATCCAATTTTTCAGCTACAAATTGTGCAGGACCATCTCTTGAACATCTAATAATAGGGATAGAACCCATTGTCAAAATGGATGCAAAGAGACCATTGGCAATTTTGTTGGCAATTGCACTGATTGTTTCTTCTTCAGTAGCTGGATTGCTAAATGTTAAGTAAGTATTTTCAATATCTAATGAAAACAGTTCTGGTTCAGTAACAATGAAGTCTAAATATTGATCATAAACTTGTTTGATCTTATACGATTTACCCATAATTGCAGCTTGTTCCGCAAAATTCTCCAATAATCCTCTATTCAAACTTGAAGTGAAGTTGATGTAAAAATCGGCATAGAAATCATTCTGCAAATCAGATATAATTTTGTTGATATTATCAGGTGTTGGTTCAACAAAGTAGATAACAGGAACATCTGGCAATGAAGCTCTTTTAGCATTGATCAATGAATGTACGGTGATTCCACATTGTAATAAATCATTGACTCTTAATACAGATGAGACAATCGCACTACTTCTAGTGTCTAGAATTAAAATCTTCCACACCAATTCATCATCATTGATACCATTACCCAAATCAAGGGCATTCTGTTCCTTGTTCAAATGGAACATTTTTTGCAAATGGCCTAGGTGATTGACTTGTTAGTACTATGGTTCTTACTTTGTTGCCAAATTGGAAACGTTATAAGAAAATCCAAAACAAATACATACTAATTTGCCTCTCTCTCAACGTAGGAGAGGATTGAGCTAACGACATTGCACAATCTATAGGCCTGAGACAGTTTTCGAAATGTGAGATGATATCTATATCTCTCTCCGTTCCCTTGTTTGTTCAAGATGGATTGATGGATTTTTAGACACGCTCATCTGATCCAACTCTCTCTTGTAAATCTAATCACCCTCCCCAAAAAAATTCGCTGGCTTTCCTGAAGAGTTCATGTGCACGGATGCCTCTGTACGGATGTTCAAGTACAGAAAACTGCGCCACTTAAAGAAAAACGTTGACGTGGCTGGGGAAGGGGAACTGAAACTTGTCACAGGAATCCAGGCGTTCTCAACACATCCCAACTGTAAAAGGCAATCCCGCCGCGGTTGCCATCAAAGAAACAAGAAGAGCACTGATCTCTCCAGTTAGTTCTTTTCTCGGGGTGTTCATCCTGGACCAATCCTGTAGTGAGGAATATTTCGGCTATCACTTTCTCTCCGCCGATAACCTAATATATATTAAGCTATAAGAAGGTCTATTTTTAATCTGATCTGATTTGACTATACTAGTGGATGCAGAGCAACCGAAGTCTAAGTTTTCTAGGATTCTAACTGTAACTACGCTATTTGCTCATCCTATGCTAAATAGAAATTGGCGCTACTACAAAAGCCAAAAGAGGTAAAAAATAGCTACTTTTAAACGAGCTGCAGTCTGCACAGTAAAGCCGCGAACACGCAAACACTAAAAGTGCACCAAAGAACACCTAGCTTGTCTTCTGGGACGATGAATTGAAGAATCTGTTCTATTTTTACGCTTTAGAGTTAAAAACGAAATAATTCTAAGTTGTTTTCTATTTACGCAAATCTTTTACATTCAAGAGTGAGCCAAAAATCGGAGATCTTAAGTTTGATGCAGTTGAATGCAGAGCAGATCCCATTAGGTACACACTTGCGAGAAGAAGATTTCGTATTTACTGATCAGCTTTGTTCTCCATGATTTACATTGTATATATTTAGACATCGGCAGTATAAAAAAGAAGGGATACAAACTGCCGACATAGTAGAAATTTAACAGAAATTGTAGATGTGACAGAGGGTAAAACCAGATGATTGCTGAACGTGCAAAATGGTTGCTTGCACTTCCCAGGCGATTTAGAGATCACGCAAGTTAAGCTAAAGCCAAGAACGGTGAACTCATGTGATGGCCTTTAAATAGAAAAAATAAGACGTGTCATCTTTCAACGTTGAATCTAACACCAAATAGGATTAAGCGGAAAGTATTAACTCGCCTCAAGTCTTCTGGTCGATAAAAAAAAAGTCTTGGATTTATCACTGGCGGAAAATAGTTTTGACAGGAACGATATGTGTTCTACGTGGTGTCAGTAACTAATATATTAACGTTTAGCCATTAGTTTCCTCTTAACAATATAGACGTAAAGTATAATCACTCAAAACTTAGACTCTATACCGTTCATTCATGAAAGTAGTGCACTGATTAGTAATGGGCGCTAAAACTACTTTCTACAACAGCGGTATTGCGCACTTCCTTGCAGGAAATTGCGTTTGAATACAACGTACAAGGTTCCACAGCTCTTTCGGTTTTGTGGACCCTAGTAGCGCCTAAATATTACGACGCCCTCTTTCTTACTAACCTTACCAGTATATTTTCCTATATCTCCTATGTCCCATCCTTTGATCCCTGGAATAGTCATGATAAAAGTATGAATTCCAATTCATTTACCTTTTTTGCTTTTCTATGGGCTTAAAGGTGGAAGCGTATTATCATGAACGCCTTAAAAATTTAAGACTAACAATAAGCCATTATTTCTGTGTGCATTTTTTGTTCCCCAAACAAATATAAAAGATAATGGGAACAATAAGCTGAAATGAGATGATTCTAAGCAAAGAACTGATGATTCAAGAATCCTTTTAGTGTATAGTAATCTTATCAATAATTTAGTCACAGAAAGATACGTTTAGAGAGAGCCTTTATATTATGATCATTATATAACTCTATACAAATGCGAGGAGAACGGATAAATTGTAATAAATGATTATATCCTTCAGCAGAAAAAATGTAAAAAAAAAACGGAGAAACCCAAGAGACAAAGCGGAATAAAAATAGCTAAAGCAGATATAAAAGATAAGAAATAACAAATCCTATCTAACAGTTGATATGATATATATAAATAAGAAACAAAATTGTAAAATTAGAATGTATGAGTGTAATGATTATAATGACTCTGTAGTAAATTGGTGGTATGAATGAACAAAAAAACCACTCAAGGAAGGACTTAACCTTCAATCTTGTAATCAACAATTCCCCTGAGAATCTTGATAGTTCCGAAGATTTCATGTGTCATTTCATCATGACTCATGAACTTATTATTCTTTGATCTATTCTTATTCTCAGTACCAGGAGCTGGCCAACGACAGTTCAATCCAAGTCTATCACATTCTTGACATCTTGGTTTGGTTTCACAACATCTCTTCTTTCTCTGACGACAGGTAAGACAACCTTTTCTAGACCTCTTACTCTTGTTTGTTCCAGCAGGTGATTGTGCCTCAGAAGATGTAGAACCACGAGAAATTGAATCATGGTCATTTGTAACAGAATCTGGTGATCTTCCATCTTGACCACTTGGGCCGAGGTCTGCCTTCAAAGAGTCAATAGAAGGAATAGAATCTTGAGTCTTTCTTGGGATGAAAGAATGTAATGAGGAAAGCTTACCGTCATTTGATTGTTGGAAACTATATAGACGATTTGGGCCTCCGTTACTATTTGGGAGATTATTACCAGGGATCTGATTGTTGTTATTGATAGCAGAACCGCCGTTCTTAGATCCATTTTGAACAGGGGATAGAATGAAATTTCTGTGAGAGTTATTTCCAATTATATCTATAGGGTGACCTAAATTATAATTGGAATTAACATGGTTGTCATAAAAGCTATTTGGAGGCAAACTGTTACTTTGAAAGTTTTGGTTTGGATATTGTTGAAAATCCATTCTCATAGGTAAAGGCATGGAAGATGTAGATGAAGATGCAGGACCTTGTGTAAAGTTAGGACCGGCATTAGAAGGACCTGGATTATAATAGGGATGCACCAAATGATTTGGGTTTTGTTGATGTTGAGGAGGATGACCATCGTTTGGCTTGTTGCCAGCATTAGGGTTGGTTACCACCGCCTTACCATTCCAGGATAAAGGGGATTTAGCAAAATTGTTGGAATCTGAGTGATACATTTTTGTTTCAAATAATTTAGCAAAAAAAACGTAGTAAGTGACCAGTCACAATAAATCGAATAAAATTAACAAAAGAAGGGGTAGAAACAACAGATAGTCCCTATAAAAAAAATGTTGTCGGAATAAATTGAGAAAATTATGAGCAATGATACTGTGCGGAGCAAACTGTTTTCTTGTGTGAAAATTGACCTGAAAACCTGAAGTTGAATCGAAATTACATGTCAAAGTACAACAACTCAACTCATTTGAGGGTGAATACACGAAGGCATCAACTCTTTTATATACAACTCTGATTCGAAGAGCAAACCTTTCCTGTAGGTCTAGTTTAGTTCTGCAAAAGCGTAGGGTACACGCCTCCTGCATAACCGCTTAAGTACTATGCATGAGTGGGTGCACGGAACTCCCATCAGAAAACCTGATTCAGTTTTGTGCGTTTGAGAACACAAAAGCACCGTTTCATCAGGTCTGATAGTATCAACACAACGTGACTTGATTTTTTTGACGAAGAAGAGTCAACACATGTGATTGTGATTTTGAAAATTTCGTATAATTGGGTCAAAACGTTGGAGTAATTAGAAAGGCTGCCTCAAATTTGACACATCTTGGTAACAAGGATATTGTTCTAAAAATACCACTGATCTCCTTAACCCAAGTGACCAAAACTCTAATCGTAATTCAAACGTTCAATCAAGGTAGAGAAATACTTGTAAGTTCAAAAGGGTTAAATCCTTCCGTCGATAACTAAACATGTATACTAAAAAAAGAAAAAGGGCCGAGAAACAGCAGGACAAGAACTTTCTTTCTCAATAACTATGGTGAGATTGTATTGATTACGTAGCTCGTAAACAAGCTTCAAGAATATACTTTTCAATGGTAAACGCCTAATGCTTATTGTTTGCTAAACTTTAGTAATATAAATAGGAAAAAAATGAGAATCGTAAAGCACAGCGCTATAGTAGTACCATGTTCGGAAAATCCTACGATGATGTAAATAGGAATAAGTTTGTCACATCAATGTCAGCTGAAGTAATCATGAGCGATTAAGGAAATTTTAAGGATTGTTTTTCTTGGAAATGACGTCGCTGCACATATGATTCAAAGACTCAATAAAAGAAAAACGAGCAGCTGTTACATTTTTCCTAGTTATTATGCATCTATAGGTAAATTTTCTACTAAAGAACCTCTTTTATTCTTTTCCGATACTAAATTAAAATCTTTGTTACATTGAAAGCCCGATATTTGTGAATGATACATTTAAATCAATAATACCTACGGTGCCATCTTGGACATTTAAACAATCATGACATATGTAATAATACCAAGACTTGGTACGCCCGAGTGAGCAAGATCTGGAAGCCAGAGAGGAAATCCGGTAAAATTTCGGCGAGCGAGGTTAAAAAATAAAGAGCAAATAGCTTTCTTGCTGACAATAGAATAATTGTTCCCGTTGATCAACGACAAGCCAAGAGTTAAGTCCCGAGATTATTTATTGAACAATTAAAAGCCCTAAAATAGTTATTGAATCTATTAAAAACTTTGTAAATCACACCTGAGATTCGTGGCAACTCTCTCCCTAGTACATTAGATATGTTGGTGTGGCTACTCACTTCATATAAGCGGTTTCGCATGCCGTCTATTTTACTCTTTTTGACTATTTATGCGCTGTCTGCTTTAACACGGCGGTAAATAGCTTCCGTGTTATCAATCAGATTTAACTGGTCCGTTGGCCGAGTGTGAGAACACCCTTGGTGTGACCCTTGATCCTTGGTGGACTAAATGAACCCCACTGTTTCTTAAAAAAAATCTGTCAAACAAGCAAAAAAAAACTTGAAAATATTATCGACCCGTCTGTTCGGAGATCATAAAATACTCGACGCGTCGACTCCATATCAGATTTACAAAAATGGATTGGCAATAAAAAATTTGCGATTTGAATTATCAAGTGGAATACCTCAACGATCAGTGGCTACAGAGAGGAAATAGTACTTCAACGTATAGAAAAATGACCGCAGAGACCGCAGATACCGCAGATACTGAACGGGTTGTATACTGTTGTGCTCCAGACTGTGGAAAACCAACAACTTCCTCTTTGAAGTGTCCTATATGTCTTAAACAAGACATTACCTCAATCTTCTGTGACAACAAATGTTTCAAATCAAGTTGGGGCCTCCATAAAGCCATCCATGCTAAAGAAGGTGCAGATTCATATGATCCATTTCCAATGTATACATATACTGGTGATTTAAGACCTGCATATCCATTAACTCCTCGCAAAGATATACCAAGTGTTATTGATAAACCAGACTATGCTCAAAATGGTAAACCACTCAGTGAACTCGCTAATGATAGAACAGGCAAGATCAGAATCTTGAATGAAGAGGAAATCAAGAAAATGAGAGTTGTGTGCTCTTTGGGTAGAGAAATTCTTGATGTCGCTGCTGCTGCTATTGCCCCAGGTGTCACCACTGAAGAGATCGATCGTATCGTTCACGAGGAAACTTTAAAGAGAAAAGGTTATCCATCCCCATTGAATTATTACAATTTCCCAAAATCAGTTTGTACTTCTGTCAATGAAGTCATTTGTCATGGTATTCCAGACAAGAGACCATTACAAGATGGTGATATTGTTAACCTTGATATCTCTTTCTACAAAAATGGTTTCCATGCCGATTTGAACGAAACTTATTATGTCGGTGATAAAGCCAAAGCTAATAAAGACCTTGTCAATTTAGTCGAAACCACAAGAGAATGTCTCAATTTAGCTATTGAAGCCGTTAAGCCAGGTTTACCATTCCGTAACATTGGAAATATCATTGAAAAGCATGCCAAAGAACATAACCTCTCAGTTGTTAGAACTTATGTGGGACATGGTGTTAACAGTTTGTTCCATTGTCAACCAGATATTCCTCATTATGCGAAGAACAAAGCCATCGGTACTGCTAAAGCAGGTATCACATTCACAATCGAACCTATGATCAACTTGGGAACTTATAGAGACGTCACCTGGCCGGATAATTGGACATCAGTGACCGCCGATGGTCGCCCAAGTGCCCAATTCGAACATACACTTTTAGTTACTGAAGATGGTGTAGAAGTGTTGACCGCCAGAAGAAAGAAGTCGCCCGGTGGACCTGTAAAGAGATTTAAGTGATTATTTCGCCTTGTGTATATACATAACTTCATTTATATTATAGCTGCACATTGTAGAACATAATGAAAAATCTATTTGTGGAGAAAACTCGCACGTGATCAAATTTGTATATAGTTACGCGATCATTTCCCGTGTTTACATTTTTCAGATCTCTGTCTGATTTATAAATATACAGTACTGTTCATTATACTTGCTAATACTTCTAAAGTCAGAAATCTTCATCTTATCTAATTGACAACAATCCCGAAGAATGAGTCAGGGTGTTTTAAGAGAAACCGAAGACTCTATATATTTTCTAGAGTCTTCCATATCATCGTTGAATCAAGCAGTTCAATCGGTGTCTCAGGTAACTGCAGATAAGAATAGGTTTAAAGAGTCATTAGAGAATGAACACTGTTTTACAGTTGTCCCACAACATGATTATTTAGTTAAGAGGGACAAGCTGTCAGAAGTTCTTGAACCACAGATACTTTCGTCTTACGATGATCTGAATACTTTTGTTGCCAAATTGAAAAGGAAAAAGGATATCCTGACAAATCGTTGCAAGCTTTCGCAGTCTAATTTTGAAGAGGCATCTAAACAATCAGGAGATTCATTGCAAACACTGTCTCAATTGGAGAGCTTGCAAGTATTACAAGAGAAAAAAGAACAACTGAGATCAAAGTTGAACTCTTTGAAATATACAAGATGATGTTATATCAAGTTTTTATATATAGTATTTACTTCAATTGGATTATTGACAGCTAAATATTGCCTCCAAGTTTTCATGCAGCTTGCCACATGTCTTTTCCAAACTGTCTAACTTCACACTGATCGAAAGAAGTATAGGGTCTGAGGTCACCACATCACATGTCTCCTGGACTGTGACTACAACAGGAGAGCCTTCATTGTTCATATATGTCACACACTGTTCCAAATATTTATTTGCAGTTTTGAGCAAAGTTGACGCAGAAGGGTTATTTCCCTGGCTAAATATGGAATTGAATAACGATCCAATGGCAGAATCTGATTCATGCTTTTCATTCTTCTCTCCTGCCTCTAAACCTTTTTCAGCATTGAGAAGATTTCTGTATTCATCAACAAGGACTCTAGAAATCGATTTATTCCTTTCTTGACTTATCTTGCTCCTCACTATGTCTGCAAATGATTTTCTCTGCTGCTTATCGACAATCGTTCTCCATGGCTTGCTGGTAACTGTATTCAAACCTTTCAAATCAATACCTAAATCACTATTACTCACACAGAAATCTAAGGAAAGATTAGGTGGCAGCTCTGGCTCAAATATACCAGAGTTTGGTCTATATAGAGGGAAAATGTAAGCTTCTGGTGGTGTCTTAAGTGATGCTTTAGCATTTTGTATATTCGTAAGTAGTTTCTCAAAATTTGTAAATAAATTTGAACTAAGAGGATTTTTTTCATCAATCGTTGAAGTCTTGTAAATGTTTTGGATTCTTTCAATAACTTGTATGGAATTGGTAATGAAATCCTGACAATCTATGATTTGTCTGAGAGGAATTGATTGACCCGGTTTCAACCTCAAACTCAGGGGTTTTCCACCGTTCACAGACATGACGTTTTTTATCGAAATGTTCAAAGATGTTATCTTATAGTTTGTCCTCGTTACAACACCCTTAAGTACCTCTGTCTTATGAGAGGACATCGGAAGTTTTATTTCGTCATGGTTATTTTCGTCAATTTGATGTAAGCAATCCTCAAGTGTGTCTTTAATATCTGGAAGCTGGGGTAAGATGATTTCTGTAATCAGCCATTCTAATTCATTCTTCAGAGAGACTGCAATTTTGGTATCAATAGCCGCAGGTGATAACTTTTCTGTGTTATATATAACTGTCGTCATTTAGCTTAGTAGGATTGGTTAACTATGTAAGAACAGTTCAGTGAAGTAGCAATCTGAAAGCCAGTTATATGTTCCATAACAACAGTAAATCTTCTCCTTCAAACATTTACTCTCTTTTTACACTATTATGCCGCACTGATACCGTTGCAAGGGTGCTTTGCGTCACGTGTGTCAAATACTAATCGCGTAACTAGATTTACATTGTTACATGAATGATTGATTTACCACATGATCACCCCAGTTATGGTCTAAAACCACTGAGTAGGCACTATAAAATCATATAACACATGGTCCACCTCGACAGAGAGTATCCGGAGACGGTATCTGCTGCATTATCGAACAATCCCTTGGGATACCTGATCCCGAAACAAGATAGTAAGTTTGCCTCTTTTCGTGTATGCAAATCAAGCTATAATACTAACTCTTTAAACCCGAATCTTAGTTGTTCCCTTCTCCGTTCCGTTCATTGTAGAATTCACATCAAATGAGATTGATTCAAGTATAAAAGTAGACGAGTTGATAGAGGATCTCACTCAATCGCAGCTTGATGATCTGTTGAAAGATTTCGATAAAGAAGAAGATTATGGTTTGAAAAACTTAAAGTTTAAAAAAGCAGCTATGAAACTTCCAACCAATGCTGTGAATTCAGATTTGATTTCGAAGAGATTGAATTATGTGGAAAAACTTGTTTGTGATAAGACCAAGGAGATACAGAAAAGTCAATTTATAAAACCTCACTTCAAGGTGAAAAGAGTGGCTCAGATGGATAACAAAAACATCCCAATGAGGGAGATCTGCGAATATGTTCAAGAGTATATGCATGAAACGACCAATGTTCATGTTGATGCAACCTTCAACTTGAAAAGAAAGAAGGCAGATTTAAGCTTGAGTCCTCGTAAAAGGCAAAAATTCATCGATGATGTACTTCCAGACGATGAAAGAACCGAAGGTCTCGATACCATCAGGCCTGTTGAAATTATAGAGATGAATGTAGAGAAAATCCATTCCCTTTTGGAGGAATTAGAGCTGACTATAAATGACAGAAGTAATAAGAAACAATGGAATGATAAATTCGCTTCTATCGAGGCCAGTGTACCTGGCGAAAGAATCCAAGGAAATTCAAACTATCATTTACAGATGGACTTTGTGGTGAGCATAGAGACCTCTTTAGAAAGATTGTACACAGCTGGTAAAGTCTCTGAGATACCTTTAAAAGAGATAATGTTGATACAAGAGTTATGTTCCAGCTTCCTCTCTCATTTCAATTCTATTTCTTTCGACAAAGTACTCGATCAGGGAGATGGTCTAGTCGGTGAGTGTGTATATGTGGCATGTATGGGAATGAAATACCTGAGGATGAGTTTGTTTATCCTCTGCAGTGATGTAAAAGAAAAAGAAGTTTATTCACAGGCAATTATCAGAGAGTGTTTCACGTTCATTCTTCATCTTTTTGAAACGGTCATTCACCCACTAGTAAATCCTGATACTGCGGAGTATCATGATATAGCACCTGGAAGAGAATTAGTAGCATCATGCTCATCCATCTTCCCACTAATAACTAGATTTATCTCAAAAGTTCCTGTTGATGAAACATTTTTAACTAAGCTTGAGTATCTTCTCAATGATGTATTGTTTTACAACTATGATGTTGATAGTGAAATACCATACAACAAACTCCGTGAGTTATGTTGTTCTACTATTTGTGCCATTTACAAAACCTATCCAGGTCAAAGAGAGTTCTTATTGACTGAGATTTTATCAAACCTGAGCAAAATACCACCCAGTAGACAAGTTACAAAGATCATCAGGTTAAAAGGTGGACAAACTGTTCAGTTGCTTGCATTCTTGCTGGTAAGCATCTTACAATCTGAGTGTATTGAGAAGTTTGAAACTGATGATGCGTTTTGGAGACTCTTGAGAACGCCAACTACAAAGTATACAAACCAGGAACGAGCTGTATTAACAACTTCGTTTGAAAGGTTTGATGAGTCTATTTCGAACTTTGATACTTCTGTTAGGCAGGCATCAAATACTATATGCTCACTGCTTTTGTCTCAAGTTATCAATAGTCCTGATATTAAAATTAGAAAACTGGTAGAATCACTTGTCGAGGATTTAATTGTCTTTTTACCTCTAGTAGAGTACTCAGCCGCTGAAACACTTTTGGAAGAAATGTTGAATATGTTCTTATATGTCTGTGATAGTGATAAATATTCAAACAACATTGTGGAAACATTTGCATTGGATATGTCTGGTTTGATTGGGTCTAAAATCATTCAATTGAGAAAGAACAAAGATATATTACGAATTTCTCTTGACATGCATAAGGATACATTCATTCAGTTATGTTCGTATTATCGTTGTTCTTTACTTGCCTTAGAGAAAGCGGGCCGTTGTGACTCTTTTTATTACTTCAATAGTAAGTTTTTTACAATGATTCATTCCTTTTCTGTTGAATTGCTGAAAGTTGAGGAATCGAAGAGATCTGACCAACAGCAGATGCTTCTAGCCGCAATTGATATTATCAAAAGAAACTTCACTTGCACTTTGAATGGTGAAGAACTTACTGGTGTCCGTGAATTTGATGGTGTTACTCACTATGGTCCAGTTCTTCTATCTCAAGGTCTGTCTAACCACTATGACAATTTAGTTCTCCTGATTGTTAAATCACTAGATCATGCCAAGGTAAAGTCAAGGAGTACAGCAATCAAAAATCTATCACTCTTGATATCTCGTGAACCAAGTCTTCTCATGATACCACTAATCCGTCATAGTATCAAGGCAAGGTTGAAAGAGTCTTACTCCTCAGTCAGGGACTCAATTGTTGATCTGTTGACAAACTATATTAAATCTCATACTATGGTCATAGATGAATTCTATGAAATTTTATGTGCCCATATAGGGGACGAGAGTGTTACTGTCCAGAGAAAAGCTATCAATGTTGCGGCTATCATGTATGAGAATACTGAAAATATCAACGTTAAAGTAACTGTGTGTGAGCACCTTTTGAGAAGAATAAACGATGAGCAGGAGTCTATAGTTAAGCTAGCTACCAACACGATATTCCAATTGTGGTTCCAAAAGTTGCTCTCCTCGGGGAAAGTAACAAAAGATCTATTCACTTTAGATACTGTTGAAGTAATGATCGAACTAGTTTCCAAGAATCAAAAAAATTGGAGACTTTTCGAAAGGTTCTTGAAAGAAAAGGTCATCTATCAAAATGATAATAATATAAAATTTCACGGTTTATTAATGAGGTCTATATCTGCTATTGTAAGTTACTTGGCAAAATTTGTCATTGAAAACAACTACGAAAAAGAAGACTGGGTGAAAATAGAAAAGCATATGAGCCTACTAGCAGTTATAGTTAATTGTGATGGTGGATTAATAAACCAGGATGAGTTGGTGTATCTTCAACCGTATCTTGCTGAGGAGAAATCCAATGCGAACTCATTATCCTACTATACATTGTTGATCTTCAAGTATGCTTTGCAATCTGCAAGTACATTAAGACCACAATTTACTGATCAATGTGAGCTAGCAATTATCAGTAGATTAACAAAGTACAATGTGGCTGAATTGAACGAAGCTGTCCCTTGTCTATGGTTATTTGCCACCATGAAGAAAGACTCCACAAAGTTGGCAAAGATTCTTTGCTCAACTCTAGAATCCATATCCGTTTATTTGAAGCCAGCTAGAACTGGTACTCTTGTTGTAGATGGGAAGATACAAAGACTTTTGTTCTTGATTGGAACAATTGGAAGATATTGTAATCTTGAGAGTAACAGATCTATCTTTGAGACAAAACTGCATCTTAAAAGTAAGGATACTGTTGCAACATTGATGCTGAAGCATATACTGGTCTTCTCTGATGAGAAATTGCCATTCAATTTGAGGAAAATTGCTATCAGAAATTTAATTGACGTTTGCTCAAATAATCCAAGAATGTTCCTATCCCCACAGTGCTTGGAAACTATGGATAAAGCTTTCAAATTGACTGATATACGCTTACCTTCAATGGTTACAGAGAGGCTTCTGTTGTTTATTCAAAATGAGGAAGCGAAAAGCATAGCTAGGAACGGTCTAGACACAAAATTGAGTAGAACCACAAAGTTGGACTATGATGTCTTCAGTGGTCAGTCATCCAGCTACTTCATTGATAGTGTATGTACCTCTATCATTGAGAGATATACAAAAGATGTATTAAATCTGTGCTTGATTGATGAGACCCCAGAAAATGTCTACAACCCTATTGCATTTTTACAGTTGATTGTTTCTTTAGGTTTTGCAAATCCAAGGAACTGTATTTCTACTGTGATAGCATTAGAGTCTTCTCCAAATCGTGCAATAAGTTCGGATGCTATCCTCATGCACAGAACCTTATATGAGAAACATGAGTCACTTATAGAAAGTAGTTATGTCGATGGGTTGAAATCAGCTACTACTTATAGAAAAAAGTTCTCCAAGAACCTATTTGACGAGCGATTCTTCCTGAAATTGTTCCTTGGTGTTATCGGTAGCACCAAGAAGTCACGCATAAGATTTTTCAAGTCTTTAGTCCGTTCATTCTATTCAGAAAATTTTGAGTCCTTGTTGGAAGATGCTAATAGTGCCCTAGAATTCAAAGATTATGTGTGTTATATACTCAGATGCATTGCAAATGTTAGTTTCATGACATATGAAGAAGCATACGTTGTTGCAAATGGTGTTGATAAGGTTCTGGGTACTCTAGGAGAAGACTTAGTCATTCAGATCCAACAACTTAACAAACATGAAAAAGACGAAGAGTGCTCAACTCAGAGTATTTCAGTCACGCTACTAGCTGTAGCTTTTAACTACCTCAACTTATACAGGAAAAAAATTGTTCAACTATACAACTTATCTGAGGAAATTATTACAGAATTCGGAAGGGGTGGCGGAAGCTCCGATTTGAAAGGTGCAACTAAATTTCATGAAGATTATACTTTTACTTTACCGGATGAGTATATTGCCTTAACTATTACTGATTTAAAAGACCCTGCATTAAGGAAGAAGATTTGCTTCGATTTTACTAGTGCTATATAGAAAACATATAATGTGTTATGTATTAATGATATAAATTTGCATTCATTTCATTTATTGCATGAATCCTTCCTTGTAATCCGACCTCTGTGAGATAAACTTCTTCACTAGATGTGGTCTCAATTGTGCTAGTTTTCCCTCTTTTATCAAAGAAGGAAGTAAATCCGGTTGAACTGCAAATAAATTGGCCACTTCTCTGATAACTTGGAAATTTTCACTCAATGATTCTATTCCCCAGGAGTTTATCAATGTCACATAATGAATTGTATCTTGTGTAAGAATCACACCACCAATAGAGTTGATTCTGAATCTCTTCAAATTGGATAAAAATTGTTCTAATAATGAGTTTCCAATATCCAACAGGAAACTTTCCGAGACCTCTGCTGGTAAATACTTCGTAGCATCAGAATGGACAATCTGTAAGAATTCAGTAATTCTTGCACATGTTGGAGTAGTATCGTGGGTGATTTCACGTTGTTGGAAGTAATCATTACTCTGGTTACTCAGGTATGCACCTATCTTCTTGTTGACCAACTGAGCTGTATCTTTGAGAATAAGATCTAGACCTAATTCACAGTTCGACAAATATCCGTTCACCAGTGCAATGAGTCGGGTCTTTGGAGATTGAGAACTACTCACCAACGGGAAAAATACCTTTTGAACACACATTGAAAAGAAGTACAAAATTGCGCTAGCTTCCTCTACAACGTTCAAATGTGAAAGATTCAAAGGGTTGGAGTAATTGAAGCTACTCTGCTGACCAATTACACCTTTGGAATAACTTGCTTCCAATCCAATGGTCACATAAGTATTTCCTAAACCTAGCAATAAAATTTCAAATATTTCTAGAGCATGTTCTGCTGCTTTACCAGGTATAAGTTCGACAGATCTTGTCAAGGACTCAATGGAATACTTCAACATTTTTTCGGCCCTAGTCAAAGACAAAGAATGGTCCTCTTCCAGTGGTACCTCTGGTGTATCAACAAGCGTTTGGGATGAAGATCTGGTATGTGATGAAGTCGAGCCTGCTGCACTCCTAAGTCTTTCTCTGAATGACATTGATTTATCCGTCTTTGATTTGAAGATGGAAATCCCAGCAAATCTTCTGCCGGATGTTTTTCCTGATGATGCATACCTTGAAAGGAGGAACCTGGCAGCTGGATTGTGTCTTTCCTTACGTACATCACTGAAACCTTCAAGAACTGGTTCCATATCAGCATTCATAGCAAACTCGTCCAGCATCTCATCATTGGATTCAGTTTCAGGATGTGAATTTTCCTTACTATTTTCAAACTTCTCATCTTGAAATGCCTTTATTCTCTTGGCAAGCTCAAGCTTGGAAACTGTCTTTTCGTTATTCTTATCAAAAGCAGAAACTTGAGCATATATAAGCTCTGATAAACTACGTCTTTCAACGTTCATATATTTATCGTGAACTAAGAATTCATTGAATAGGTCAGACATATTTTGATCGATCATATTATGCGAGTCCAACTCATCACCGGTGATTTTCTTTTTGATCTCATTGCACATATCATTGACATCTGTGTAGAGTAAATGGAGAGTACGAACTTCAGCCAAGTTGGAAGTAGAAGAAGCTGTTCTAGTAAGATAACTAACACGAGGTAGAAGTAATTCGTTAAAGCATCTATAAATGAAAGCTTCCAGCACAATTTTGGTATGCTCCTCGCCAAATATCTGTTTGACAACTCCATATTCGTTATTTGTGACATGAGCAATTGCGGCAGTTAGCTCTGAAGTGGCTTCATCTACTGCACAATCAACGATATCAGCATTGGCTAATTGCATCCAATATGACTCTTGAGTTGCACTATTGACCCATTTCTCTATAGAGTAATTGAAGAATGGATGCTGATCTATGTAGAAATTCACCAAGTTTTGTCCGTCATTATAATTGAACAGAATATCAGCTACTAATCTCATTTGTTTATAATCCTTAGCTTTGTAATGCTTGGCCGATGTATCCAGTAATGATCTCTCGAAATCGTCACCATATTTCTGTATAAGAGCATTGCATTCATGAGAATTAGGCAGATCATCAGATTCTAATTTCTTAGCAAGTGATATCAGTTTTGCAATTGTTTCTGCTGCCTTTCTCTTGTTCTCTTGCTTACTACTATTTTGTAATTTGATCAATTGGTCTGGTGGCACACCGTGTTTGTAAAATTCACTGTAGCACTTCGTTAGCAATATCATTGTGCTTGAGTTTTCCTTTGATACATTAACCTTTGTAAGGTTTTTCCTCAATGGAGAAATAACCTGTGAGATTGAATTCACTTTATTTTCCAATTGACTGAAATTTACATTCAATCTCTGGGCTCTATCGTTTAATCGTAAGACATTCTTGGAATGTTCAACTTCTTTAGCACTCACGAGCTCTTCAGTTCTGTCCTTCCGTTTCACTATTTCATCGTTCAATTTATTCAATTCTTTCAAAGTTGCTTCAAATGTCCTAATGTATGGTTTGGGATCAAGATATTCCTGATCGTTCAGACTTGCACCCTTCAATGACAGATCCTTACTTAACTTCTCGGTGAACTCGGGAATGGTGAGATTACCCAAGAAGTTGTCCAATGTGAGCAGCTTCTTGGTCTCACTATCAAGAGTATTCAAAGATGACATTGTGTTTCTTAAACTGCAAGGCTTAAAACTCAATGTATGTTTTCCAGATGTCTATTCATACAAGTAACAGTTTCATATTGTTGAGCCACCAGAACCTACTGTCTCGATTTTTAATCACAGTAGATCATATGAAACGGCGATCGACTTGCAGGAAATGTTAGCGCGTCAGTACATTGTTTTATTTAAGAGTGATTACATTCAATTTAGTATACATTTTGGATCAATTTCCGATACACTTATATAGTGTTTTATATGCTATCATAATAATATGTTATCAGTTTGATTGAAAATACAGCAAGAATCAAAACATTGAGTGTCAAAGACTTGAAATTCCTCTCTTCGGGGATTTTCCAGTCCCTGCTGAGAACTTTGTACAAGGAAGACTTTTTCTGTTTGTTCTCCAAAGTACTTTGTGGTACCCAATTGTCACCCTTGGAAGCATTTAATGGGATGTACGAATCCTCTTTGAATATTCTACGAAGTTTTTTCTTGTAGAAATTTTCTAAATTATGTGCTGGTTGAGAAAACAAAAGAATGAATGCAAGGGAACCAGCTGATAGTACAAATGTCAAACCGTAAATTTTCAATGCGTAATAAGCGTCAGGTAAATAACATAACCTTGTCTGTATAGTATCATACCTTGCTACTAGATTGCCTGTATCTTCAATTTCGTTATTGATTTTAATATGGCTCTTTTCCTCTTCGTCAGTTGGATTCCATAAGGATATTAATTGAATTGCAGGTTTCTTTACACCACCAGTCATGGCAGAAGATTTCACTGTAATTTCGTCTGAGAATCCATCTCCAGCTCCAGACCCTTCACCATCATTCCCTGGCAATTTATTCAATGGATGTCTTATGTGACAGTAGTCATGATCATCTCCTGAGAATATTAATTTTGGTTTGATAAAATTTATGAGGTTTTGAGAAAGTTCATATTCAAGAACAGTTTGATATTGTTTACCCCTCATTACTGGGAACTTTTTCTTCGATTCTCTCAATGGCCCACAAAATTGTTTGTCTGTGAAACGCCATAACGGCACATGGGAAAGTAAAACCCTTGGATAATCTTTAGAAGGGTGATCTGGGTCACTAAGTTCCGAAACAAAGTTTGTTGGTTCTTCGTTGAGCAGTGGATTTTCAGATGCAGACATAGAAATTGAGTCCAATAATACAAAAGAGTGATTTCCAAGTATATGATAGTCATTTGCTTCTCCGAAATACGCTCTGAATCTATTCAAAACATCTAGACTAACATCATTTCCGAATCCAATATCATGATTTCCAGGAATTTCGAAATACATTCGACTCGATGGTGGTGTTGAAAAAACTCTATGGAATCTCCTATATTCTTCAAACCATACATCATCATCCCAATCCCTTCCACCATCAAACAAGTCTCCTATGTATAAAGTTGAATGTGGATTGAGTGCTCGCTGATAAATAACATGATTTCTATGCAAAAAGTTGTCTGTGATTCTTTTAGTTATGGCAAGCATTGATTTAGTTCTATTGGGATAAGAGTAATCATCAATAATTTGTGGATCTCCAATAAGAACTGCTCTATGTGGATCTGGAGTAATCTTACCGTCCGTTTCCCAATTTTCCCAGCGATCCCATTGACAACTCTTTATAGTATTATAAGGAACAGTTCTTTCATAGTGATGCACAACCAATATCCAAATTATGAAAAGTATCAGTAAATGAACCCAACGAATTGAATGCACAATGGATTTCAGTATGTATTTGACATCTATCTTTTCGTTTGTTCTTGGTTTAAGAACTTTTTCATTCTCATAATAAGGTAATGGATCTTGATCACTGGGGGAAAAGTTTCGTGTTGGAATAAAAGTTTGTAGTCCTGATATTGTTCTATGTTTAGGGTTTATCCCCACCCCAATAGGTAACACCATTATATTGTTTTATCAGTAACCAGTTTATGTTCTGTCAAGTAGTACTTACATATATGACTCCCACAATGATACCACATTCTTCAA
Organism: Wenyingozyma ramenticola; assembly: GCA_024271885.1. Classification (NCBI taxonomy): domain Eukaryota; kingdom Fungi; phylum Ascomycota; class Pichiomycetes; order Pichiales; family Pichiaceae; genus Wenyingozyma; species Wenyingozyma ramenticola. The sequence goes on from JANBXF010000004.1 coordinate 474,860, forward strand.
AGGAGACTCTAGTACACGTATTAAGAGCTCGGGATTCCTTAGTCTCCGCTCTATTGGTTTTCAACTTCGCACTGCCTAAAAATGCAGTTTTTCAAGCTGTCCCGGGCTAGTGTTAGGAGATGGTTAAAGGGGAGAGGTGGGATCTGTGATCTGTGACTGTCCTAGCAACGTTAGTAAGGAGGATACAAGGAATCTACAGCGTATTGTGATATGACTGAGAGTCGGTCTCTTAGGTCAGTAAGGCGTGAACGCATAAGTGCTAGCCCCAATGGTGAAAATGGGGAGAGATCACAAAGTCCTGTTAGTAAAAATGATGAGAAGAGAATCAAGGACAACGATAACGCAAAAGATCTATTTGACTTTGACAATTATTTGAAAAATAGAATACCTGATACGTATAGTATATGGATTGTTGATAAATTACCTTCTGAGGGGAAGGAATTGGATAATAATGAAGATCAAAAAGAAGGTGGTGAATCAGATCAACGACTCGGCCGTGAAAATAGCGGAGAGATGGTAGTGAATAGCAAAGAAACACGGGAAGAAGGATCTTCAAATAACGTATATAGGCTACACAATGGCAATACTAAGAATGAAATTGATGAAAAGACGAAGAAAACATTGTCACTACCCACAAAATTGATTGATTTTTCCGATCCTACAACGTTGCCTATAGAAGATGAAGAAGATGATACTAGGGATGAAAATGGGAATGGTAATGGTAGTGAAGGTGCCGCACACAAGAAGAGAAGGGTGACTAGGAGAACAGTAGTTACACACGTGAATATCGCCAATAAGGAAGCTCAATTGAAAAGAAAAGATGATGATAGACGTAAGAAGATTTCTGATCCATTAGATGATTCATTATTTTCATTATATCATAAAAGAAGGGAAAAGGAGGAGAAAAAGATGGGTAATGTTGATAAGACAACGGTTATGATGGAGTATGATAATTATTTTGAGCAATTGAAAAGCCTGGGAGAAAAATCGAAGAAGAAAGGTATTTCTGTGGAAGATAGACATTTAGCATCTTCAGAGCCGTCTCATTTTTATACTAGTGTAGATGAGGTTCCACCTGGAGCATTGGATGCATTGATCTCGATCACCAAAGTGAAGAATATAGACGATGTAGAAGAAGTCTTGATTAAGTTACGATTAACAATAAGAGAAATCAAGCAATTTATAATAAGATTTGAAGAATTGAGAAGTAAAGAAGCATCTTTGAAAAAAGAGATAACTGGTTTCATGAATCAACAACTCAACAGACAGATTGGTAATGAATATGGGAATGTCCCTGTTGTTTATGTGGATCCTAAATTGAGTAAGAAAAGACAGAAAGCTGCTTTCCAAAGAGTGTTGGAATCTGAACAATTTATAGATACCGATACTGATGAGCCACAAGAAGCTGTACTGAATTTGAGTAAGTTAAGGCGAAAGAGAATAACGAAAAGGGTAGAGAAGTATGGTCCAATCATAAAGATCAATTTCCTCGATGGAATAAGTATTGTTATCGATCCAGTTTATCCACCTAGAGTGAAAAGAGAATGAGAAACAAAATTTATGTCATGAAATGAAATGAAAAGCCTATCTATTTATTTTATAGTATTATTTATACATGTATAATTACTTAAACTAAGTAATGATTTTCAGAAAAATTGAAAAATTTCAAATTAATACCAGATAATTCTAATTTAAAAGTCCTTGTGAATTGTATATCACAAAATATGATAATCAATTGTATAGGTCTTAGTATAGTTTTCCAATTATTATCGCTGGAATGAGAAGAAAATTCAACTTGACTCTTGTACATTGATACTACAAGTAAAAGGGAAAGGGCCCAAGAGACGTAATAAAAGAATTTTCTCTTGAATTTCAAGAAATCCATTAATCTTGAAGGATGAAATTTTGATTCTTTATCATATGTAAATAATGATTGGATATTGTTTATTAAACCAACGTTAGTTCTAGTCTTTGATTTAATTGTCTCGGAAAGTTGAATAATAAACCATTGCTGAACGTTATTCATAACACAAAATCCCAAAAAGCCCTTGTAATGAACTGAATGTGATTCATCTGGTGATATATAAGCCCAACATAAGAATAATATAAGTTTTCTTAAACTTACTAGTATATAAGTGAGCACAGATCCGGAAAATTCAAAATTATTTGATTTCTTGATAATTCCAAATTGTTTCAAAACTTTCAAAACAATATCTTTTGTGAATTGGAAGGTTATCGATAGCAACCTTACTGGCATATTAAACAATTGAGAAATCAATCCCTTTTTCGTATCTAGATCATCTGAAGTTATCGGATTTGAAATAAGTGAATAAAAATATACGATGAAACCAAATAGTATCAATTGAGTGGAGTAAACTGCGGTGAATACCGCCACTGCTATCTTATTGAAAGGGTTTGTATATGGTATAATTATCATAAATGCAAACGAAGCATATGATAAATAGTTTAAATAGTTTAATATTATTCGTACATCAAACTGATTTCAATTTCGTGTTCGTAAGTTAGTTAATTGCGAGCTTACCTAAGTGGGATTTTTCATCAAAAGAGAGATACTTACCGTTATCAGTCCCTTCTGAGATGTTTTGGGCATTTTGTTGATCTTGAATCTTGGATATTTGATACGATATACCTTAGTTTAGTTTATATTGAAACTTTTGATTTGAATGATGTGGAGCAGACAATTTATTGACAAAGTGTATACAGCTACCGTGACTGGTGTTTGGATGCATGTAAATGTTTGCAACATTAAGCGATGTTGCATTCTATTTTCTGCGAATTAGTTAATTAATAATATACATATTTATTAAAATCTTCTTTTCTTTGCCCTTTCAGCTCTGTCAATCTCCGATTGAGTCAGTTCTATTTTGATCTCCTCTTTCACCACTTCCTCTTTGTATGAAGCAGAAGTTCTTTGTCTTTTCTTCGTCACTGTATTGGTTTCTACTTTAGTTGAATCTATATTAACACCATTTTCTAAATCTCTCAAATCTGCAGCGAATAAGACACTATGAGCCCACCCTGCATAATCACCCCAAAGTTGTCTAAAGAAGTCTTTTATCTCGATATAAAGGTCTTTTGAAATAGTTGGCTTTGATTTGATACTCATATTTTTGAATTTATAATCTCTAATAGCAAATTGGAAAACATGAGTATCAACAGGGACTATATCTGTTCTATCCAGTGACATCAAGGCAACACAATCTGCGACTTTGGGACCAACACCTTGAAATCTAACAAGAAAATTATGTACCTCTTCCGATGTCTTGGAAGGATCTCTCATTGAGTATAAATTTTCAAATTCTTTTTCATCTGTAAGCATTGAAGACGTTTTTTGAATGAATTTAGCCCTATAACCAAACCCTAATTCTCTTAATTCTGTTTCTACAGTTGGGTTCTGTAAATCAGAAGGTTTTGGAAATGAATGATGATCTATACCTTGGAAACTTCCAATATATTCACCATAATTAATACAAAGATTTTCACACATTTTGGATATTCTTTTAACATTGTTATTTGTTGAACATATAAATGAAATCAAATTCTCCCAAGGATCTTGTCTTAACATTCTGATACCTTGAAAATTTTCAGATTTTGCAATAAATTTTGGATCTTTCAAAGTCCATTCTTTGTATAATTTAGTCAAATTGACTGATAAATTGAAATAATCTTTGACTAATAACTCAGTCTCATCATTTCCAATCATTGTCTTAGTGGGTAAAGAACTGAAATGAAGTTCATCCTCGATTTGTTTCAATAGGACAATTCGATTCTTCAATGTGCATGACCATATTCCATCCACATATTTCCATCTGAAAGACTGGCCACATCTGAGTACTTTTGATATGGATAATTCCTTGAAACGCCAAATAAGTTAGTAAAGAAAAAGTATAAGTTGACACTTGAATAAGACCACATACCCTAGGATCTACTTTGATAGACTTCCAAATCAACTCTTGAGTCATTTTACCTTCAACAAACTACCAGCTTAATACAATATATCTCCACCTATCACCACTATCATAGACTATCCTGAAAAATCCATAAATCATGAATCAAAATTTCCCCATTAGGCATAATGTAATGATCGATAATTGATAATAGAACCGACGCGTCTTCACCCTCCTCAAACTCACCCGCCACGAATAACAAATCCCTAATACACCCGCCACTTTCACTTTCACTCCCACTCTCCAGCCACTTCCGGATAAACCTCTGCACTTATCCGAAACACTTCAAACCAGCAAAAAACTACAGAGAAATCTCGGAGACGAAGAGAGAAAGCGCGGTGAAGCTGGCCAATGAACGCGCGGTGTTTTGTAAGGAAACTCTTCCTCACACTTTTTCCCCAGCCATAAGAGAGGGAACTAGAGAATTGGAACCAGAGAGAGAGGAGTGGGTTTGATATGGGATAGTATGGTAACTTTTATTATCATTGTTTTATTGATTATTTGATTATTTGACCATTTGACCATTTGATTGTCTTATATTTTTGAATCAAGTTAGTTACATACATTCCTATACCGGTATAGATATCAACTGTCTGTTTTCAAACAAATAAAAACAAGAAAAAATGTTAGCTACAACAAGATTAGGATTAGGACTCCGTCCATCAATGAATTCAATGTCAATGTATAAACCAATAAATACAATATTAACAAGAAATTTCATAAAGGCTATCCCACAACCACCAGGTCATATCGTTGGTACAGTTAATGATGCATACGTTCCACCTCCACCACATAAGACTCATGGTTCATATCACTGGACAAGTGAAAGAATCGTTACCGTTGCTATGGCTCCATTAATTATTGCTCCATTTTTAACTGGTTCAACATATGCAATTGCTGATTCACTTATGGGTTCTTTATTATTATACCATTCTTATGCTGGTTTCCAAAGTTGTATTATTGATTATATCCCATTAAGAGTTTATGGTGTTTGGCATAAAGCTGCTATGGGTCTTTTAACTTTTGGTTCATTAATTGCAGCTTATGGTATTTACGAAATTGAAAACAAAGAAGAAGAAGGTCTTGTTGGTATCGTCAAGAAAATATGGACTGCTTAATCTTATTCAATCAACTTAAATCGATCACATTCACATTCACATACAATCGCCTTTGAATAATTATGGCGTAAAACCTTTTTTTATATTTATTCATATTAAATCAACTTACATACATTATTCCCATTCCTACCCATAATAAATTTATTCGTTTATTTTATCATTTATATCTTTTGCTCTTGTAAACATTTAACTTTCTCCAAGGCTTTATTAATCTTAACATCTTTAAAATCTTGTAATCTATCAATAAGCGTATTCAATTTGAACAATTTGTCAACATCACACTCGTTTAATAACAACAACGGACTTTCAATATTAGTGCCTTTGAAAACATCTCTTGACTTGACAAATCGTACTATCAGTTCCCTCTTCTCACAATCAACATAATATGAAATCAAAGACGATGAAGATAATTTCATCAACGTATTGAACAACTCGACATCTTCCTCGATCTTCAACTTATATTTGATCAAATCAAATGAAATTGCCTACTCAAAGTTAGTAACCTTATCCCATTACCCCTGTAAATGATAATAATAAATAACACTAAAAACATACATTAGAAGTTCTCATTAATGACATCAAACTCAATTGTCGAAGCTTGATCAACTGCCCTTCGCTCAACTCAACCAATTCATCCTTATAACCTACACATACCCATTCAAATATCAGTCAGTTAGTACGCATTCTTCAATCAATCAATCAATCAATCAATCAACTCATGGGGAAACATACGTAAGTAATCATCAATGGAACCAAATGAATAAATCTCAAGCAATTTAAGCAAGTAATTATTATCACTACTTCTCAATTCATTGTAATATTTATTCCTTAGTAAATTGTATGAATTGAATTCTAAATCTTGAAATGAATCAAGTATATTCTCTATTGTATACCCTGGCATTATTACCTTCTCCCTTATCCGATTACACGAACATTATACATCTATATGTCAAACTGGAGAATTCATTATTTATTTATTGTTTTCCAATTCAAAAACGGCTGTGTAATTTGATTTTAATTTGATTTAATTTCATACACGACAATGATTTTTGTAATAATACTATTATACATAGATAAATAATTTAAATAATTTATACATTCAACTAAGACCTTGTGGAAGAGTTTCAGTATCGTTATCACGATTATTCAACCCTTCTAATTGATCTTCTTCTTGATTATTTTCATCTTCATATTCATCTCCATCTCCATTACCAACTAATCCATTTTCATTTTCAACATTATCTAAATTCTTGAAAACTGATTCTTTTGGTATACGCTTCATTTCAATTGTAGGAGGGAATAAAGGTCCAATTTTTTCAATCCATTTCAATCTCTTATCCAATAAAGCTCTGAAACCTGAATTAGCTGCAACTTGATGTGCACTTAATTCTTCTTTACCATTACTGGTATTGTTATTACTATGAGATGAAGTTGACTTCTTTTTAGCCTTTTTAGGAGTAACACTGATTCTACGACGATAACTTTGTTCCACTTGTTTATCCAAATCTTCTAATACAGACATATACTCTTGCCAAGCTATTTGTTCTTCAACAATTGGTATCAATAATTTCTTACGTTTTTGATTCTTAATTGTAACTTCTTTCAATTGTTTTTGTAAATTACGTAACTCACTTGATACTTCATCATCTTCTCTTCCAGTTATCCAATCTTCATCAAATTTGGTAATTCCATTAGTACCACCATTCGAACTGCTTGCTCCATCTGATGACATTGAATTGCCCATCGATCCAGATGATGATCCATTCAATTTCTTTTGAGCTTCATTAAGAGTTTGTTCAACATTCATATAAACTCCAATATATTTCAATTCTCTTTTCAATCTTTCATCCAATGTCTCGTAATCTGCTTTAACTATTGATGATTTCCAACCTTGTTGATCTGCTAATGCACTAGATGAAGATAATTGACTTATACTATTAGCTAATGTATTCGATGTTTCTATTTCTTTATTCTCTTCTTCCTTTGGAGATCCTGCAAGATCTTCTAATTTAGTGGTATTACCACTATTGGTATCATCATCAGTTTCTTCTTTCAATAAAGCAGATAATAATCTAGAAGCTAAAGGTCCACAAGATACTGTCTCGGTTTCCAGTACTTCATTAGTAACACCTTCACCTGTACCTCTTGGTTGAACTTTTAATTTAGCATAATATTCTAATTCCTTCAATGAATCAAAAGGTTTCTCCTCAGCTGGTACAAAACCTGCTTTGATATCTTCTTCATGCCAAACATCTGCATAATAAGGACCTAATTTAGGTATTATGAAAGGAGTTACTTTTGGATCATAATCTTTAGCTATATTTGAACTTAAATTGATCTTTGTCTTCAATAACTTGATGTCATCATCTGTGAAAGGTCTGAAAAATGGTTCAACATAGGTTTGGAAAGAGTTGAATGCAATTTGATTAGTTGGTTTACTATTTGAAAAATCTTTATCTGGTATAACACCAGGAAGTAAATCTTTCAAATCATGATGTGGGAAATAAGCAACTGCAAATTTATTCTTCAATCTTTCTTCTTCTTCAGCTGATTTGATATCCTCGGGGCATGCTACTGGTTCAGGTTCTGGATCTTTTTCGTAGAGATGTAATGATTCCTTTGCTGGTTTCAACATTGCATCTATATCAAAATTAGGTGGTTCTGTATTCGCATAAACTGAGGGAACATCATCGTTTTTATCAGTACTTGATTCATGTTTGACTTCCTCTCCACTACTTTCTTCATCTTTGCCTTCTTCATCATCATCGTCTTCGTCTTCTTCATCTTCTTCTTCTTCTTCTTCTCCCCCTTTTTTAGTCTTTTCATTAGATTCGTTATCATCTTCCTCATCTTCATCTTCTTCATCCACATCACCAACGTCATCTTCTTCATCTTCGTCCTCTTGTTTGACATTGATCTCGCGTTTCTTCCCATTGACGACCGTTATTATCTTTCTTCTCTTTCTTCTACCTGGTCTAACTTTCACCTGTGTATCGTCATCCTCGTCATCATCTTCTGCTTCATCATCATTTCCAGAAGCACCAGCATGAGCGGTTGATTCTGCATCTTTATCTCCTGATGTCTCATTATTCTTTGAGTCATCATCCTCATCATCGTTATCGTTGTCACTTTCATCATCATCTCCTCCATTTCTCTTCTTAAATTTCATCTTTACTTTGATTTTCAATTTATCCTTTGCATCTTCATCATCATCAGCTGTTTTTCTCTTGCCTTTACTTGGTGAACTATCCAATTCTGCTTTACTTTCGTCGTCATTTATAACAGATTCATTTTTATTATCGTCATCATCTGCTTCGTCCTCTTCATTGTCATCAGCTTTGGAATCTGATTCTGCATCTTCGACTTCAGTGTGTTTTCTCTTTAATGGGGAGGTGACTTTACTCACACCTCTTCCTCTTCTTCCAGGACCTGATGGAGAAGAAGTATTCGATATAGAAGCACTTGAACCACCATCTAATTGTTTGATATCGGTATCTAATTTCTTGATAATTTCTGTATCTGCAAGAATCCCAACTTTGATTTCATTTATCAATTTCTCTAATGATTTTCTAGTATTTATCAGTACTTTTTTATTTATAGTTCCTTTTGAAGACAGTCCATCTATAAGATTAGAGCCTTCTAAAGTACCTAAAGAAGGATTGAAAGATAATTGTAATTCATTCAAGATTTGGAAAATTGTGTTCGATGGAGATAGATTATTTATATCGACATTATTCAATTCTGGATTAGACGATATAATCTTATTCAAAACACCAACAAGACCAGATGATGAAGTTAAAGATGATTTCCCACTGTTTTTCTTCGAAGAAGTTGATTTCTTACCACCTGTGGAAGTATTTGTACTACTGTTACTCTTATCACTATTACCAGTTGAACTACTCGTTGATCCTGATCTTGAAGTCGAGCTAAAATGGTGTGCTCCTCTAGACTGACCTCTTTTCTTAGGAGGCAACTTCCCTCTGCCTCTATGAGATCCTCTCGGTGGCATTATTGTACTATGTTTATATGTCTATCAATATGACAAGATGGATAAAACTTATGTAATTAATTGTTTCGAAATTGTGTATAACAATTTATTCTATCAGATGATCCAGTCAAGCCACGATATATTCAGAAACAATTATCCAATTGAACAGTTAATAGATGTTAAGTCCAATGTAATATATGATTTATTCAATCAATTAAAGTGCAACAATCATCAATATTTTGATATTTCTGCATGGTTCCTACGTAACCAACCTTTTTCACTCATTCAAAGATTAGATCTCGAAGATTGGAGGGCGTAGGTGTTGGGTGTGTATTTTATGCAACTAAATACGCGGTGGTAATTTTGCAGATTTAATATATGACAATATGGTTATTACTTATATACAAGATATATTGTTTAAATAGTTAAATAATTTGATGATTAAACAATTAAACAATAAGGTTAAAGACAGAGTCTTGTCTCTTATTGAAATTTTCTTTTGCATCAGCTTCAAAATCGAATTTTCTATCCTCTGGATCAATTGGTTTTTCCCATTCTTTTGGAAATTTAAACTTATTTTGATTTGAAATATGTTTACCTTTCTTGATCTTAGATTTAATATGTCTTGTATCTAATGGTAAATCTTTGAATTCTTGTGGATTCAATTTGGATTCTTTGACTAAATCATCTAAGATATCTGATAAATAAGAAGCATTTTGAGAAGGTTCAATGAATTTTTGACTTGACATTTTGAAAACATCTGTTATATAATCATACCTTACACCGGATAATAATTTGAATTTATGAGTAGATAATTCATCCAATTTCAAATCGGAAACTTTTAAAGATAAGACAACTTTTCTTTCAGCTGGATGATTTTCACCAAGATAAGTGGTATATCTATAATTAACAATTTGTTCTTCAGTTGGTGGGGTATACTCTTGTCTTAATTTAACTAAATGAGGCATTTCATATGCAGCAACTCTATTGAATTTCAATTGATCTCTGAATTCTCTAACGGATTCTTGAGCAAAAGTGGAATGTTCGTCACCAATATCAACATCATCATCCATGTATTCATATTCGGCAAGATCTAATTCTTCATCTTCTTCTTCATCCTCAAGGATTTGTTCGGATTCAAAACTATTTCTATTAGCATAAACAGTTTCTATCATTTCTAATTCTTCTTTATCATTTGCAGTTGATAATAAAGCACGAGCTTCATCAACATCGAATTTTTCATCTTTATCATTATCTAATGTCTTTCTGTGTAAATCTAATATCAAATCTTTTGGTAAATCTTTCCAGTAATATGGATTTTGAATCAACTCTTCTTTTGTTAATGGGACTTTATTCTCAGGATCAGATGAGTCCTTATTCAAGGATAAACTAGTGCATGTAAAATTTCTATTTTGTATATATATTGAAGACTGTATACTTTTAAGTAGATGCGATTGTGATAAAGGAATGTTCCTTCTTATGCTTGTATATACATTTCTCTGCATCTTGACTTGCCAATTGAAGAGTGTATAATCTCCGATCACCAATCTCCAATCACCAGTTAACTATCCTAGTAACCTTGTCAGCTAATCAATCAGTCTCACTCTATCTCACTAACAAGCTCGAAAAATTCTGAAAAACTCTCAAAATATCCGTAGAGAGAAGAACGGAGACAGGGTAACCACTCTCTGCCGGTTACACAGCCATCTCCACCTTCACCCACAACATTTTGTATGGTACAAAGTCCGGGTAGTTGATTTATGTGGCTAATGCATTAATGATCTACCGTGGCTAATATTGTAGGTATTAGTTATTAACCTACTGGTCTGACTATTGCTGCTTTATTAATAAAGCAAAGTAAGTATATTTTTGTGGGACATGTGTAATGTGATTAATAGTAGTACATAGTATATATATATTACAATGATTTATGAAGACTATGTGAGTAGAAAGTGTATTCACTCCACCGAACTTACCTTGGCAAATGTTCTCAACCTAAGCACCAGATAAGACTCTTGACAATTGCTCTTGTCTCTGTTTATTTACCTAGACAATGTTTTGTTTTCCTCCTGGGGGTTCTTCTTAAAATTGAAGAAACCAATCTTTTCAAATTCAGAGGCAAATCTGGAATGATTGCCTCTAAACTGGCGAAGTACTGTATAGATAAAATGTGGGGTAGCGAATTGACGGCTCTTAGTTGAAGGTCAATGAAGGTGCCCCCAAATTAGTGTGAAAGAGGGAACTATCAAGAACCACATCAATAACAGATTCGACAACAGTACCTTATCTCGATAATACTGAGTTAGATATCACAGAAGATGCGCTGATATCAGCTAATTATGAGCAATCAATGCTATTCTAGACCAAATCAAAACTTTTAGTAAGAGGCTGGTTGCATGGGATATACAAATGGATATAAGATTAAGAGCTTTCAGTAAATGATTAGGTGTTTCCAAAAGCCAGTTACGGACTGTTGATCACTTTACTTCCTCTGTATAACTATCTACCACTTACGTGGATTCCCAATTATAGTAAATATAAATTTCTCAAAAATCTTATTACTAATTATGTATATATGAGTATGATTATTCACTAACAGTAAATCACTATTCTACATAATCTCTACTCGATGTATTCCTTGAATTAGTTGTCCTTAATTTCATAATGATCACTTTATTCTGAAATTATTACTGGTTGAGCTAGAACAAGTTGAATATAAGCAACTAAGTTACATAATTCTCATAAGCCCACTGAATGTGGCTAATTTTACTGTTTTACTGTTCTACGACATTTCTATAATTGCATAGCCACTTTTCCAGTATTTCCTTCAAAATGATAGATACATGGTACTAGCCACTTCTAGTTACTATCATTTTAGAATCACCCAGTCTTCCTATTATACATGTTCGGCTGGAGATATATATAGTCCAACAATACAAGATCACCTATTAACGACTTGAAGACTGGTGTATCTTCACTAAGCTTGACATTAGATAGATTATATACGTGCCCTATTCACCCGCCACCGTTACTAACCAGCAAGAGCACGCGCCACAGTGCAGCCCAATCGAGCGTGTTTCTCTTCCATTCTCAACTCTCCCATCGATGCTCTGATTGATCATCTGTATCTTTATGTCAGCTAGTACACGGAATGGGAGTGGGTATGTGTTTATTCACCTGATTATATATCAACATATCAATCTATCTGTGTATATATATCCCACCACTCAACTTATACTGGCAAACAACACGCAAACACACACACTAACCCCCCAGACAAACCTCCTTTCACAGAATCACCAATAATTTTTTTGAGAATTTTTGCCAATCACTCTCAATTTTTCTATCAGATTTTGCCAAAGAAATAATAATTTATAATTTATCCCCCTTTTTGTACAAGTTTATTAGATCTATCTTTTTTTTACTTATCTATTCACTTATCTATCTGTCAGTTGGTTTACATACCTGTTAATCTACTGATATATAGCATTGTCGAGATAGATTACAACTCTCACTACCATTGTCAACTACTTACAAAGCAATCAACCGGGTTTTGAACAGACCTCCTCACAGCTTTCATACTTAACTGCCCGCACTGCACTCAGATTTCAATTCAAAAATTTTGAATTTCTGATTCTTCGTTCCTGTGTGATTTCATTCTCATTTTTTTAGAAAAACAGAGACACTTACTTGGGAAAGAATTTATCCATCTATCTTTTCTTATCTATTTATCCGATCATCTCAACTAATATCCATATTCATCTATCTCTTCATTTGTTTGTTACTTTCTACACTCACTCAGTCACCATATTATTCATTCATATTTGAGTAATGGTCAAAAAAGTATCATCAAAAATTGATTTCATTGAGATCGTAGACACGATCAAGAAACATCCCGAGAAATTAACAGATACAAATTTTTTAATTGAACATTCTATTCTAAACTATACAAACTTACTGGAATTATTGAAATTCACAGTTCATGATTTAACTGAATATACGGATAAGATTCGTTCTTTGCAATCTGAGAACAAACATCTACAAGATCTATTGAAACAAGAGAGTAACAATTCGAAAGAAGATCAACAAGAACAAGGCGCCACAATTAATTCAATTGATTCAAATGATTCAAATGATAAATCAAAGAATAGTGATTCCGATAACGAAGCAAATTACCAGGATGCATTGGATTCAGATGATTTAATGGATGTCGATCATGAGTCTGGATCTGATGAATCTCAAGATGATTCTATATCTGATATCTCAGATGACGATAACGAAAACGAAAACGAAAACGAGAACGATGATAGTAGTGTTACCGATATGAAACATTCGCAATCAGAAACAGGTACAGATGAAATATCAAAGAGAAAAGGTAGACCTAGAAACAATGAATTCAGTCCCATGGATGGATCTCCTGCAATCTTTGCATCTGAAACAATTCCGCTTGCAAAACCATCGAATAGAAAATTGGTTAAACCTTTCCCTGAAGTTACTATAAAACAATTAGCTGCTAGATTCAACGTTTCAAAAGAAGGACTCATGAGAGCTGCAAGATTCATAGACTTACCTAAATCAAAACTACAACAAATACAATTACAACAAGAACAGGAAAAAGCACAGCAACAACGACAAAATAAATCAGCATCGAGTGCTCGTCCAGGTAGAGTATCAAGACCAAGGGCTGCAAAAGAAGGATCACATCCTAGAGATTCTCCTTCACCTTCTCCTTCCCCATTGAGATCATCATCTAGATCTAACAGAGCAACAACATCGATCTCCTTTGCAAAGATAGGAAAGTCAGACAGAAAACCTAACTATAAATCTATCAAATTGGCTAGAGTTCATAATTTAGAAAAGGCAAGAAATCAATTGAAAGAAATGAAAGAACATGGACAATTGAATGATGAAAATGATGATAATAATGATAATGATAATAACAATCAAAATGATGACTCGCAGATGAAAGATGATTCGAAAGATACCACCGACAATACTACCAATAATACTAATGAAAGTTCAGTAGCTTATTCTCCTCCATCAAATCTAGCTTACACACATCCATCAACAGTGTATAGTGAATTCACATGGAATTCAAAATCAGACGAATCTGAAGATGTTCTTGTTCCAGTATACACTTATGGTAAGAGTAGATCAAAAGGTTATGATGCAACTGCTGATGGACCCGCTCCAACCACAAGAAAAGGTAGAAAGAAGATATACATTCCTTTGAAAGATGCTATTACTTCTGCTGAATTAACCGCATATTCTGCTGCTCCTGAATCTCCAATTGATTTGAAACATGAAGATGCTTCTAGTCCCACGGAGAGTACAGACACACCTACTACTACAACTACAACTACTACCCCATCATCAGCACAAGCGAGACCACTTACTACTGGTGATAAATCAAGAAGATGGCTAGATTATGACGTTACAGAAGATGGTCATTTTGCATGTAGTACATGTACACCAAGAGCCATATATTCACATTATCCATCTTTATATCAACATAAACGTACTATTCATCCAGAAGAATTCATCTTAGCTAAACAACAGAAACGTATGCATCAACATTTGAAAAACAATACCAGACCTTCTTTCGTAAATATGGATGATCATCTTTTCCAAAAAGCAGATGGTGAAGAGAATACTTCAGATGAATCACCAATTTCTTCATCAAACGCTACTCCTGCTCCTGGAAGCAATAGTATTAGTGCTGACACTACCCCTGTGACGAATAATATCATTAAAAACGACACTGAAACTGAAAAACCTGCTTTGAATTCTAAATTAAAGAAAAGAAAATCTAAAAAATACGAAGTTGGACCAATCAATTACAAGATGTCTTCAATGTACATCAAGAACAAAAATAATACATATCAGTGTAAGTTCTGTGTTGATAAAGCCCCAGTTTATTCTTCATATCATGGTGTTTACTTCCATTTGAGAGCCACTCATACAGATCCAATCACAGGTGATTTTGTAGAGGATAAACAATCAACTAGAGGTAAATACGCTTTGAAGAACAAAGCTTTGATTGCTGAAAGAGCAGCTTATGATGCTAATTTATTGAATATCAAATTACAAAATGGATCTGTTTCAGCTGCCCCACTTGTCGTTCCTGAAGGTGTAGTGGCTGTACATAATCATACTTCATCGTTGTTGAACAATGCAGGTGTACCTGCTTCTCCTTCTCAAGCGGGAAAATCAGAGGCAGATAGATCATCCCCATCGTTGGAATCTACATTGGCAATAGCATATTCAAAAAGAAGTGGTAAAGATTCCCCACCTATGTTATTCGAGGGTATGTGCACTAATCTGACGATAGAACAACAAATCGAATTGATAAAAGCTAAAACAGGAATGTTGAGACCGGGATCAGGACCCCATAACCCTAAGAAATTAGCCGATAAGAGATTAAGAATCGTTCATAATAAAGATCCAAGAGGAAGTAAAGAATTAATAGCTTATAATCCTGCTAATTATGAGAAGGATATGGAAGATTTTCAAAAATGGAGTCAAAATCAAAATAGAATAAAACAATTGTATAATAAAGAAGATGATGATGATGATGATGATGACGAGGGTGAAGGTGAAGGTGATGGTGATGATAATGGTAATGAAATGTCAGAAGGCGATGGTGAAGATTCAGGAAACTCCTCTGCGAAAGAACCTACTCCTATAACATCTAGTAGTGCTGAAAAGAACAACAACGCTAATTCAAATGAATCAGTAGATGATGAATCGAGTAAGAATGACATTCAGGCCGTGTTGAATGCATCTTTAGTGGCTTCTGGGAATTTTGAAAATGTTTAATCAATGTAATGGACTTTCGTTTGTGTATATTGTTATATATTATAAGTTAATTTAATTCAATTATTAAAACTATATATGAATACAACTACAAAAACGGAAAATTGGTAACTAATACCCAAATTATGAAATACAAATACAAATATAATATACTACAACGCACTTACTGAAACTAATCAACTTGACTTGATTATTTATCTTTCTTCTTTTCCTTTTTTTCTTTCTTTTCCTTCTTCTTTGGAGATTCATTTGATGATGGAGCATCTTTTCTCTTTTTAGAATTGAAACCCTTCGGAGTTAAAATTGGAACTAATGGAGTTGGAACGTATACATCGCCTGTTTCTTTAGCTAATAAATATTTCTTATATTCTTCTTCATATGCTAACTTATTAGTCTCATAGATATCAACCCACTTCTTAACTTCTTCTTGAGGTAAGGCCTTCCATCTATTAGATGTTTCTCTAGCAATATCAGGTTGACTTAATGGTGGGAGACCACTTGCAATTCTTTCATTGACGATAAGTTCACGAGTAGCATTGGTGAATAAAAAGAATGTTGTTAATGGTTTCTTTGGAGCTAATGGATCTTTTTCCTTCTTTGGTTTTTTCTCCTTTTTAGCTTTCTTAATATCAGCATCAGCAATAACTGGTTCAACGGCAGCAACTGGTACATCTGGAATAACTTCAGTAACTGGAGGTGATTCGGTAGAAACTTCTGGTGTTGGAGTTGCGGCGGCAGCGGCAGCAGCAGCAGCAGCTTTTGTAGCCTTTGTAGCTCTTGGTTTAGGTGCTGGCTTAGCGGCAACTTGTTGGATAGCAGCTGTAGCTTTTGATAAGTTATTTAAACCAGTGGCGATTTCATCTTTGATTTCACCATCTTTGTTTAAAATTTGGAAAAGTTCGATAACAGCAGAGTTAACATTATCTGCAGTCTTTGACAATTCGACAATTGATGCGATTAACTATATTTATATTAATTGTTAGTATATTATGTTATCATTGTAAAATAATTTTTGTTTACCGCGTTGTTTATGCATGCATGAATGAGCCGAGCCCACTGAAAATTCGTGTTATGAAAAAAAAGTGTGGTAGTGGTGCTGTCGCTGGTGACTGCTGTCGGTAGGTGGGTGCAGAATTCTGAATGGTATTTGGAATGAGCAATAGGGATTTGTAGAAGAAGTGTTCATTAGTCCGTGTTGTATCTAATGGATGTTCGTATTATCCCTTACTAATCATATTCAATGAAAAGTTGTAATAAATTTTTGTAAACAACACACTCCCACTTTACTCACACGCATGCAAGCCTTCAAAACACGTTAAAATAAAAATCAAAAACACAGATATTTTGTTAACTGAGTTTCAGAATAAATAAAACATACGGAGTCTTTAGCTGTCTTTAAAGAGGACATTTTGTTCTGATATATGTATATATATGTGCTTTAACTGTACAATTGGTATGAAACAAAACCAGGATGTGAAAGCGTGAAAACAATAAACAATGAACAAAAAGAAAAACAAGACGATAAAAAGACGGTGGTGGTTTAATGAGAAAGAAAAGAGGGGAGGTGAAGAGGAAGACAATGACGAAGAACGAAAAACGAAAAACATAAAACCACGACGACGAGAATTTGAATTTACAGGGATTTCGCAAAAATTCGAATGTGGGAATTCGCTTTTGAGCGATATCTCTCCATTGCGTAAATTTCCGTCCGTGATTTGTGAATTCTGGCCAGCAAGAACGCGGCACGGACGCGCACCCGCGCTCACCCGTGCTCACTCTGATTCTATTCTAATCGGTAAGCTTTCAGCGAGAGAAGAGAGCGCGCTAGTTTGCTGAGCCGGCTGGTGAATTTGTTGTGATTGAATCAGCAGCTCTCATTTCTCCATCCAACTGGGCGGTTGATTCCTTGCCGCGGTCTAGCCTCCATTTTTAGCGACGGCGGACCGAAATACAAGTTGAATAGACTATCATCTCACTGATAGATAAACCACGTAAGACCGCAGCGGACTTGATTATTTCTCTCCGCGTTCGTACCGTGCAATGGGTAATAGCTTTCTGATCTGTAAGAATTTATCATGTATCTATGATTATTCTTCACGGAGATTATTAATTGTAGTACTTGAAGTATAAGCTGTTTGTCGGTTTACGCAAATTTAACTGTATTCAGAAGACTGTTTGCGCAAAACTTTCTCCGAAGTGTCATATATATATATATAAATTCTAATCTCTAATTATTACTCGCATATTAATACATTTTTCATAAATCATCTATAATAGCATTAAGAGTCTTTTCATACAAACTCATGAACAACTCAAATTCTTTATCAAATTTTGGTAAAGCTGTAACAACAATATTAATACCATTAACATCTGTACCTATGACATTTACAGATATATAACCACAGAAATGATTCGAAGCTTGACTAAATGCCAAATCCGTAATTTGAACTTTATTCTTTGGATCTGAACTTTTCATTGAACCTATATTCGAAAGAACTACAGTTGGCATATTCGGTTTTGTACCAACATCTTTGATATAATCGGAAACGTTCAAGATTTGTAAACAACCAATCAGTTGAGGTGCTGTTGGTAGTTCCTTTTCCATATGTTGTTGAAAATATCGAGGAATACTCCAATCTAGTTCTATCTTCTCAATCAAAGGTGAAGTTGATGAATAATTTGGTTCATCTCCCTTCCAGTTGAATAATTTAGAGTATAAATTAGGGAAAATAGTACCAAGTGATGGAACTTTGAAATCAATAGCTGTAACATAAACTCCAAATTCAAATTTAAATTCTCTTTGACCTGTTGGATATTTCCCAATTCCTCGAAGATTAACGGGTATATTATCCTTTACATCTTTTTCTTTTGAGATTGGGAGTATAGCTATATGTTGAATAGCCATTAAAAGAGCTGTTAATTTAACATTCTCAGTTTTACATTTGGTCAATAATTTCTTTACGTTTTCTGGATTGATATTGATCTTAGCAATAGGACTATTAGATCTATCGATCAAATGCTCATCTTTAACAACGTCAGGTTTTTTGAAATATTGATAAATTGCCTTTGTAGTAAACGGATTATTAACTCTTGTTATAAAATTTATTATTCTAGCAGTCCATTTTTGTATGAATGGAGGAGAAAATACTTTAAAAATAGCATTCAACAAGTAACTCAAAGTTGGTTTATAATTAACAATGCTGGTGACTGGAGGTGGTATCTCATTGAATAATCTACAGTTGTAATCGTACAAATTCTTTGAAAGGACTTCTGAATCCGAATAATCGGGTACATTCGTGATCTTTCTCATTCTTTCTTCTTGAAATATTATACTATTAAAAGTATCCCTTAATATTTCATGAAAGTTAAATCCTGAAATCCCGTCATAAAATACATGATCACAAAAGAAAATCACATTATTAGGCTTTATAAACTTAACACCCCATAATGGTTTATTCATCTCATCAAATTTAAAATCAATTGCACTAATATCCCTCAGTACATGTTCAATTGGTGTTTTCGATAAATCAACGTCTAAAACTTCAACAAGATCTTTGAACTTATAAGAGTCCACGAACCGAATTTTTGTGTCTTTAAGATTCCCATGATTGTCTCTATCTTCAAATATCTGTAATGACAATTGTGGATACTCTTCAATGATCCTCTTCAAAGCTTTATAAAGAAATGATAATGAGATATCAAATGAATACTCTCCGTGAATTGAAAATCCACCAGATTTGAAATATGAGCGTCTGTAATAGTAGTACTCTTCGAGAAAACACAAATCTCTTTCCAACATTTTTCTCGATGATTATCAACACGATGCTTTATATGTTTCTGGCGTCAGTTGTTGCTGTTTCTGATGTAGAGGAATAGTTTGGTGACTTATATATCTAAATAAAAACACACACTACGCACACACGCTAAAGCTTACCAATAAAACCCCGCTTACACGAAAATTCTACCAATCACCCCACCGCGAGAGAGCTGCGCTGCGCCCCGTCGCTTCAAGTACTATTCATAATGTCCAGTACGTAAACTACTGGCTTCACTCTCAATGCAATGAGTTCATGGCAAAATGATAATAACAAAACTCCAATTACAGCTAGTCGGACACCAAAAGTGAAAGCATCTACGTACGGTGATTATTAAGCTCTATAGATGCTTGGCTTATACCCGAACAAGAACAACATCACGAAAAGAAGGCAGAGAAGCCCCACATGTTCACTGACGCATGCACGCACGCACGCACTCATTTAGTTCTTTCACCGCCGCGTTTTATTTTATAGAGGCACATGTCAGGGACCAGCCGTTTGTTTGGTTCTGGTAAAAGTATTACATATTTTACTACCTCATTTAATGTTTGGCAGCACGTTGTTGATTACTTGTCATATCTTTGAACCACGTCTTGTATGTGAATCTTCACTCGCTCTAATGGACCCAACAATAGACCTCATACATGATCCACGTAACACGTTTCGCATGTGATTAGCGTTTGTATTAAACTACATTTTAATTAATTCAACTCTATGTATATATATCTGTTTCAAATCCTGAAACCTTTGTCTCTAAGGAAATGACTTTCTGAATTCTTTCTTTTTGAATTTATTTGTTTACAATTCGCCTTCTTCTCAACTAAGAATAAAACTTCAGATCTTATTAATAGATTAACCTCAATATGCTTGTTGAGTTAGTAGGTTCGTTTTCGAGTCACTATTTAATCTATACCATTCTCTCTTCTTCAATCTCTGTTGCAATTACCGCTTACTTCAACCAAAACTTCAAAGCGGTTTTATTATTTGCATGGACTTGTTTTTTCAAACCATTATCCCATAATTCCAAAAATGCAACAGGTCAAGAACATGCCTTGGATTCATTCTATAATGCTCAGGCAAAAATCTATGATACTACGAGAGGTGCTTTATTACAAGGTAGAACTGAGGCTTTGAAATTAGTTGCAGCTCATTTACAGAAAAAGACAGATCTGGTTTGGATCGATATTGGTGGTGGTACAGGTTGGAATATTGAACAAATGAATAGTATCTTACCTTTAGCTAAACATTTCAAAGTTATTTATCTTGTTGATCTTTCTTCTTCATTATTAGAAGTTGCAAAACAAAGATTTGAAGCAAACGGTTGTAACAATGTACGTTGCCTTTTACAAGATGCTTGTTCATTCACTATTCCTGAACAACAAGCTGATTTAATCACTTTCTCTTATTCTTTATCAATGATTCCAACTTTCCATTCTGCTGTTGATCATGCGGCTTCTTTACTACATGAAGATGGTATTATTTCTTGTGTTGATTTTGGTGTTCAAAATTCTGTCTCTACAATTGGTAGAGTCAATACCTTAGGTGGAATGACAAATCGTCATAATGCTTGGATGTTTAGAACATTTTGGAGACTTTGGTTTGAAGTTGATAGAGTATTTTTGGATCCTGCTAGAAGAGATTACTTAGAACATAAATTTGGCACTTTGAAATCGTTGAACTTATACAACAAGACTCTTGGAAATATTCCATATTATATTTGGTTAGGTTGTGATAAAGATAGAAGTCCAGCTTTGATACATAGAATTAATGCCTTCGCCACTGAATCCCCTTATTTAGCGCCACAAGATATTGCATCATCCAAAGATATTGTCGTTAGTAAAGGGCAAGAAGCTGCTGTTTCTAATCTGACAAAGCATTTACCATATCCTTCAATTTATTATCAAAATAACGTTTATAGAGTTTATTATGATGAATTGAGACCAGAGTATAAACAATTCAACGATCAATATATCTATGCTTTCACATGGGAAGATCCTGAAGAAGATGCAAAAATCTTGAATTTATCTTCCAAAGATACTGTTTTAGCTATTACTTCTGCAGGTGATAATATTTTGGCATATGCGTCATTGCCTAACCCACCAAGAAGAATTCATGGTGTTGATTTGAACCCTGCTCAAAATCATTTGTTAGAATTAAAATTGGCAGCTTTCAAATCTTTGAAAAGAGAAGAAGTTTGGAAAATGTTTGGTACAGGTAAGATTGATAATTTTAGAGAATTATTAGTTACCAAGTTATCACCTCATATCTCTTCAAATGCATTCCAATATTGGTACGCAAGAGGGGAGAAAACTTTCCAAAAGAGAGGTCTTTACGATACTGGGTTTTCCAAATGGGCAATAAGAATGGCTAGCTACGTCTTCAAGATCTGTAATGTCACCGATGATATTGATGACTTATGTTCTGCTACTACTTTAGAAGAGCAAAGATCAATTTGGGACTCACGTATAAAGCCAACTTTGTTTAATCCAATAGTCTCAAAATTATTGATTGGAAATCCAATCTTCTTGTGGAAAGCTTTAGGTGTTCCAGCAAATCAAGCTGCTTTAATGGGAACTTCAGTCATAAAATACGTGGTTGATACTTTAGACCCTGTTATTGATAAATACTTGATCTCAACTCGCAACTATTTCTATTATTTAACACTGAAAGGAAGATACTCTGAACAAAACTGTCCTGCTTATTTGACCAAGCAAACTTATAAACTCTTCTCGGGAGGCGACTCACCTTTGGATAACATTAGATTACATACCGATTTCTTGAACGATGTATTTTCAAGGTTGACTAGAAATTCATTAACCGTTGCTGTTATTATGGATCACATGGATTGGTTTGATCCATTGGGTAAAGAAGCTGATGAAGAAATTGAAGCACTATCAAAGGCTTTAGCCCCAGGTGGGAGAGTTTTACTTAGATCAGCATCTACTGAACCTTGGTACATTGCTAATTTTGAAAAACAAGGTTACAAATGTGAGGCTGCTGCTGTTAGAGTATCCGGGAAAGCTATTGATAGAATCAATATGTATGCCTCAACTTGGGTTTGTACTAAAATAGGTCCAAAGAAACGTAACATGAGTAGATTACAACTCTGACTTATTCTTCAGACCTGTTGATGTATTTTTTTAGTGTGCTTTTTTGTTGTGTTTCAGACTTATTTTATAGGTTTCAAAATCATTTGGGATACTAAACCTATTGATAGTGTATAAATTGTCATAATTATGTAGATCTGTAATCTTTATTTATATTTTCTAGAGAATAGATAACTAGTTCATTCTTATTTTGCATTGCATTTTAGCGCTATTTTTTCCCAAAATGCTAAATTGAAAATTTTGAACTTTTTGAATGTCTTTTTTCAAAGTGAGTTTGGGTAACTTCTTAAGTAGTCAATAAGTGTTCTGTATCCAGTACTTATGTCCAGATTAGTGATGTATTGAATGAATAATTCAAGAAACAAAAAATTAAAAAATTAATTGGACGAGTTGGGAGTCGAACCCAAGACCTCTCGCATGCTAAGCGAGCGCGCTACCAACTACGCCACACGCCCTAACCACTGCGCCACGCGCCGGTAATTATCAAACTTTTGGCCCATGTTTATAATGAGCAGCAAAAATTCCGAAAATCGGCCGAACTTCAACCCTTGATTTTGGGCTTAAAACAGTCAAAAACTTGATAATTATTGAACGTGGAGCATTATTCTTGTTTTATCTAGATATTTGATCAATAAATGAATGAAATTTCGAAAAAAAAAAAAATAGATCCAACTATGAACCGTTGTAGGAACCTTATTGATCACTAGAGCTTTCCCCATTACAGGGTTTCTCTATACCAAGTAATGAATCCTCTAGTATACCAACTTCAATGGAGTTTACTAGAGTTTTATCCTCCTAAGAGGTTTGTCTAATAAGATTCATCGGTACTCTAGTCTTTCTTATTTGAATTTTGATAATTATGTAACGTAGAGCATGATTCTGGTTATTATATATAGATATTCAATTAATAAACGAATGATACGTGAAGATGAAAATTATTTGTCACATTTTATCGTATAACTGATCATAATATTTATTTCTTATAAAAAATATAAAAATGGATAGCGCTAATCAATTCTACGGCGCTTGTTTCTCTAACTGTTGTCTATATATTTGTTTATATTTTTAACCAACCTATTGAACTTCACTTTCTTTGTGTTGCTATCATCACATAAATCATGTAATGCAGTAAAGGAGGTACTTGATTTTGCAGTAAATATATCAACTTACAGTTGAAAATAATTTTTGATTGATTTTTGTTGTAAAATTAATCTTTCAATAATTTCAATTCAAAAATTTAATTTACTGATAAAATATTAAATTCTGCAAACTGTTTAGAAAAACATTACCACAAAAAATATCTATTACAGTTTACACAATGATTCGTTTAGATTACGAGTTTACTCATATACAAATACAAAACTATAATCTGGTAATCGCCAAAAAGTTTATGTTCCCACTCCATTTTCACTTTAATACTATGAGTACCGCCAACGTCCCGCCTAACAAATTTCTCAAAAAATCAACTATTCAGCTTCCCATAAAAAAAATGGACCCGAGCATGATATTAAAGTACTTGAATTAATCTCATTTGTGTTTTTTATCAGTTTAACTATATCAAAACTGTTCAGTTTATACATTTCAAGACCTATGGGAAGCAAAAAAAGTACTCCACGACGGGGAATTGAACCCCGGTCTCCCGCGTGACAAGCGAGAATTCTAACCACTAAACTATCATGGAATTGGAAAGAAGAAACTGCGCAAACCCGGAATCGAACCGGGGGCCCAACGATGGCAACGTTGGATTTTACCACTAAACCATTTGCGCTAATTCTTGTTGAGTTTTGAGTCGGTAAAAGTCTGATACCTTAGCTCCAAAAATTCCACACCTCGCACCTCTATTATTTGGAATTTAGTACCTCTCTCCCCCAACTTTATTTTGATCAGTGAGGATTTGAAGGAGTAGATAGCAAGGGAAATAATATATGTATTGTAACTTTTGTTAGATAATCAAATTAACCTCAGATTTCCCAAATTTCATTTGATTATTGAGTAAATTATAAGATCTATATCAATTGATATAAATCTCGAAATTACATACGGTCTATATTTTATTCTTTATCTATTATAATAATATAAATAAAGAGCAATGGTGTTAGGGAATGAAATAAATCTTCAAAAATATGGGATATCGAACAACGAAGAGTTTAGCAATTGGCTCAGTAATGAATTAGGGATACTAACTCATCCTAATTTACGTATTGGAGAATCAGAAAAGGGAGGATTAGGATTGTTTTACAAGATTGATGATCCTGAACAACTGGAACAGGATTTCATTGTTTTCAGAATTCCTTCAAAATCAACATTGGATATTTATACATGTCTTGATCTAAAGCTTCAAATCAGAGATCTTGAAGAGCAGAGTATAGGTGATGGTGATAAAGATCAATTGCCAAGTGAGAATGATATTCTTCAATATTGTTTGACTTATTATTCCAGTGGAAATGTATCACATACAAGAATTTTATTATCATTTTTATGTGGATTCTTGATTTGTAAAAGATTGAGACCATTGAGGAAACCTGATTTCAAATCTCCATTATCCAAATTCGATAATTATTTAGATATCCTTTTGAATACAAATATTGGTACGATATACAAAGATGATGAAATCTTGTTGGAGAAATACAGTGAACTGTTTCCTGGGAATATACCATTCAGAGTAGCATTTGGGGAATTTAAAGATACAGATTGTTATGATTTCGCCAAAGAAATTTCTGAAGAATTAGTTGATAGTTCGATTTATGGGAAGATTATAACAGGTGAAGAAGTGAATCAACTTAAATCTGCAATAAGGTCAAGAGTTTCTGAGATTCCTCGAGATAATTCCTCAACATTAATGAATAAAGACACTGAGGAACAGGATGAAGAAGATGAAGATGATTATTTTGTTGTGAATTCAACTTTAGTTCCATTTATGGATTTTGCAAATCATTGTAATGCGAATATAAATGCATTTTTTGATGTTGATCGTAAGACTTCTGATGTTTTATTGAAAATAGATAGTGATACAACATATATTAAGAAATTGAGAAAGGAAATCAAAGATGGAATATTTCCAAAGGATTATGAATTCGAAGTATTGATTTCATATGCACCAACGGTTGATATAAATAAATTCTTTTTCACATATGGTTTCATACCTGTTGGAGAAGCAACAGTTAAATTATTTGAAATCCCATTTTTTGGATTTTTCAATTTTGAAAATCATGAGAATGTAAGTGAAGCATTGAATGATTTACAAATTACACCAAATTTACAATTTATAGTACTTTTTGATAAAGATGATAAATTAGAATCAGTTGGAGTTAATTTACGTGATAATTATTGTGAATTTTTATTACAAGATGGTTTCAAACTTCAAAATTATATTGATAAACATAATGATGATAGTATTGAAGAAGAAGAAGAAAGTGGAATAATTGAAGAAATAATTGAAGATGTTAAGGATAAAGTTGAATTTGATAAATTAAGTCTTAAATTATTATCATTAATAAAAGAATATGCATTAATACAATTGACAAAATTAGAAAAATTTCAAAAATTAGCTATATCATGGGATACAGAACAAAATAAAAATATTTTGAACTATGTTGAATTTCAAATTGAATTTTACAAGAAATATATAAGTCAATATGATTTAGTAATTGAAAAGATATCAAATTTGAATAGTGATTCTGATGAAGAAACATCAAAATTAATAGATACTTTAAGATTAACAGATGATGAAATTGAAGATGATTGGTTAGAATTTAGAGTTCCTTTTATTTATAATATTTATTCATCAGATTTAGAAGAGAAGTTTTCTTCTTTGAATCTTGATTAGTTTACATAGTTATGCATTAATTTAATTTACCTACCGCCAGAAAATAAGCTAGTTTAATGTAGTTTAGTATAGTAAAAAAACATCGGGTCACGTGACCGGTGTGACAATGATGGGGTGACGTCGTGGTATTTCCCCACAACGAAAACGCGCAAATGGTTTAGTGGTAAAATCCAACGTTGCCATCGTTGGGCCCCCGGTTCGATTCCGGGTTTGCGCATTATTCGATATTTTTTTGGTTCTTTAGTCGCTTTAGTAAAGAACCAGATTATTTTTTTGAAACCTATAAATACTCGCGAGGTCTGTCAGCCCTTCTGTGATAACACGTGACCGAGACTACCACTATAAATTAAAAAAAGAAGAATGAGCCTCACAATAAATGAAAATTTTTTGGAAAAAGCGCTCGAGGAAAAGTTTCAATGAAAGCGACGATTCTGTGAAATTGTATGTGTGAAATATTTACATAGTGAAGGTGAATTAGTGAGAGCGAGCGAGAGTGAGAGTGAGAGAGTTGGTGAGAGAGTTGGTGCGTAATAATTTATCAAACACCCTTTCTTCTCTTTTTTTTACAGTGGTTATAGTAATTCAAATAGAATATTTTTGAATCTTTAAGAAATAGTCTGCATATCCATTTGCTTAAAAGTGATTATTCCAATACAACAGTACAAACAAATAATTAATAATGTCTACTGAATCTGCTTTATCATATGCTGCTTTAATTTTAGCTGATGCTGAATTAGAAATTTCATCATCCAACTTATTAACCTTAACTCAAGGTGCTAAGATTGAAGTTGAATCCATTTGGGCTGATTTATACTCCAAGGCTCTTGATGGTAAAGATTTAACATCATTTTTCTTCAACTTTTCAGCTGCTCCAGCTGCTGCTGTTGGTGCCTCTGGTGCTGCTGCCGTTGGTGGTGCTGCTGAAGAAGCTGCTGAAGAAGAAAAGGTTGAAGAAAAAGAAGAATCTGATGACGATATGGGTTTCGGTTTATTCGATTAGATTAAATGATTAACTATAACTATAACTATAATTAATTACATCTTTGATCATACTTCCACTATTTAATTATTCATCATTATATTTATTTATATGGGAAACATTAAAATAAAATAAAATAAAAATTATTTTTTATGGTATAAAGCCATTAGTAAATTATCATACGAATGATAGGGGTAATACTCTTTCGTATTGAAAGTATCATACGAATGATACGGTTTGTGTAAGTTACACTCAAGATTACAGATTGGATACGTGAATTAAATTTATAAGGTAATTTAAATTTAACAAAGGAATTAAAATAGGTAAACCGTTTTGATTTATTATAGTATTAAGTTATAAAAAGAGATATAAAAGAAAACAAACAATCTATTATAATAATAGATTGCAAAGATAATTAATTAATTAACTTATTTCTTCTTTTCAGCTTCAGCTTCAGCTTTTTCTTTAGCTCTTCTTTCTCTAGTACCTTTATATTTCTTATCAGATCTAGCTAATCTTAAAGTTGTGTAAGCTAATTCATCAGGAATAACAACCTTTCTTGAAGTAGAAGTAGTTGAATCTTGAACAATTGGGAATTTAGAAGAAATTTGAATTTGTTCACCAGAAGGTTTAGTTGATTTATCAAAGATAATTAAAGAATCTTTGTATGCATTTAATCTTTCGACATTCTTTTCAAAAGTTTCAGTTGATCTGTTAATTCTTCTATGATCAACAGAGATACCAATAGTTCTAGCGTATTTTGGAGAATAACCAACAGCTTTTAATTCAGCTAAAGAAAAACCTTTACCAGATCTTAATTTTCTATTATATTTAATAGTTGGACATCTAACAATTGGTCTTAAAGAATCTAATGGCTTTGGAGCTAATTTAGCAGATTTAGCAGCTCTAGCACTTCTTCTTGAAGCTTTCTTACCAGCTTGATCTAAGTGAACTCTAACACGTTCTTGCCAGTGCTTTCTGAAATGGTTCTTTAATAATGGGAGGTTCTTTGAGATAGCTATATTAGTTAGTTAGTTAGTTAGTATTTATTTTCTCTTCTGTTATCTGTTTTTGTATTCATCTTATTCGTATTGTCTTGTATCCATCTTGTCTCTATCTTAATCTTCTTGACTTTTTGATTATAACTCTTATGATAACTTTTTGATGTATAATTTAACAGATGAGTATGGATAATGATATATGAATCAAACTAACAGACGAATAAATGAACAGATGAATAAATGAATCTCAAGTGATTGTAAAGTACATACCCATTGTGAAATATACCCTTTATGATCTTAATAGAACTATATCAGAAATAAAAATATAATAGTAATCAATCAACTTAATAAGTTTTCATAAAAATGAAAAAGCTAGTATGGAATATGTGAAATAAAATTTCCTCACTCAATCTGCACTAACACTCACTCTAGAACTATCACCCTGCCTTACTCTCACTGAGATTTTAACGATTTCTGCCAGGCTCTTTTTCCAGTGGAGCGAGTATCTGTTTCTTTGAAGAGAGGTGTGGCGTGTTAGTGTTGTAACCTACTGGCTTCTTAATCCTCGCGGGATATAGTTTACACTGTTATACACTGTTTTACTCTACATCTTCTGTTAATATATATATACAACCCGCGCGTACACCCCATACCGCAGTCCCCCCTGCACCACACCGCACACCGCACACCGCAAATCACAGTCTCAGATTCTCGCGGCTCTCACTGTGAGAAATCTTGTGAGCGCTCGACAGTGCGAAGAAAGAAAGAAAGAAAGAAAGAAAGAAAGAAAGGAAAGAGCGCTAACACTGAGTAAAATTAAATCATCACTTGGTTATTTTATAATAAAATTTATAATCTTCATATTATTGATACTGTTATAATCTCTTGGATATCATCACATATTAATTGCATCATGTCTACCCCATCTGTCCAAGTATGTTTACATCCATTCCATTATTCAATCATAGTTTCATACGCTTAAACTTCATTCTAATTCATACATGTCAAATATTTCACCAACTTATTTTATACTATGACTATCCACTATCCACTATGACTATTCCTATTCCTATTTCTAATTCAATATACTACTACAAGATGAAATTTCACTGAAAGCTAGAAGATCATATTACTATTCATTCAAAGCTCCCCGATTCTCTGTGTTTTAAAGACCCTATATCATTCAACAGTATACCACTATATATCACTATGTTGAAATTTTATCTCACTATATAGGGGAAAATTATCTGGGTTGGTTTGATTACATACTATACAAAATTCACAGACTATACTCAACTGAATGATTTTTTCCATTTGTCTGTGTTGGCACATTTATATATTCATTCACATATTCATACATCCATTATGCAGATAATTATAGTGAAATTTTTCAGATTTTTCATATGACATTAAGTGAATAGAAAGACGTAGGAATAGGAATAGGATAGAATATAGATAGAATATAGATAGTAGAAGAGTACAATTTATGAATCAAGAATCAAGTTTTCCATTATGACTAATTCTATCTATAATTTCCATCAAACAAATTACTAACTTTAATTTCTAATATAGACTTTTGGTAAGAAGAAGAACGCTACTGCCGTTGCCCATGTTAAAGCCGGTAAAGGTTTAATCAAAGTCAATGGTTCTCCAATCACTTTAGTTCAACCTGAAATCTTAAGACACAAAGTTTACGAACCATTATTATTAGTTGGTTTAGATAAATTTGCTAACTTAGATATCAGAATCAAGGTCACCGGTGGTGGTCATGTTTCACAAGTTTATGCTATTAGACAAGCTTTAGCTAAAGGTTTAATCGCTTTCACCGCTAAATACGTTGATGAATCATCAAAGAGAGAATTAAAGAAAATCTTTGCTTCTTATGATAAGACTTTATTAATTGCCGATTCAAGAAGAATGGAACCAAAGAAATTCGGTGGTCGTGGTGCTAGAGCTAGATTCCAAAAATCTTATCGTTAAATATTATACTTTTATTTATATTCTCTTATATATATTTAACTAAAAGATAATTAATTGTTCTGAATTAGTTTTATGTAAAATAACTTTGTAAAATTGCACTTAGTTAATATTGAAATATTGATTGTGAAAAATTCTTTTTCTCCCATCCACGTGACTTCACATCTTGAAAATGAGATAAAGAAATATCTAGACTATAATTTGCCCCTATCTTGTTTAGATGAGTCATTTGATTCTTTTAATTCTTTTAATTCTTTTGATTATTCACTCATTAACTTGATAAAACAAACCAAAATGACCGCTAATTATGCTTTATCCCAATCACATAGACAAATGGTAGAAAGCCATCTTAAAGATACAGATCCTGAAGTTGCATCAATAATTCAAGATGAAATAGAAAGACAAAGACATTCAATTGTCTTGATTGCAAGTGAAAATTTCGCTTCAACTTCTGTATTTGATGCATTGGGAACTCCAATGTGTAATAAATACTCAGAAGGTTATCCTGGTGCAAGATATTATGGTGCAAATGAACATATCGATAGAATGGAATTGTTATGTCAAGCAAGAGCATTAAAGGCTTTTAGTCTTGATTCTTCTAAATGGGGTGTAAATGTACAATCATTATCTGGTTCACCTGCAAATTTACAAGTTTATCAAGCTATAATGAAACCTCATGATAGATTAATGGGTCTTGATTTACCTCATGGAGGTCATTTATCTCATGGTTATCAAACTGATACTAGAAAAATTTCTGCTGTTTCAACTTATTTTGAAACAATGCCATATAGAGTAGATTTAAAAACTGGTATTATAGATTATGATACTTTAGAACAAAATGCTCAATTATTTAGACCAAAAGTTATAGTTGCAGGTACTTCTGCTTATTGTCGTTTAATTGATTATAAAAGAATGAGAGAAATCGCTGATAAAGTTGGTGCTTATTTAGTTGTTGATATGGCTCATATATCAGGTTTAGTAGCTGCAAAAGTTATACCGACCCCCTTCCAATATGCAGATATCGTTACTACAACAACTCATAAATCTCTTAGAGGTCCAAGAGGTGCTATGATTTTCTTTAGAAGAGGTGTACGTTCAATTAATCCAAAAACAGGTAAAGAAATTTATTATGATTTAGAAAATCCAATTAATTTCTCTGTGTTCCCAGGTCATCAAGGTGGTCCACATAATCATACAATTGCCGCTTTGGCTACTGCTTTAAAACAAGTTGATACGAATGAATTTAAAGAATATCAATTACAAGTTTTGAAAAATGCCAAAGCAATGGAATTAGAATTTAAGAGATTAGGTTATAATTTAGTTTCTGATGGTACAGATTCTCATATGATCTTGGTTTCATTAAGGGATAAAAACATTGATGGTGCAAGAGTTGAAGCAGTTTGTGAAAATTTAAACATTGCATTGAATAAAAATTCTATTCCAGGTGATAAATCAGCATTAGTACCCGGTGGTGTTAGAGTTGGTTCACCAGCAATGACTTCAAGAGGTGCTTCTGAATCAGATTTTAGAAAATTCGTACAATATATCGATTATGCTGTTAATTTTGCTAAAAAAGTACAAGAAAATTTACCAATTGAAGCAAAGAAATTAAAAGATTTCAAAAAGAAAATCTTACAAAGTTCAGAAGAATTAAGTAAAGTTAAAAGTGAAATAAGTGATTGGGCAGGTCAATACCCATTGAGTGTGTAAACCTTACATAAAATTACTTAAATTACTTAAATTAATATTTATAGCCTAATTCAGTTAAAGTTTCTTTAATATCATTGAATAAACGATCGACATCATCTCTAACAATAGCAGAAACACCCATATGACCAACTCTGAAATATTTAGTTTGATAACCTGCATAAATACCAGTAGCTAAAGCCCAACCTTTCTTAGCTAAAATACCTAAAAATTCAGTACCGTTGATTGATTCAGGAAAGTAAATAGCAGTTAATCCATTTGCTGCTGATTTTCTATCAGATGCAACTAATTTCAAACCAATTGATTCTAAATTATCTTTGAATTTAGTACTTGTCTTTTCATGTTTAGCGAATCTGTCTTTGATTGATTCGGTTAAGATCTCATTCAATGATGTGTTATAAGCATGGATCAATTGAACTGGTGGTGTGGCGAAATAAGCACCTTTACCACTTTCATAAGCTTGCATAATAGGTGTCCATTTAGCTAAACTTGTAAAAAATGGAATCTTCTTATTTGAACTCAAAGCTTTATCTAAGGCTCTGCCTGAAATCATTGAGATTGATAATCCAGATGGTGTAGCAAGTGCCTTTTGAGATGCAGTTAATGCATAATCAATACCCCAATTATCAAACTCTAAGTTTTCAACGGCAATTGAACAAACTCCATCGACTGCAATTAAAGTATCTGGTGAAATTTCTTTGACTAATTTAGAGATAGATTCAACATCACTTAAAACTGCAGATGAAGTATCAGTTTGAGTGATTGTGATTAAAGAATATGGTTTGCCCTCTTTGAGTGAAGCTGTTAATTTGTTCTTGATTTCATCCAATTCAATAGCTTTACCAATTCCTGAAGATTTTAAAATTTCAACATTATCGGAATAAACACCTAAACAAGCACCTAAATTATCGGCAAAAAACCCAGTTGATAAAACCAAGACTCTGTCTTCGGAATCCAATAAATTAGATCCAAGGATATCCCAACCTAAAGTACCTGATCCAGCAATTACATATGGTTGTGCTTTTGGATCACTGGTTTGGAAAACTTTTCTAGTCTTTTGTAAAGCTTCTTGGAAAACAGCAATGAATTCAGGTGATGTATGAGCCTGGGATTTAGTAGACATAGCATCGAGTACTGCATCAGAGAACTCAATTGGTCCTGGAATCATAACAGTCTTTCTTACTGACATTTTGCTATTATTATAATTAATCTTTGTATGGGAAATCAACGAAGCTGGGGAAAAATGAATTTTTCTAATTGATGGTTTAAGTAATTGAATTCTTTTACCTAAAGTTCTATGTAACATATGATCTCAATGAAGACAAGAACTGGGTGGTTTAAACTATTCAATATATATCAAGAGAAGAATACATAAATCACTTATATGTACATACGTAGACTATCGTTATTTCAGATGTTCGTTCATGTTAGAGCAGCGAGTGGGGAAAAATTCCCGAGGAGCTCGCAGGGCAAGCCAGAATTTCAGCGTGGGGTGGTCAACGGTGATGGCCGAACAGAGAACGTGGGGTGGCACCAAACAGATATATATTTACTTCCGTGCACCTGTTCCTGCTTACTCACTTCTTTTGCTTCTTTAACTTCATCTTTGCCTGTATTTTGTCAAATTCGTCATCGTCTAGATCATATTCACTCTGTCTCTTGGCTTTAGATTTCTTCTTACTAGGCGCACTATACTTATCTAGCAAAATATCAAACTGGTTCCTGTTATTCTTATTCTTATTTTGAATCAAAGCCAGCAATGCATCCTCACTATTCTCTTTATTTTTTATTCTCTTCATATTATTCTTTTCATATATTTCATTCAATAGTAATTCAGCCTCTTCAGCTTCATCATTGACTGATTTCAATAACTTATTGAACTCTCTTTTCCTATTCTTTGTATATTTCTCGAATTTCTTAGTCGATTTAATGACTTTATCAGTGATCAATTCATTTACCTTATCGAATAATCTGGCTTCATCAGCTTTATTGATCTCAATATGTGGAATGCACTCGAATAATCTGATAAATTCTCCATCATAATACTCATAACACTCTATTATATCTTCTTCTTCTTCCTCTGAACCTTGATAACTTTTTTTATCTGATTCTATACTCTCTTTAGTGATCTCTTTATCATTATTCATCATCTCTTTGAAAAATTCAGCCCAATCAATATCTTCATCACCTTCAAGATCAACCCCATCTGATAATGAACCTGTAGAATCATATCTTTTCCTCTTCTTAATATCACTCAATATACTATAACTGAATTGAATCTTTTCAAACAATACCTTATATTTATCTTTCTCTTCTTCTGTATTCAATTTATCTGGATGATATTTCAAACATAATTTATAATACGCTTTCTTGATTGTTGGTGGCGCATCTTTCTTGTCTACTCCAAGTACCTCATATGGATCTATATTTGGAAATGGAACGGCCATCTTGAATACTAGGATACCTAACTCTTAACAACTTCACTGATAAACACCTGACCAACTGTTGCCCCACTATTCTCTTCAGACGCGTAGGAGAAAAGACAAATCTAACTGACTAAAACAAGATCAACTAACTCCACGCCACACCACTAACTAACACCCACAGACTAAAACCGCAGCACAAAAGCTCTAAATTCATTTTAAAGAAAACTGGAATTTTTCGGTTTTAACAAAAATGACTTTTCACGACTCGCTGATTGGTTTGTTCATAGTGAATTTTTCATTTATCCCATCATAATTCTGTTTGTTTGTAATGATCCTTGTATCTATTGGGCTGGTTATTTGATCTTCGATCGCATAGTAGTATCTCTTCCTATACATTACATACTTTATAAACTCGATAACAACAGTAATCACCCTTATTTTATCCTCTCAATTTCTTTCCCACAAACGGTAATCCCTTCCCTTTCTCAGTAAACTTATGACTCGCCGCGGGAAAGTGTGTCACTGAGATAAATTTCAATTTTTTAGGTATCAAAATATTTGCTTAGTAGTTTATTTCTTTATCCTTGTTTCTTCTTTTTTGAAGTATTCAAGTTTGACTTTCACTCAACTCTTACTTAGATCGATATAGTTACAAATGGTTCACACAGCAGAATACATATCCGGTGAAGCTCCCGGTGTCTCATCTATTTTACAAGGAGGTTACAATCATCCTTTATTGAGATCTTGGCAACATGAACGTCAATTATCTAAGAATATGTTTATCTATCCTTTATTCATAACAGATAATGAAGATGACGAAGAAATTATTCCATCTTTACCAAAGATGAAAAGATATGGTATCAATAAATTAATCCCATATGTGAAAACCCTTGTTGACAAAGGTCTTAGAGCCGTTATATTATTCGGTGTTCCATTGAAAGAAGGTGCTAAAGATCCAGTTGGTACAAATGCAGATGATCCAGAAGGTCCTGTTATTCAAGGTATAAAAGCATTAAGAGAAAACTTCCCAGATTTATATATCATGTGTGATGTTTGTCTTTGTGAATATACATCTCATGGTCATTGTGGTGTATTATATGAAGATGGTTCAATCAATACTGCACTTTCTTGTCAAAGATTAGCTGCTGTTGCTGTTAATTACGCTAAAGCTGGTGCTAATTCAGTTGCTCCTTCAGATATGATCGATGGTAGAATTGGTGCTATTAAAAACGCTTTAATAGATGCCGGTTTAGCTCATAAGACTTTTGTTATGTCTTATGCTGCTAAATTTAGTGGTAATTTATATGGTCCTTTCAGAGATGCAGCTGGTTCTTCTCCTGGTTGTGGTGATAGAAAATGTTATCAATTACCCTCAGGTGGTAAAGGTTTAGCTCGTAGAGCTTTAGTTAGAGATATGTCTGAAGGTACAGATGGTATCATTGTCAAACCTGCTTCTTTTTACTTAGATATAGTTAGAGATGCTGCTGAATTATGTAAAGATTATCCAGTCTGTTGTTATCAAGTAAGTGGTGAATACGCTATGCTTCATGCTGCTGCTGAAAAGGGTGTCTTAGATCTAAAATCTATCGCTTTTGAAACACATCATGGTTTCTTAAGAGCTGGTGCAAGATTAATCATCTCTTATTTTACTCCTGATTTCTTAGATTGGTTAGATGAACCATATGATTTTTAGATTTTAACGACAGTATTCTTATCATTACTATTCTCACGCGTGTCTTTCTTTACTCTGTTTATATATTTCTTTATTCTATTCTACTCTACTCTAATACTTGCCCATAATTCATGATTTATCTATTCTACGAAATGTGTATATATAATATATAATTTCCTCAACTACTTAACATCGCCTCTCTTCTTTGTTTAACTGGCTCTTCCAATTGTTCTTCCTCTTCTTCCACTTTATTAACAGGTAACTCATTATCAGGAACTTGTGGGAATTCAGGAACTTTCGATGGTACCTCAACTTGTTGTTCTTGTTCTTGTTGCTGTTGTTGTTCAGCTTCTAACCTTGCTAATTCTTCTTCAACTTCATCTTCTAAACCTTGAGACATGTTTTGACCTAACAATTCACTTACTTCTTCTTGGTACCGCACACCTTCCTCAGTTTCATCCATTATCTTCTCCACTCTATCAATGCTCATCTCTTTATTCAACTGTTTCAAGACTTTATTACCTTCTTCTAATCCAAATAATACATCTTTCTCAATTAATTTGAACTCAATACTTCCGATTAATTCTTCTAAAGTATCTGCTTGTTTCTCAACTGTATTCAGTAGATTCTGTTGATACTTTTTCTTCTTCAAAGCTAATAAAGCCCTGGATTTCTGACCTTTACGTAAACATTCTTTAGCTATCTCTGTCTCACGATCAATTATTATCGATACTTTTATAGTTGCCTTGTGTAATTTATCCCTCTGTAATTTCAACTGTAAGATAGCTCTATCCTGTGCCGTTATCTTACTAGCTGGCGATGACTGTGTGTTTCCCATTATGGTGATACGTAATATAAAATGATCCTCCTTCAATCCATACTACTCCCTGCTTTCCAACATTGCTGTATACTTGAGATAACAAAATGTCCTCCCCTCTCTCTATCTCTCCTCACCCAAATACTCACTGCCTACGACAGTTCTTCCTCACTTTCTCAATAAGGGAAAAAAGAAAAAGAAAAAAAAATATTTTTTTAGAGAAATTTATTTAGTTGAAAAGTAAGTGTGAGTAGATTATTAACATATAACCCTGTTTTACTTCACAGCAGACCTACACATATACGCAGATAATGGCAAAGGGAAAGTCTGGGAAGAAGACAGGTTCTCTGTCACAAGAAATGGACGATAAAGTCTATAATCTGATAGTCTCATTATTAGATTTTAAAGGACAAGAATTGAAATCAAAATACCCAAATGAACAAGATCCTTATAAGACAATTGCATTTGCCAAGGACTTGACTGGCCAAGAGATATACCTGTACATTAAACAAAAGGACAAGTCATTCAGTCGAGTTAAAGATGCTCATTTGAAATATTCCATCGATAGAGTGTGGAAAGTTTTCAAAGATGAAGAGTACGAGGAAATTCAATCAATGGGTCTTGATCCTCATACGTTGGAAGAACAAAACGAAAGTGATGTCTTCAATGAAGAGGATTTGATGGATGTTAAAGATACCAATAAGGCAAATAAAAGTATAACAGATTTGTGGAAATTTACAGATAACACCGCTACTCCTGCTGCACAGAGTGAAAATGAGAAAGAAATTAAACCTATTGAAGAAGTGACAACAACTAATAGTGAAGAAAACGATAATAAGAAATCCAAGAAGAGAAGCACGGGAACAAAGGACTCAAATAAACCATCAAAGAGAATGAAGGCTAACAAAGATAGAACCCCTCCAAGTATAACATTGAACACATTAGGTGGTTTAGATGATATAATACCTCAATTGATGGAAGTTGTAGGTATGCCAATCTTACACCCTGAAATTTATGTATCAATGGGTATTCAACCTCCAAGAGGTGTTCTATTACATGGTCCTCCAGGTTGTGGTAAAACTACCATAGCTAATGCTTTAGCTGGTGAATTACAAGTACCTTTCATCTCATTAAGTGCTCCATCTGTGGTTAGCGGTATGTCCGGTGAAAGTGAAAAGAAAGTTAGAGAGATTTTTGAAGAAGCAAGACAATTAGCTCCATGTTTAGTGTTTTTCGATGAGATTGATGCTATAACACCAAAGAGAGATGGTGGTGCTCAAAGAGAAATGGAAAGAAGAATTGTAGCTCAATTATTAACTTCTATGGATGAATTATCATTGGAAAAGACAGATGGTAAACCTGTTATTGTTATTGGTGCTACTAATAGACCAGACTCTCTAGATTCAGCATTGAGAAGAGCAGGAAGATTCGATAGAGAAATATGTATCAATGTTCCAAATGAATTATCTAGACACAATATTTTATCTGCTATGACAAAGAATTTGAAGACAAGTGGGACTTTAGACTTGATGAAATTAGCTAAAATGACACCAGGTTTTGTAGGTGCTGATTTAAAAGCTTTGGTTACTGCCTCTGGTATCACTGCTATAAAGAGAATTTTCAGTACTCTAAGTGGTGAACAAGAAAAGGTCTTATTGACTGAACCAGAAGTAATCACTGACATACCTTCTGCAGGAAATGATGGAATTGAAAATGTGAATGGAAATGGGGTTGAAGAGACTTCAAATGGCGATGAAATGGACCTCGATGAAGAAGTACCAGAAGAAGTACCCGAAGTATTAGAAGAAGTCCCTGGAGTCACCGATGACTCTGTAGCAATCACACCAATCCCTCAATCTTCAAATCTCAGTACATTGGCCAGTTTGGTGAACTCTAATGTTGATTTTGACAGCTTACCAACAATTCAAAAGTTCTTGCTTAGGCATCCATCTCCATTAACCCCTGAACAGCTTGAAAATTTAACAATTATAGAAGATGATTTCTTAGAAGCACTCCCCACAATTCAACCAACTGCTAAGAGAGAAGGTTTTGCCACTATACCCGATGTCACTTGGAGTAATATTGGTGCTTTACAAAAAGTCAGAGATGAATTGAATATGGCTATTGTTCATCCTATTAAAACCCCAGAAATTTATAAACGTGTTGGTATCGATTCACCAGCAGGTGTACTTATGTGGGGTCCACCAGGTTGTGGTAAGACTTTATTAGCCAAAGCTGTAGCCAATGAATCAAAGGCAAATTTCATATCAGTGAAAGGTCCTGAATTATTGAATAAATACGTTGGTGAATCAGAAAAGGCAGTTCGTCAAGTATTTGCAAGAGCAAGAGCCTCTGTACCTTGTATTATCTTCTTTGATGAATTGGATGCTTTAGTTCCACGTCGTGATACCGCATTGAGTGAATCAAGTTCAAGGGTAGTTAATACTTTACTTACTGAACTGGATGGTTTGAATGACCGTAAAGGTATATTCGTTGTTGGTGCTACAAATAGACCAGAAATGATTGATCCTGCTATGTTACGTCCTGGTAGATTGGATAAATCCTTATATATTGAATTACCAACAGCTGATGAAAGATATGATATCTTAAGAACAGTGATCAAGATCAACAATACCCCAGTTCATGAATCTGTTGATCTTTATGGCATTGCACATGATGAGCGTTGTAGAAACTTCAGTGGTGCTGATTTAAGTTCTTTAGTTAGAGAAGCTGGTGTCTCAACTTTGAGAAGAGTATTTGGAGATGATAAGAATACTGGGAACGGAATGGTCACTGATGGAGATGTATCATCCGGTGACATCTACGTTACGATTGATGATTTCGAAGTTGCTTTGGATAAAGTTAAACCATCAGTTAGTGATGAAGATAGAAAAGATTATGATTTACGTAATAAGACATTAGGGTCAGAGAGAAAAAGTTGATTGATTTATCTTATAAATATATATATGTATTATATAAATTTCAAAACTGTACTAATAAATGATCATCATTGTAAACCTCTTCTATTAACATTTCTTCTAACATTAACAGCTTTACCACCTTTACCTTTATTGGAACTAAATGTAACATAAGGCAACTTAACTTCAATAACTTTCTTTTTCCTCTTCCCATTAACATCAATCTTTCGTATAGTTTCATATTTAGGATAAATAAACCTAGGAGTAAGTTCTTCAACAGGTATGTCTGTTCTTCCCTTGACTAAGAAGAACTTGTGTTGAGCGTATCCATTTTCACCTAATGTCATATCCTTCAGATACTGACCTGATAAAGGTGTATACACGTTGACATAGTTTTCGTCTATGTTAACGGAATGGACTAATCCTAAGCCTAGAAAAGAACAGTATTCTTCATTTACCAAATCGGACGACAATAGATTCATAGAGTTGTCCAATGATGAAATCAAGAAATCCCTTTGCTTGAAAGATATTAGATTCAAGTACTCTTCAATCTCAATAGCATATATGCCTACCACTTGAGCCTCTATGCAGTTCAATACATCCTCATGGTTCAAATTATTGGAATCGAGGATGCATACCCCCATCAAACTAGTTTGAAAATCTGGAGAGATCAATGCTGTTTCTGAATCTGTAGGGAGTTTATCCATATATGATACTTTGAAAGGAGATTTGGTGAGTAATGGATTGAAATCAAATTTCAAGTTATCATCATTACTGTCTGTTATCCTGTGGAAGTAAGACAATGTCTTGAAATTTCTGATTTGAGATGGAGAATATCGCACGATTTCAGACTCATCATTATTGATATATATTCCTTGGATCTTACTCAAACTCTTGTACGTCAACCTATTGAGTAACTCATTTTCGGAATCCTCTATCAAGGGACTATTCAAGTAAACCAAATGAGTTGGTTGTAGTTTCTCCGATACTTGACTCAGCACTTCAATTCCATAGCCTTTCACCCAACCAGGAGCATTCAACAATAGACAGTTGGAGGAATATGAATCGTTATGTGCCGAAAGTAACTGATCAATGTAGTGCATATACCTTGTCGGTTCTCGTTGAGGAGATGTGAAACCTACGTATTTTGACTTCACTATTTCATAACTATTGGCCTTGTTATCCGATGATAATGATGGTAAGCTCATTCCAAATATGGGCTCATTGAAATTACATAATGATATACAATCAGATGGAGAGTATTCTGGTTGTCCTGGATCTATGTCCAATACGCTTATTATCTTGTTGTTTTCAGATTCTATATTTGTCTGAATCAATTTGTTTAATAATATTCTTAGAAAAGTAGATTTCCCAGAATTCTTAGGACCTATTACCATAACTCTCATCTTGTTGTCGTTGTCATTATCATTATCGTTATTCTCCAATCTTGATTCGTAATCTTGTACTAAGTTGTCAAGTGCCAATTTCCATGATTTTGAGATATGAGTTCCTAGAAATGGATTTATTTCTTGTCTTAAGACAGGACAAAATGAGTACCCAAAAAACAGGTCTTCGTGATAGTTACTAGTATTTGTATCTATTTCACCCTTGTTACTATTGTCAATTCTAGAATTCCCAAATAAAAATGCATTTTTGAATTGTGGGAAGAGCTCTACTATTTTCTCCAATCCATTGAAATTATTTGTTATCTTGATGACAGATTTATAGTCAGAAGTGAATAAATGTTCGTTATCTTCATTCCTATCATCGATTGTGACATCCATATCTGTAACCTGTGTTGGTGAAATAACAGGCATCGAGCCTAAAGGTAATGAAAGAATTGGAATTTCACGATATGGATTTGCATGAAACTTAACAGAATCTATTTGAATAGCTCCTCTTTGAACAGTCAATCTAAATGGACCTCGTATTATAAGATGATCAGTTGATTTCAATCCTATTATCACTGAATCGTCTTTAAATATCACATTATCGTCGTTTGGCTCAAATCTAGAGTGGTTGATATTAGGTTGAATACTAGAAGATCGGCTATTATTACTGGTGAAAGATGGTACTGGATGCTGCTGCTGCTGTTGTTGTTGTGTGGTCTTTTCTTGTGAGTCCAGTTCAAACTCTAGCGATATAGGCTCTAAACTCTTGCTGTTGGAATTAGATACATCCGACGGATCTTCTTTCACATATCCTAAGAATCCGTCATCGTCATCATCGTCTCCATCTGAATTATTTACCACTGCAAACGCACTCACTAAATTATCAAAGTTAGTATGAAACACAGGTTAAAACACAGTTTTTTTTTCTCAAACTTTCAATTCAACTATCAACATACGTCTACTTCCCATATCAACACTTGTATCTTTCCTTTCTGTACAATTATCACTGGAGCATAGACTGTAAATACCAAACCAAATTCAAAACTAAAATCCCCCTACCAAAAAAAAATATTAAGAAAATATGTCTGACACAGCCGTGCACCCGCCACATTCACAAAAACCAAACAAGTTCAAGCCACATAACTCACAAACATAGACCCCAATGTGGCTGTGTCTAAATAATTGAAAATGGCGCGCGCTCATTGGCCCAGCGCTCGTTACCCTCATTTTTCTCTTCCTTTGAAATGGTCCCACTGAAGTGTAAGAAAAATTAGAGGTAATCGTTATTTAAAAACCAACTTCATCCTTTATTTACTTTTACTTGTCTTTTTTGATTTAGATCTTTCTGACAAACTATCCCTTACATATATACAATTAACAATGTCTGAACACAAATTGCAAACTCCAGGTTTCGACTCTAGATTCCCACAACAAAACCAAACTAAGCACTGTTACCAAGCTTACTTAGATTTCCACAAATGTGTTGCTTTAAAAGGTGAAGAATTTGCTCCATGTCAAGTCTTTTTCCAAACTTTCTCTTCATTATGTCCAACCAGTTGGGTCGAAGAATGGGATGAACAAAGAGAAAAAGGTACTTTCCCAGGTAACTTATCAGTTGATTCCGTTAAGAAAGATCTTGCTGAATAAATTACTTTGAAGTTTTTCAACATTCTTTATTTTATATATATACAATCATATTCACATATTTTTTTACTACAAGAAATCAATAAACATTGAATCAAAATAAGAAAAAGAAAAGAAAAGAAAAACAATCAAAGTAATAGAATCATTATCAACAGCATCATCATCATCATATATTCTTTCAAACATCATCTCATTACCCTTTTTTCAAACATAGAAACAAATCCGCAAATTGTATTCATCCATCAATCAAAGACAAAAAATAAAATAAACTATCAACAAACTTTTCTAAACAACATATTTCATCAAATCATACAATTTAAAAAATCATCGCTTTGAATTTAAACAGAATGATTTTCTTTTGGTTTATTCATTTTAGAATTGTATAATTTGTTTTAAGCATACATATTATTACCGTATATTAGAAATGTTTAATTTTAAACTACTATTAACATTATACAGTATACACAACCCCTTTTAATTCATTTCAAAATAAAATAAAACAATTAGAATCAAAATAAAATGAGTGTAAAACAAAGTAATGTAAACCTGAATTGATTTCATTAAAGTGATAATTATATCAATATATATATATATATATATCAATTTTGCTCTGTCCAAGAGTACTTCTTAAAGTACTTAAACCTTGTCTTCAATTCAGGGTCCCATGAACGCTTATCTGCATTCTTATGAACACAGATGTAAATGTAAAGCATCGGCACGTTACTCAGGACACTGGTATCCAATGCTTTTTCCACTCTTTCATTCAATTCTATATGAGCAAGCGGATCTTTGAGTGCTAATGGATCTAAAGGGAACATATATACGCCTCTATCAGTTGTCCTAATATAGTCCAAATAATTGAATTGTGAATAAGTTTGAATCTTTAAATTTTCAACTTCTT
The DNA here is from genome assembly GCA_024271885.1 of Wenyingozyma ramenticola. Taxonomy (NCBI): domain Eukaryota; kingdom Fungi; phylum Ascomycota; class Pichiomycetes; order Pichiales; family Pichiaceae; genus Wenyingozyma; species Wenyingozyma ramenticola. The sequence goes on from JANBXF010000004.1 coordinate 518,931, forward strand.
TGCCATTTATTTCTATCTTTTTATTACTATCAATAGTCACTTTCCTATCCCCAAATTTATCCTTCTTAATGCCTTTACTCTCCAATTTTTGCTTTAGGATCTCTGTAATGGATAACAATTTCTGCACTTCCCTCTTCTGAGCAACAAATATGAATTCAAGATGATCATCAGTGTTATCATCTTTACTAAAAGCTTCCAATTTTTTGAAAATATAATTCAATTTCCTCTTGATATTACTTCCATTCTTCACTATTATCCTCTCTATATCTTGTAACATCTCCGCACTCTCTTGATTATTCCCCAATTCCTGGCCCATGGATTTCCCGAAATCAACATGTCGAGCTGCTGAAGAAGTAGCTTCTTTCATCAGTAGAAGGTTACTTCCAGATTGAGTTTCTTTCTGACCCAAATCTGGTAAGCTTCCATTGATTCCATCCTGTTGGGTTCCCATTATCTCTCCTTCTTGGGTTGATTGGGCGTCTATAAACTGAATTTGTGAAAGGGTAAATTGTGAATTAGGGGCACTATCAGCGGAGGAAGAGTCGGGTATAGGTGCAAACATCCTACGTCTCTTCGTGGATTGTTCATTTCCTTCGTTATTGGACATTTTGGTGTGTTTTAAATGACTTCTTTGATATATATGTGTATTAAATAACCTCTTATCTGTATTCCTTACACATCTATTCAACCTTCTTCAAACCCACCAGGATCAATCCATAAGAAAAACTATGAGGGAGAAAAAAAAAACAAGGAATCAGGCTGTGTTAGCGCAAGCATTCCTTCTTGTTAACTAATAAAACTTGCCTCCATGATCTATGATTCAATACAGTATTGGTTAATTGTGGTATAGTTCTAACTTGTATATATTTGGAAACCAGCACTAGAAAATGTCAAACCACTGTCACTCGGAGCATGAATCGCATGGTCACGGCCATGGTCATAATCATGGAGGGCACGATCATTCTCATGATGCAGCTCCGATACCTACAACAACTTCACAATCGATCAATTCTAAGATATTGACGACACATTTAACAGCTTTGAATCTAGATAACTCTACATCAGACCTACCTCTTTTGTTTAAGTCTAATGAAAACAGATACTCGATTTCACCTGAGTTTAGATCAGATGCTGATTGTCAGTTGATTCTGAAAATTCCATTCACTGGTTCTATCAAGCTTTATTCAATTATTCTTAGAACAAATGGAGATTCGAATCACTGTCCCAAGACTATAAAGCTTTACAAAAACTTGGATAATTTGGATTTTGATAGTATAGGTTCTGCAAAACCAACTTTCACAATTGAGCATCCACAAGTTGGTGTTTTGGATACATCAACTAATGAGTTGATTGAAGATGACACATTTGTTGAACATTTTGTTCCAAGGGCTTCATTCACGGGAATGAATAACCTGACGGTTTTTTTCGAAAATAATTGGGAAGACGATGAAGATGAGGTTATCAAGCTTTATTCAGTTGAACTCAGAGGTGAGTTTAAAGAATTGAGTAAAGATCCTGTTATTACATTGTATGAATCAGCTGCAAATCCTGCGGATCATAAAAACTTATTGGCTTCAGAGAATAAGAATTTCTCTGGTCTTGATTGATTGATTGATTTACAATTACTGTTTGAATTATTTTGCTTTTACTTTAAAACTTTGGGTGGTGTTTAAAAAGGAATAACTTTAAATTTTATATATAATGTATTAATTTACTAATTAAATCAATTAACTAGTTACTCTACTATATGGTAGAGCTGAAAAACTTTTATTAAATTAACTTCTATCATTTTTTGAATAATGGAGGAGGCATTGCTTGGTAGTTTCTATCATATGCACTATCTCTAGCAGTTAGACCTTTGTATTTCAAACTTTCGATATCAACCATATCTTCATTAAGTTCTTTAAGGGAACTAACGCCTAATAATTTCATATCTCTAACCATTTCATTTTTCAAGATCTTAATTGCCCTGTCAACACCATCCTCACCATAAGTACCCATAGCATAGAGAAAAGGTCTACCTAAACCAACACCAGTAGCACCAAGACATAAAGCTTTGATAATATCTGAACCACGTCTAATACCACCATCTATAAAGAATTGAAAGTCTTCATCTTTGATACCGTTTTCTCTAAGATGTTTCTTGGATTGAGCAAGGACTTCAATTGGTGGCATGGAGAAATCTAATTGACGACCACCATGATTTGACAATAAAGCACCATTGAATCCAAGTTTAGCTGCAATCAAAGCATCTTCTTTACGTTGAATACCTTTCAAAACGATTGGTAATTTGGTTTTAGATCTGACACCTTTCAATGCTTCCCATGTTGGATTGTGGTATTGAACTGAATCTGAAGTGAAAACGTTTAATTCGTCAACTGAATCTGGATCAAGAGTTGCTCTAATTTTATTATCCTTTTCACGATTACCAACAGAAGCCAAGTCAACATTGATGAAATAACCTTTGATATTTGGCATTTCTTTTTCAATCTTGGCAAATAATTTTGGAATATCATCAACTTCTTTTTGTGAGTAGAAATGAATCTGTTGGAAATTGATTTGATCTTTTTCAACTTCCTTACAGTACTCTTCTACTGGGAAAGAAAGTTGTTTTGGGATCAAATGAACAATACCATTCTTACCAGCACCTTTCAACAGACATCTTTCTGCATCAGGATGAGCAATTGAAGAACCGGCAAATGCAGTTATATAAAATGGAGCATCAACAGGTTGACCTAAAATTTCTGTCTTGGTATTAACCTTTGAAATGTCAGTACCTACTTTTGGTCTGAAGAAAATACGACCAAAGGCGTAATGGTTTTCTCTTAGGGTGAATTCATCAGAGGAACCTGTGGAATAGTAACCCCAAGTACCTGGATCCATAGTGGCTCTTGCAATTGATTCGAAATCTGTGATATTGAAAACCATTGAAAGAGGTGGTTTATTCTTAAGGTTTACCTGTCTTTGAGATTCATTCTTGGAATTCTCATCTTCCTCATCCTCGTCGTCATCTTCTTCGTCTTCGTCTTCTTCATCGTCATCTAAAGTGATAACGATCTTACGACTCTTTCTGGATTTCTTCTTTGTCTCGTTAAGAATAGTGTCACTGTTTTGAAATAAAACAGTTGATGCTATCATTACACTGGTAATTGTAGCGGCAACACCAAACTTCAACGATTGTCTCTTATTGGCATTGTGTCTAAAGGCTACACTATCACGTTGAGCTGCACCAATGGCCGACTTTGAAAAATGTCTAGCCGAAGTTTTCAAGTACTGAAAAGATTTCATTTGATTGATTTGAATTAAAGATTCAGATAATTGAGGACTCTTTTAGCTGACTTTACTAGCAATTGAAATCACGGTCTGGTGTCACTTGGAATATATGCAAATTTCAGGAAGAAAAAGGAAGAAGAAGACAGGGTTTCAAGGGAAATAAACTTTGTGCAAACGGTGGAATCCAACCGTTATGATTTAGTTTCCTTCCCTGGTTCTTATCTAAACTTCCTCGAGTGATTGGAATTTGGCGGGAAATACCAAACTAGTCTTAGCTTACTTAATTTTACCTCGAGCCGCGAGACAATTGCCTAATCAGGTAGTTCGCTCGATTGATAGCGGAAGCTGGGCAGCACGACAAAAATAAAGTGTTGTGTTTTATCATTTATTTTGTGGCTATGCGGCTGTGTGGATATGTGGAGTCGACGCATTGACACGGGACGATAAAAGGGCGGCAGAATAGAATGAGAATAGCATACGTACATAAACAGACACGAAAACACGCCTTAGGCAGGGCAAGAGTGTCAGAGCGACAGGTTTTGTATTTATTTACCAAGAGAGTGATTTTGGTTTATGATATACACTTCTCATTAGAGTGATTCATCTGACGTGTCAATCCAGTTGCTTTCAGTTACGCAAACTCTCTTATCACTATCAACTGTCTACAACATAAACCCCTTTCAATTCGTTCTCTCTTCAATTCTTTTCATTGACTTCAATTGTATTTCTATTTATTTTGTTTTGAAAAGACCACCGGGGCAAGATGACTTCTAATAGTATTCATAAACCTACAGACTACTACTCCGGCTCGGGCATTGTCCGCTCCAGCAATGGAGAGATTTATCAGAATCACAAACAGATGTACGGTAAAGAAACTCTTCATCCGAGAAGCAAAGGATTGGAATCAATAGATAATCAGCCAATAGCAAATGACGAAGACAGTAGTAACGGTACAACTCCACCAATAGGAGACTCTCCAGTTTCGGTTGATTCGTCATCGCAAGACTCTATTCCGTTGGGAAAATCAAATGAGACTTTAGTTAGCGGTACTACAGCAGTTGAAACTGAAGAAACCTTTGATGAATTGAATGATAACAACAACAACAACAATACTAATTCCGTTACAACTCCTTCCACAATTGATACCAATAGCTCTACTCCAACGAGTATTGTGAATAATACCCATAACAAACCCGAAATTATCATTAAAGCACCTGAAAAGAAGACATCTTCTACTGATGATGTTACTAAAATTGAAGATCCAGAGATCAATAACTTTCTATTGGAATTGGATCAATTGATTGATCATTTAAAAGAAATTGGTATTGATAATCAAAAGGGTAAAGAATTAATAGATATTATCACTAGAACCAAATCTAAACTACTTCGATTAAATCTTAATAAGAATCTTATCAAATTTCAATTGAAAAATAAAGAAGAAGATTATCAAACGGAAATTCAATTATTGCTGAAAAATATCAACAATTTTGAAAGAAGTATTCAAGTCTTGAAAAATGAGAATGAAATAATCAATATCAAGAACTTAAAATTGATAAAATATTGTAAATCGTTGAAAAATGATAGGATTAAATTATTGAAAAAGGAAAATTCGCATCTAAAGAGACAATTGGAAAAATATTCAGTTGTTTTAAGTCCGATAGCAGATACCCATCCACCTCAATTTCAATCTCAATCATCACAAAATCAGCCGAATCATCAATCAGAACTTCTACAGCAACAACAACAACAACAACAACAACAACAACAACAACAACAACAACAAGAATCAAATGGGAAGAGAAAAAGATTATCATCCTCATCGTCTTCTTCTACATCTTCAAATAATGAACTATACAAAGGTCCTGTTTCTCCAAATGGTCCTGGGAATAAAATGTTAGACACTTTGGGAAGATTAGCTTCGCATGTATTAGAAGATGGTGAGTTTGGAAAGAAAAGATAAATTGAAAAAGAATTTCACTCAAATATCTTGAAAAACGCAAAACAGAAAATTAAGCTTACCCTTACGCTTTGAATTTTTGTATTTTTGTATTTATTAACCTTTTGTATTCACACATTCTATCAGCATTATACATTTGATAATTATCAACTCTATAAACACTGAATTATCCTTGTGAATTCATTCGCAATTTTACGTTTTACTTCTACTATTTATTTTGTTTGCTTGTGTTTCGTGATCGTTCATATTGTTCTCGTTGATCTCAAATAAGCCGCATGTCTTGCTCAAGTATACACATGTCCCCCTGTAATAATATATACATATACATATACAGATATATATATTTATAAGATGAAAAAAATAAACTATACCTATGGAAAAGAAGTGATTCAATTTACGACCACTAAATTAGTCGCGTCTGTTGATATATTGAGGTGTTAGGTGTCCATTTTACGGAAGTTTGTCTCTTTTACCCCAACTCTTGTTCCGTTATACAATGAATCTGTATTGACAGTGGTGTTGTTGGTCTGTTATATGTGGATATATATAAGTTTAAATATAAACGTGTAGAGGATTTTTGGTTATAGTGAATAGTACTGGATACTAAGCTTATGAAATGTTTAACGGGGTGGTATTAAAGAGATCTTCTATCATTTCTCAATCTTTTCTAAAAAGTGGAGTAATTAGCAAAGGTATTACCGCCAATTATAAAAATTATAACCAATTGGTAAACTTAACACAATTTTCAAAAACGAATAAGAGACTATTCCATAGTACAGGAGTTAAGAATGCTTATGATTTAGAAAAAGAGTTTAAATGTCGTGAAATATTAGATTCATTACCATCAGTTGAGTATGTATTCAATAATGAAGATGGATCATCTAGAAAGCCAAGTGATGAAGAATTGAAGAAGATTGCTTATTTAACAACTTATGTTAAAGAAAGAGAATTGACGTTATGGGAAACACTTTTCAGTTTTCCTAAAAAATATGCAAATTTATACGAAGCTAATTCAAGTGATTTACATGAATTACAAGCATCATGTAGATTAATCATTGATAAAATTCCATATGAAGATACAGCAACTGGTGAAATTAAATGGCAAATAGTCAGAGATGGTGATGAATTACAAGGTTGGGAGACTATAATGCATTTCTTATTCGTTCCAACAATGTTATATCTATTGTTTTTATTCGCCTTTACGGATGATTTAGATGTTTATGAATGGGCAAGAAGAGAATTAGTTTATAGAGTTAAAGAAAGAGCAATTGATGAGAATGATTCTAATGTGGTTCAAGAAATAGATAAATTTGGTAAACCAGATGGTGATTTCACATTAGATGATTTTTCAAATCAAGATGCTTTCCTTATTGAAAAGATTATTCAAGGTGATTATGATAGATTAGCAGGTTTGAAGATTAATCAAACTGAGTTAGAAAAGAGAAGACTTGGCGTTGATTTATAATCAGTTGACTGTCCGCCTTTCTATAACATAATCATTATATGATTCACTTATTCACTTACACCTATTTATTTACTTACTTATTCATTTATTCAATTACTTACTTATTAGTTTGACTTTACCCACTTATATAGTAATCAATATACTACGTACTTTATTCAATTACCAGTTACCAGTTACCAGTTACCAATTACCTATAACCTATAACCTATAACCTATAACCTATAACCTATAACCTATAACCTATAACCTATAACCTATAACCTATAACCTATAACCTATAACCTATAACCTATAACCTATAACCTATAACCTATAACA